>CM060359.1:41567391-42167391 GCA_030545235.1 Helianthus tuberosus
TTCGAATATCGATCTACAAATCTGTAAGTTGTTTTTGTTAAATTCCTTCTTTAATCATTATTCATGTGTTCCTTCGTTTAATTACTGTGTTAAAACTATGTTTATGTTGATTTAACCCTAAATCCGATTTTCATTGATAATCTGTTGATTTTGGGGTTTTAATATTATGTTTTTGTTATACAATATGATGTTTATGCAAAACCCTTAAACCGATTTTCATGTATAATATTGTTTACTTCTCATTTTTATTTATTCTATCAAGTATATACGAAACCATAGATCCGATTGTTATGGAATATCTTTGTTAGGTTTTATTTGAATTGATGTCTAATAAGTTTTATTTGATTGTGATGCTTACTAAGGTTTTGATTGTGATTCAAAACCCTAAATCCGATTGGGATTGAAAAATATGTTGATTTTGGGGTTCTAATTTTATGGTTTTGTTAAAGAATAAGTTGATTATGCAAATCCCTAAAACCGATTTTGATGCAGAACATTTTTTATTTCTAATGTTTATTTATTCTACCATGTTTATACGAAACCCTAGATCCGATTGTTATGGAATACCTGTCTTAAGTTTTATTTGAATTGATGTAAAGTAAGTTTTATTTGATTGTGCTGCAAAATAAGTTTGTGATTGTGATTCAAAAGCCTAAATCTGATTGTGAGGGATTGTGATGCAAAAGCCTAAATCTGTTTGTTTTTGTGAGGGATTGTGATGCAAAAGCCTAATTCTGATTGTGATGCAAAATAAGTTTTATTTGATTTGATTTTGTATTCTGTGAGCCTCATTCGTGTATATCATTGTTATGAATTATAGTTTTTTATTTGATATGATTCTGTTTATGTGTTTTCAGTCTGATTTATTGGTTATGGTTATGTTATACAAACCCTGATTCTGATTTTCATGGAAAATCTGATGATTTTGTTTTTATTTCACATGTTTATGTAATCTATGAACCTCCGTTTATATACTGTGTTAAAATTGATGAATGATTTTTCATGTTAATGTTGTTTTTTTGCTTAAGGATTTGATATTGTGATTGATCATCGGATTATGAGTGTTGTGTTTGGCTAGATAAATTTGTGGAAATTTAGAAGTGTTTGGTTGTTTTTTATTTCATTATATTGTCGAATCTTTGCTCCACCTTCCTATTGTTTTGTTTGAAGATTGATTGAATATCATATGTGTTCTTGGAGTTTAATGGTTTGATCCTTGATGTTTGACAATTTAATTTCGGATCATGATAACGGTTCGGTACTATCCATCAGTTTGTTACAAAATTATTATTGTTAATTATTATTTCCTTATTTAGAGGATAGATAATAAGTTGATTTTCAATTCAAAAAATTGATTTGGATGATAATATGGAAGTAAACGATTTGGAGTTAATAACATTAATTGGATTTCCTTTTTAGGTGGGTTCAATGTACCTAGACATGTTAGTTGTTTAAAATTTAAAATTTTATATATAATTTTGATTAAATTCTTCCAACATATTATAGTAATTTTAAATTTAAATTATATTTGACTTATTTTTAATTAAAGTTACCTGAAATAGAAGTTGATTACATTCATTTTTTATAATTGCTAATTATCCCCTAATTTTTAGTAACCTCTAATCAACAATTATTGGTTTCTAAATAACTAATTAGATTCAAATTATTCAACAATTATATTAAAAACATTTATTGATTGTTATTATATATGCTTTAAATCATTAAAATAATAGATACGGAATTGACTTTTGAACTTTCAGTGTATTTTAGATGATTATGTCCCTCAAGATACTAGCATTTGTATGTTTTCAAATATTGTTTTAATTATTAGAAGTCTGTTTAAAGAATATATTAATATTCTTAAAAAACGTAAAAAAATGTGTTTTTAGTATTTTTGGCTGATAATTTCCTTATTTAGATGATAGATAATAACTTGATTTAAAATTAAAAATTTTGATTTGGAGGATATTATGGAAGTAAACGATTTGGAGTTAATAACAATAATTAGATTTCCTTTTTAGGTGGGTTCAAGTAATTTATCTAGAAATGTTAGTGGTTTAAAATTTAAAATTTTATATATAATTTTGATTAAATTCTTCCAACATATTATAGTAATTTTAAATTTAATTATATTTGACTTACTTTTAAATAAAGTTACCTAAAATAGAAGTTAACTACATTCATTTTTTATTATTGTTAATTATCCTAATTTTTAATAACCTCTAATCAACAATTATTGGTTTCTATATAACTAATTAGATTCAAATTATTCAACAATCATATTATAAACATTTATTGGTTGTTACCATATATGCTTTAAATCATTAGAATAATGGATGCGGAATTGACTTTTGAACTTTCAGTGTATTTTAGATGATTATGTCCCTCAAGATGCTAGCATTTGTATGTTTTCTAATATCGTTTTAATTATTAGAAGTCTGTTTTAAGAATATATTAATACTCTTAAAAAACGTCAAAAATGTGTTTTTAGTATTTTTGACTCATAATTCCTTATTTAGAGGATAGATAATAACTTGATTTTAAATTTAAAAATTTGATTTGGAGGATAATATAGAAGTAAATGATTTGGAGTTAATAACATTAATTGAATTTCATTTTTAGTTTGGTTCAATGTACCTAGACATGTTAGTGATTAAATTCTTATTTGTGTGTTTTTAATTAGGGGAAATCTTGGTTTTTGAAATATGTTAATTCGTTTTTAGGAGTTTATGGATCAAAGTAGTTGGGTAAAAAGTCAATATGGATTTATGCTTTCGATTCGGTTAACCCAAATCATTTTTAATTTAGTAGTATTTTCATTTGCTTGAATAAAATGATCTATGATGCTTTGGCATGTTTTCGGTATTTATACTATCTGTTTGACCCACTTACAGAGAAAACATAACATGAATCACAACCCAAACATAAAATCTATATAACCTTTGATACTATTATCTGCAATTCTTGATTTTATGGCTTTTAAACGGGTAGCCATGAGGTATTATCATTTGTCATCTAAGTGAATCTTATTTGAGTAGTAACATGCCAACTTCATTAATTTTCCACTTCAAATACTTGGCAATTTCTATGGTTTTTTGAGGTTTGTTTGTTTTTAGTTCCAGGTTCTACTTTTATTTTTCCTTCTATAAATCTATAATATGCAGGGTTGTAACCGTAATGAATGAAACATTAAAGCATGCCGAATGCTTGCCGACTCGGACATGCTCTGCCATGACGCAATATTGTGAAGGAACCCTTGACGCCATCAGGTGATTGTGCAATTTTGGGTGTGTCGTCGTTCCTTCACAGAATTTTGGATACGTATTTTTTTAGTTTTCTATCTTTTAAGTTTTTACTTGCAAGTCCTTATTCTAATTCAAGATAATGTGAAACATTTTTGAGTTTTTCTATGTCGTTCCTTTGTTAAGATAATCATAAACTTTATAGGTTTCATCATTTTTTTTTAATTTTAAGAATTGTCATTGTGTTGTCTTTCATCTTTTGCAACTTTTCATTTTCTTTAACACATCCAAACATGTCTTCCATGAAATCTTTGAACAGATTATCAGGACACTGGTATCAAAAGGCGCTGGATCTGAATCTTATGTAGGTTTTCTTTTGATGAGTTAGATATTTACATGATAAAAACCATGTATTTTATGGAAACAGACTGAATTAAAACTATATTGAAGCTTTGCAAATTTTTAGGCCCTTCAAAGTTGTTCATGTTCGTCAAAGCTCCTTTTTCTTTCAACATGCCTCTCTACTTTCTTCTCAAGCGTGATTATAGATTCAATAAAAAGGTAATGTTTAATTATCGGAACATTTTTATTTGAGCATGTTGATGGCTTCAAAAGACCTATATTATTTTAAGTACTTTTAGAATGACCAGCTCTTTTTAAATTATTAAATCGTATCGAGTTTTCTTTACTAATGGTTCCTCTTATGAGCAACTTTACTAATAAGTGATAACATAGATATTGTATATATTCATACAAATCTATAACCTAGAGCTTTATACTGGATGTTCATATTTATTTGTTTGTTATATATTTTTTTTTTGTTGCCACATTTACAACTCCATCTAGAGTTTCAAGTTATAGTTTCTTTTAGAGGTTGCAAGATTAGTGGGATGGGTAATTGGTCAAAACGGGTAGTAGGTTTGGATCATATGTGATGCTGTCCTTTTACAACTCTATTTAGATTTACAGGCTACACTTGCATGTAGAGGTGGCAGGTTGGGTCACATGCTAAAACAACTAAATTTTAGTTGCTTAGGCAAAGCTTTTTAAAGGCGTTTGGAGGAAAGGATACTAGAGTTGACCAATCAAGTCAAGGTAAGACTAACAAATTTTATCAAGCTTGGATCTTTGACTACAACAAATGATCAGTTCGAAATAAAAGCAGCCTGATATTTTCTAAATGTCGTTACAATTAATCATTTTATCTTAAGGCTTCCTAATCACTTAAATACACTAATTTGCAGTTTCTCCTATAAGTAATAAAAATTCTTCTTATTGTTTTGACCTTATAAACTCCATTTCCTTAGTCATGTCCTGAACAAAATGTAACTGAAATCTGTGGTATTGTTTTGCTTGGAGTGGTCTGAACCTTTGATCATATTTGCTTTATGCAGTAGCAACTGATCTACGAAGGACTGGAGAGGCGAAAGATCGGTTTTTTCAGCATTATTCCTATCGGCACCAAAGCTGCCAAGGTATAGACCCACATTTAAAACATTGTCAAACTTACATTGCTTCATTTATTACAATTTAGGAGTGTTTTGTTTAAAAAAAGACAAAGTTCTTATCAAATGGATATAAAACACAACCCAAATGGGTTTGAGTGAAGAGTCAAAAAGTCATGACTCTTCAACTTTTAACATAAACAAACTGAGTCAGTTGAAATAGGGTTTGTATACTAATAGTTTTTCATCCATATTTATAAACCTTTTGTAAATAAATAATGCACTAAGTGTGATAATTAAAGACAATATTATCACATTAATAACATGCATTTAGGAGTTTTATGCACAGTTATGATGAACCACAACTCAAATGGGGTTGAGTACCAGGTGAAAATGTTAAACAAGTCCTCTTAACACAACTTTTATTAAATAACCGGTGCAACAAAGATTATTATTATTATTACAATAATAGTTGTAATTAACTACCTATTTGATCCGTTTGAGATAAGAGACAAATCACATGGTTTAGCGACTCATCTTTTGCTTATTCTAGCATCTGTCAATTTAGGAAAACCAAGATTGTAAAACATATTTCATTCCTGTTCTTTGTAGGTTATCGAGAAAGTTTTGCTAGCCCTCAATGGCACATTGAGCCAAATCGCCTTCCGTGTGACAACCATGGATGTTTCGGACTTGACCATTAGAATTGAAAGGTCGTCTACTTATGACTAGGACAAGGCCGCCACAAGCAACTTTTGAAGGTTTGTAAAATGAAAATAATCAAATTATCTTTTATTCGTTATATAAGGTTTAATGTCGTCGGGAAAGGTGGTTTGATGAAGGTTATACGGAGCCACTAGGTATTTTTTCTCGAATGGTTGGTCTGCTATGGTTCGTGATGTTGGTCTGGAGGATAAAGATGTTATTGTTTTCCATGTTGTTGATGCTCAGATGCTAAAGTTCACTCATTTTAAGGTTGATTGTCTTTCCGGTGTTAAAAACAAGTTTTTTTGTAGAGATGTTATTTCCCGAGAACGGTAACTTGGTAATTTATACCTTACTACTTAGGATGAAGAACCAACTGACCTTTTTATTGACGATTGCATTTATTCTTTATTTAGTGGTTGCCGAAAGAGATTATGAACAGGTATTTCAAAACCGACACTTTGGACGATAACTTTACAAATCGTTTTGGAGGTACATACATGTGGAATGTCAAAGTGAATAGGCTCTGGGGATCGAACTACTTCATTCAAGATTTCTCACAAATCAACAAAGAACTTCATCTCTTAACAGTTTTGGAACAATTATTACTATATATGTTTTGTTTACAAAAACTTAACGTGTAACGAACATTATGTCGATGTACTTTTGGGACGTGCTCAAGTGTCTCAAAATATTAGGTTTAACAATCAAAGTTTAACGGTTCTACGTTTAAATTATTTTATGTGTTTAGTTGGTGTTTAGCCACCCGCGAAAGTCGCGGGGTCTTAGGCTAGTTAAATTTATATATAATGTTTTTCGATCAACGATGATAGAGCAATAAAGATTACGAAAGGCTCGATTGATATTTATAATAACTATTAAGAGATATACCGAAATATGAATTTGGGTATCATTATCTGAGCACATGATTATTTTAAGACTCTTTGTATAGAATAAATCAACAAAGTGGATTTAATATAAATAATTAAATGATTAAATCCGAGATTAGCGCATTCTTCAGATTTTGTGAAAATGTCACCTCAAAGTGATTGTGATCATAGAAATGATTTAGTGAAGTCGAGGATCACACCAGCGTTTTATAGTTCAAGAGAATTGAAATGCTTCTTAGGATTATTTTGAAATATGATGGTTTTAATTCATCATATGGAATTTTGAATTGAATATGTAATGCGAGCAAATTCAAACAATTGAACTTGGTTTAAACAAAACGAGTTTAAATAAGAAAGTTCGGACATGGTCATAACAGAAACCATGGATACCAAAGAAAATTGAGTTTTTCAAAAATTTATTGACTCGATATTAAGGGTCATTGTTTAGCAATAATGCGGTTCATCGTGCCAAAATCAAGTCTAACTAAAGGATATTTGAGTTTGGATAAAATGACAAATTAGAATGAATCCCTCCAGTGGAATTCAGAAATTAAACGAACCACATGCGCAACAAACGGTGCATGTGTAACGTGTGGATTTACCAAGAAATGAAATGAATCAATATTTGCTATTATGAAAATAATTCCTCCTGGTATGATGACCGTTAGGAAAAGTAAAAAAATGCAGAAGTCAACTTATTATATGCAGAAGTCAGAATTTTCAACAAAAGAAATATAAGAACTTTTATCTGGAATTTCGAGTGATGACATTACCAGGGAATGTCAAATAAAATGAACTAGGGAATTTGCAATAGTATGTGACTCCTTTTTCAGTGATAAATAATTATGACTCTGATTAGACTGTGTACTGATAGTTGTGAAATCTTGTTACAACGTACCTTAATAAGATTCAGGTTGTTTGTAGGATCGTGTGATAGAATGCTTCCTTTTAATTAGTAGTTCTTTTATTTGACGGAATTAGCATTGGTGTCATCGTGCCCAATTATATTTTCCAAAGGTTTTGCCTTGGAAATTGTGTGTGATATACTTCATCTTTTGTGGACTTATAATTAAATTTTCATGTATTTTCTTGTATATTATTACCACTTTACATGTTTCTTACTTGCATTAATAGTTCATCATAACGCGTTAGATATTCTTATTGATGGTGTTTTAACTTAAAGGATTTCCTTTGTTTATTTTATCACACAAACTACGAGACAAATGATCAAATGAAATAATGTTTGATATCGGAAAAGAGATTCCTAATAAAGAAATCTAGACACAGATGCTTGTGCTTTATTCCAATTTGACTTTTGAAATTCCTTATAGATATACCTATCTATATAATCACATATTTCACATGCTGTAATATACATACCCTTAATAAGATCATGTATTTAACAGATTCATATTTCCAAAGCAATTCAGATATCAGATCATGATACTATTTAGGGAAATCTTGTCACTTGCTAACATATTATATACCTTCTTACCCGGTTCTCGCCGGAGAGGTAACTTCAGTATATCCGTAACATATCTTATTATTATATTAACCACTAGACGATTCCTGTGACAGTGTCAATTTACTATTGATCATTCTTTCAACTAGTGACTCAGGTCATATCACTGTTGATCATTATTTCAACTAGTGATTCTAATCATAACACTGTTGATTATTCTCTCAACTAGTGCTTTTGGTCATGTCACTGTTGATCATTCTCTCAACTAGTAACTATGGACTTAGTTGTCCCGTGACATTACTTCATCAATTACTTATGGCACACCAAAATTCCATCATATTTATTTGCACAAGTACTTAGCTTATCGTGAAGCTAATACTAAGGCATCTTTTCTTAAGTTCAAGTCTAAATGCTACCAGTTAACAGCAACCTCCTAACTCTTTTATATGAACTTAGGTATTATTATTACAACACCTTAAGGCTTAAAGCAGTGGCTCTTTGAGTTGGCTCTGATACCACCTTCTGTCACGACCCCCGACCCACCCTGGACGGAATCAGGAGTCGTGAACAGCCCAGTGGTACCGGTGATTAATTTGAAAACGTTGCAGCGGAAATTTCATCAGGACCGTGAGTTAGGAAAAATATCAGAGTTTAGAAACACCGGATTTTATTTATTGGATTTTATTTATTAAATGGGATAAACCCATGTTTTATAATGGTAGCTTTAATAAAGATAAATTTTATTACATAAAACAATATTTCTTAATTTTGATTTAATTTTATAAAATAAGCCACTTCTTGATGCCTTTCAGTGCCAGATTCATCTATTACTCCAATCCACTGTAATTACCTGAAAAGTGTTTTAAAAAGGTTTTGTCAGCGAGAAATACTGAGTGAATCATTCTATTTTGCATAATGATGCATAGTTATCAATTACAGCATAAGAGCGATTACAATGGCTTCTATCTTATTCTTATCTGGCATTCTGTCACAATGGTGACAAGTCACAATGGTGACAAGTCACAATGGTGACGATGGTCATACCACTATTAGATCAATGAACCTAAATAGTGATGATTATCCCTGTAGGTCAATGAACCTAACAGTGATTATCCCGAGTAGGTCAATGAACCTAACTGGGAGAAAACTAGTACTGTGCACAATACCCCACTAACCAGTAATTCAAGATATCCACGACTTAGTCCCTGTAATTATAACCTTGAAAATAATTTGAGGTATTGTAAAATAGTTGATAAAAAGAGAATGACTCACTTTATAAGCATGCAGATTCATACTACCAAAATTTAGTTTACAGATAATCCTTGATATATTGCAGATTTATACAGGCAGAGCTTAGCCTATGGATTTAGCCTTGTAACCTAATGCACACGAACTAGGTAATTAACTAGTAAAACATTTACGATAACTCACGAGATTAAAACCCTCACAACGAATGACAAAGTGCAATACTTAACAATTCAGCGGATTCACAACGAATGACAGAGTATAGTCCGAGTTCGAACAGCACTCAAACATTCAAGTCGAAATCACGATGAATAACAAAGTATAACCCAATTTGAGCAGCACTTAAACATCCATTGGATAGTTTAATCGATCGGACATTGAATCGTAATAGCGATCGAGTTAATACCATGTATCGTAGCATCACCCCCTCTACTAATTAGTGATTTTGAGACTTATTTCGACAATAACTCGACGTACAGAGTGAATTTGATCGTCGTAATGAAACCAGAAATCAAGTGCCAAACGCTGCTATTTATACACAAATTTGGGCTAGCTTATGGACCGTAAGCATTAACCCTTACGGTCCGTAAAGGACGCTTAATGGCCATAGGTTTGCCACGTGTGGGACTAGGCCTGGTGACTTGACAGAATTCGAATTTTAAATATTAACAGCGTTTTATTTAGATAATCGTTGAGTAGGAAACACCCCCCCCTGAGTTTTAGGGGCCCTAATCCTGATTCTGATTATTCTGAAATTTGTAGGGTTTATGTAGAATTACTTAGGTTTCTCAATTAGGGCTTCCTTTTGGTTAAATTAAAATAAGGAATAGTATTTTTAATGAGAGTTGTTGTATCAGGGGTCCGGGTTTATACTTACGGAACGTTTTTAGGACGTTTTTGTGTGAGTCGTTACACAAACTCAAATAAATATTTCAAACATGTTTTTATCAAATACAAATCAATATAAATTACAAATAACTTTTCTTTTAGTCAGACTCCACATAATTAGGATCATCCTCATCACAATCAGCCTCGACCTTATCACAATCAGTCTTGACCTCAAACACTTCATCGACGGTAGCCGTTGGGGGATCAACTTCAATTGAAGGCTCACCCGCAGTAACATGAGAAGATCCAATTTGAAAGTATTGGGTCAAGTCAACGACAAGTGGACAGTCAGATGAAGATTTGTTGTTGACAACGTCAATATCTTCTAAGCCTTTGTCAACATTTTGAACCTTATTGACGCGGTCATCACTTAATGGCCGTTCCCAAATTTTTTGATGATTAACATTTTCGACTACCCACCTGTGTTTATTTTTTTGGTTTCGAGACGTTTCTTGGATGAAGAACACTTGTTCGGCTTGCGAAGCAAATATGAGTTGATCGTCTTTGTCCCATTCATGTTCAGTGCTTATACTGGTGATATTATTGTCATGGTTTACACCCTTTCGAGTATCAAACCACTTGCACCGAAATAGGATAGTGGAATAATCATTTGTATAACGCAACTCAATAATTTCTTCTAATTGGCCATAAAATTTCACACCGTTCTCTCCAACCACTTCCACCCCAGAGTTTTGCGTTGCGCATTTTGCATCACGTTCAAGTGTCTTAAACCTAACACCGTTGACTATGCAAGCAGTGTAAGTGTAAGCAGTCATTTTCGCACAAATTGAAAGAGCATACAACTCCGGGTGGAATTCTGGAGAATTTTGTGTTTTCATCGAATGGACCTACCAAATATAGAGTAATAATGTTTGTTATATATGTATTACCTAGCAAGTGTAGAGTAATGAGTGTTATATATGTATTATACCTTATAGAGAAACCATCCCAGAAATTTGGTTTTAAGATCATCTTGGGGATGTGTATGTTTGAATTCACTACATTGATCACAAATATAAGAAAGGAATGAAAAATACCAATTAACAGATTATGAAAAGTTAAAGATAGAAACACTCACTTATAGTCCGTAAGGCATTATGCCTTGCGGTCCTTAAGGGTCACTCAGAGGCCAATCTTTGGCGTGTTGACATATTTAGTCACTCCACATCCAATCTTCCACTATATTACACAATTAGTCCCTCTCATCCAACATTGTGGCATATTTGAGAGTTGATTGGACATGTGATGCCATACGATTTGATATAAAATTATGAGGTGTTACACATAGACTCATCACCAATGTATGGTTTTCCTTCTAGGAAACTAATCTTAATTGGAGCACTACCAGTTGGTACATGTGACTTAGCTAGCCACTCTATTTAGGTTAGTGAATACGTCTAGTAATTAATCGTTAATGCTTGTAATTGAATTATCCTTTGAATTTCCAATTCAACACACTTTTTAATATGAGAATCAAGATGAAAATTCATTCCAACTTTTCCAACTACTTTTTATTGTTAGTGAATGAAGTGTCAGTTAGTGTTAGTTTTTTTTTAATTCTAAAAACAAATCAAACATAATTAATTTTCGGTTATTTTCTCCTTAGTTACTTTCATGCCGTCAAAATAATTTACAAAACTAGATCTAAAAAAACAATAATATGAGGACTGTTGGTGCACTTGTGTCTGTACTTTGTCTGTATTTTGTCTTGTTTCCAAACGATGTCTTGTTAGTCTTGTAAGTTTGACAAAGTCAACCATCCTCCGGTTTGACTTGGCCAAACAGTCAACATTATGTTTGTAAGATGTTGGGTCGAAGGATGTGCCATCGAAGGATTGCCTATATCCTTCGATGACCTGCTCGAAAGATGTCATTCGATAGATGGACCACGAAAGATCCCATCTTTCGTGGTACTTATGGATCGTTCGAGCTGTTCCTGGTCGAAAGATGATCTTTCGACCGGTCTGCATGATCCTTCGACCAGACCTGCAGTGTTCGGGTATAAATACCCGTGTGTTGTGTTCACTTCGAGAGTTAGACACTTAGACAGATCAGGAACACACACACACACTAGAGAGAGTTTGTAGAACTGATTTGTAAACCTTGTGCTTGTAACGGATCTTTCATACGCATTAATACAAGTGGTGTTAATCGTTGAATATTGCGTGTTGTGTTTTTACGTGTCCTATCTCGGTTTGCTATCTCGGTTGGATTCCGCACAACCGGTTTGGTTTGTATACAAGGAGTAGGCGACTAGATCCTCCCCTAGCCGGACCTACAAGTGGTATCAGAGCCTTGGCTCTTCTCCTTGTTAAAACCGAGGTGTCTACGGGCTGTTTTTCGGGTTTTTAAAGTTTATGTTTTTCTGGAAAATCTTGCTATTTTGCCTTGTGTTTGACTTAAAACCTTGTTATTTTTCATGTTTTCATGTTAGTCTTGGGTTTTTGTTAAACATTTTAGCAAATAGTGTGTTCCGAAAGTTTGTGGGTTTTCCGGAAAACTCAGATTTTTGGGCTGTGTTCTTGACATAATCATAGTGTTCTTCATAAGTTTGAACTTTTGATCTTAAAATTTTTAAACTTCAAAGTGTTTGTGTGTTGGGAAGAGTAAACTGATTAAAATATTGGACTTTACTTGATTGGTGAAACCTGCATGTTCAGAAGATATGGTCTGAACATACTTTCTGCCGAAAGTTCTCACCAACCCGTCAACTTTTTCACCAACTTGTCACCGATTGTCAACTGTGTCAGAACCGTTCGAAAGATATCCTTCGAACTCGAAAGACCATCTTTCGATCAGTGGAGGTTCGATAGATCATCATCCTTCGAACCAAGGAATCATTTCGAAACATTCATCTTTCGGTCTACTGTTCATTTTCGAAAGACAAGGATCCTTCGATTGGGGAGTCTTTCGAAGTCATCTCTCGTGTGTATCTTTCGGTCTACAGTACTTTTCCGAAAGATAAGGATCCTTCGTTTGGAGAATCTTTCGAAAAACATTGTTCGAAATTCAACAGAGATCTTTCGAACCCTGTTGATCCTTCGAACAAGTGCTGATCTTTCGATCATTAGTCTGTTTATGCCTAACAGTTTTTGTTTCTTGTCTTTCGATCTCAGATCCTTTGAACAGATCCTTCGGCTGGTGTAATATTATTTTTCTTGATCAAAAATGAATTCGATGTGGGGTGTTCCGGTAAATGCCGAGATGTATTTTGGTACTCCAGCTCCGGATTCGGGTTCGCAAGCTAATGCTACATCTACCGGTCAATGGGCATTTGTATCAAATCAAGCTCCAAGTGTTCAAAGCATTTTACTAAGCGAAAGTGAAACGGGAAGTTTGAATAGGCCTCCAAAGTTGATGCATTTAAGTGAATATCCGGGATGGTTTGACAGATTTCATACATATGTCCTTGGTCAAAATACAGAGTTGTGGTTGCGGTTCATCACAGATTTTGATCAAACAATAGAGGTTGCTGCATCATCTGCTGCTACATTTGCAGATCTTACCGAAGATCAAAAGAAAATCTATGATTTGGAGAAGAAAGCATATGTCATTCTTACTCAGGCATTAAACAAAGATATTTATCATCAATTCGTCAGTTTCAAGACAACGAAGCAGTTGTGGGACGCATTGAAGATAAGGGGCATAGGAAATGAAGCAACACGTCAATTAAGAAAAGATCTGCTAAAGAAAGAGTTTGATGGTTTTGTTTGTATGCAGAATGAATCTCTAGGAGATTTGACAAGTCGATTTACCCATTTGCTGACTGAATTGGCAAATACTGGGGTTGTAACAACTTCAGTAGAGATAGTGAAGAAGATTGCAGATGCACTGCCACCTCAATGGAGTAATTTCATAGAAATCATGAAGTACAATGGCACTTTGGATACAACAAGCTTCAGTGATTTTGCTCAACTCCTGGAAAACAAGAATCAGGAAGAAACTCTAAAGGCAAAAAGAGTTGCAGTGCCACAAAATCCTGAAATTTATTATGGAACTTCTAGCACGTCTACAAAACTTTCTTCACACGCTCCAATTCAAACAGCATTTGTGTCTAGCACGAGCTTGTATGGCACTCCTCCTCCAACAACAGATATGTTTGGAAATCCGCTTAATCCAGCTCCTCAACCAGCACCACAACAGCAACAGCAAATCAGAGCAACTGATATATTCGGGAATCCACTTCCTCCTCAACAGCAAGCGTGTTATGGAAGCACATCATCTGCTGGTCAACAATCAAAGCCAAATACAGTACGGCTCGACACCTCAAGCTTTTCTAAAGTCAGTGTGGAAGTAGCAAAGGAACACATGGAGCTGCTAAACACTGTGGTGAGCGCATACTGTGGATTAGTGGAAGGTCAGATTGGCAACATTAATCTGACTCAAGAAGACTATCAGCAGATAGATAAAGAGGAGATGGAGATGATGGATATTAAGTGGGCCTTTGCCAGTGCTGTTAGGCGAGCAAAGGATTTTATGGAAAGAACAGGCCGAACCAGCTTGGAAAGCAAAAAGGACACCAAGTATGGGTTTGATAAGCAAGCTGTTAAATGCTTCAATTGTGGTGAACGTGGTCATTTCAAGCGTGAATGTACAAGACCAGCTCAGCATGGGAACCAGAATCCCTTCAGAGGTCAAGGAAACAGGGCCAATCAGAACCAAGCGAGGAACAATGATCGCACACTGGTGCCTGTCAACAACCAGACTCAAGCAGGACCATCAAATGCCAATCAGGCACTTGTGGTTCAAGTAGATGAAGGCTGTGATTGGTCAATCCAGTTGGGAAATGATGCACCAGATGGAACAGCTTGTTTTGCTGAAGTGGTTAATGATCTTAAGCACGCCAGTGGTGGAGAATCTTCCACCAATGGTAGTGAATCTTCTGAGGATGAAGACTCTTCCGGTTATAGTGGAAGTTCAGATGAAGAATCCTCCGCTTCAGGCGATGATCATGCGGATGACACATCAAGTGCGTCAGTCGATGCAAATATTGATGAGCTTTTGGATGAAGCTGCAGCAGGAATTCAAAGAAGATCTATTTTGGTGGATCAAGCTGCTTTTTCTTCGTCTTCTCTCCATTCAGCCTTTATGGCGAATGTCGACAGTTCATCAAGTCAGGTATGTGTCGATGAACTCACTTCTGTTAGCTGTAATAACTGTGATAGTTTGCATGTTAGATGTGCTGAGTTGGAAGCAAACATGTCTGAGTTGCAAGGCAAACATGATGCTTTACAAGCTAGTTTGTTTGAGTTGCAAGACAAACATGTTTCTGTGAATGATAGGTGGTGTGAATTGCAAAGCAAGCACGAGGCTTTGCAAGAAAAATATGATGTGACATTCATTCACAATCAGAAATTAACCGTTGATATTTCAAAGTGCACTGAAGCCAATATGTTTTATGAAAACCATGAAAAGGGATATAAATCAATGATTGAAACATTGAAGAAAGATAAAACAGAGTTAACTAAAATGGTTTCCAGAAAACAAACGGACATTAATTTGTATATCACTCGTCTTGAGGTGATGCAAAAAGAAATGGCTTGTGTTAAAACAGAAAGTGAGGCGATCCGACTCAAGTTAGACAGTTATTTGAGTTCTAGCTATGTGTTGGATCACATCATTGATGTTTAGAAAGAGAAAAAGGATGTCACATGCATAGGTTATAAGAAATGTCCACCACCCGTGAGAAACAACTTTGATGCACTGCCTGATGAGGAGTATAGAACTCATTTTGAACCCTCTGTTCCTTTGGACGTTGAGGAATTTGCTACAGGACTCGGATACAAGAAAGAAGTATCGTCAGATTCAGATGTGTCAGCAGATACTTTTGTAACTGCTGAACCGAATCAGGATCCTCCAGTTGTGATTGAGGATACTGACTCTTCTGATGATGAGTCTGATGATACCGATTCAGCAAAGTCTGATGCGGTGATAAAAGATGAGGACATACCTCTTGAGAATCACATTCTGTGTGATCCTCCTGCAAAACCCGCTAAGACTATTGCAACTGAGTCCTCATCTGAGAAAGAGTCGGAGAGTGTAGATTTGTTGTACACTCTTGTTGGTGATGATAAAATTTACTCAGACAAAGATTTTCCTATTAAGAATGTAAATCAATCTTTAATCAGTAAAATCTTTGAAAATTCTACAAGTAAGTTTTTGGGAAAGACAGGACCACATGTTACAGTCACACAGTGTCCTCCTATCCCAAAGGCTGAAGTTAGAAAACAATTTGGAAATAAGAAATTACCAACAGTGCAAACCCAGCAAAATCATACCAAATTGAAAGGTAAGACACCGACTCAGAGTCAAAAGAAGCCGAATCAGAAGAAGAAGAAGAATGTGAACTTTGTGAAATCGAAGGGAACGGACAAAATTGAAAAGTTTGCAAATCAATCTAACTTAGATTTTGTCCAGAAAGTAACAGTGATGAAAAGGAATGAACCAAATAGTTCAAAACCTAGTACCTCGAGATCACAAAGTTCATCATCATCGGCAAGACGATCACATGATACTTCGGGGTTTGTTGAACGAAGATCATGTTTTGAATGTGGTACAATTGGACACATAGTTCGAAACTGTCCGTATCTTCATAAGTTGAAAGCAAAAGTCGATGCCCCCCATGGTAACAGTTACCATAAAAGATTTGTTTCACAAAAACAGGACCCTCGTCTTGTTAAACAACAAGAAGTGAAACAGAGAAAGAAACAACGGAAAAATGTTGAAAAGGTTTTAAAACCGAACGTTGTCCAAACAAAATCTGTTGAATCAAATGTTAAACTTGAAAACCAAAAACAGATTTGGAAACCAAAATTGGAAATTGTTTCAGGGGGAGCCACATCAATTCCGAATCATCGCGAAATGGATGTCACAATTCTCGATGATGACGGACGACCCAAGTCTGTGAAGGCTTGGGTCCCCCTCTCCAACTAATCTCTGAATGAGTGTGTAGGATGTTCCAGGAGGAACTATTGATAGTCTTAGGATTGTTGATAGTGGAGCGTCCATGCACAAGATCGGCGACACCAGGCTCCGAAATATTGTTACATTTAGGAGAATTTTGTTGCCATTGATGGAGAGAGGAGAAAAGAAGACAAAAATGTCTGATGAAAGAATGTTGTTGAATGAAGTTAAAAAAATTCGACATGATGAGATTTGTACCAAAATTTGGTTGTTATGGTTTTTGATCGGGTCCTCAGGAAAGATTCCAATGAAAAGTACGCGCCTGTAGCACGCCTGAAGCTTTTAGAAGATTCATGGATTTTTCTTCCACAAGAAGTTCAAAGTCCACAAGATGAACGTGTAGGGTACTTTTCTCTACGGTGTGATTGAAGAGAATATGTTTGTTGAACAAACCAAGCGGGTGTGCGGATGCCTTGGCGTGGATTGATCAACCGCACACTACTTCTGAAAGAGAAAGACAAAGACCTTCGCTGGTACAATGTGGGAGACCAGCCGGACCCGGAGGTTTTTGATCTTGTTGCTGTGAAGGGATTTCAGTAGCTACAAAAATCGACTTTGAAATCCACACCGGGTGGATATCCAGTTTGGGAGAGCACACAAATTCCTTGCAATGCACGAAGCAGTTGCAGGATACGGTTTTGAATTTCTAATCTCTCCTATACTTGTCGATATTTAAGCTGCTTTATGAATTATTATCATCTCGTACAACACTCTTTGACCAGACACGTTGATCTCGAATATCACCTCACACGTGATTGTTTCATTATGAAACTCATCAATGTTGTCATGGTCCGCACCGATGACCGACATGCCAACTGATTTTTTTTCAAAATTCGATAAATCATTTCAGATTCAAAATTTAATTTTGGTAAATGGCATTAAGGTCAAGCAAGAGTAAAACCAACATCGGAAAATCATTTTTGTAAATACCTTTGTGTTTTAAATTTGTCTTAGTTTGTTGATTTTAGGGGGAGTAAATCCAAAAATTTGAAAAATCCAAAAACATCGAAAAATTTCAAAAACACAAAAACAATAGAAAAACAAAAATGAGTTTCCTGGCGAGCAAAAGAGAAAATGATAGTACATCGGTGGTCTGTCTAAACCTCTTTAAACCTTAAATGAAAAACGATAAGCAGCTCTATATAAGATGTATCGGTAGGCTCACAATCATTTTAAAGTGTGCAGGGTGATATAAACTTAAATCGACTGAAGACCAGGTGGGAACCATTCATTGGCATATGGTCTTAGTACCGAAATTTCGTTTGAGAGATTGCCGAGGTTCTGAAATATTCGGTCTTTATGCTGCTTATCATCTGGGTATCATGGTTGTATCTTTTACCGAAAAATAACGGGGACGCAAGTCTAGATCTTCCATGATACTATACATACGTGTACATATTGCATACGACCTCAATAAGTGATAAACAATCACATGTCCAAACAAATAAGTGATAATATATCACAAATTCTTTCCGGGTGTCAAGTTCGTCTCTCTGCTGTACGAAAGTACTGACCTGTTCACGGACTTGCTCCTGTGCCCTCATGCATCGAAAATCAAGTTCCTCATCAATAAGTGATTATATCACATAGGGCTTGTTTTCAAATTCAAAATAAGTGAGAATCTCACATCATATACGGTCAAACAGATGATAATCGGTATACTCACCGGTAAGATGAACCCTCGTGCATACCTTGATACGGGAATGTGTCGTGATGTGGATGAACACCGGTCGGTAAGTATAAATCATACCTTAACGTATCCCCTCGCCATGATTACATCTGATAAGTTGAGCTTATGTGGACAACAATACCGATAATTGTTATAGGATGCTTATTTTAATGTTATCTAATTGAACAAAGAGAGTGTTTTGGCATGACCGTACACTGATATGATTCTCTTACCCTCGAAACTCGCAAAAAGAATGTCTGTATATATTTATTTACTGCTTTCAGTCCTTACATTTCTAATATTAAAACACACCTAAAATCTGTTTTAATATAAACTTTCAAAAAGCCAAAAAGATTTTATTTTTATTTTATTTTCGATCGTACGATGTTGGAGCTCAAGTCTTCGTTACCTGAAACCTGAACGAAAACCGAAAACGACTAAATCTTCATAAACGGTCGAAATTTGCAAGCGTTGAAAGTTAAAATTGAAATTGATAAAATTTGTTAAACTTTCAAACTGTCGGACGGTGTTTGTTTAAAACAATGGTCACATGTGTGTTGTTTGCTTATGATATTCCAAACGGTTGTTCTCATTACGCGTTTAGATTTCTTGCATGTGCAGATTCTAAAGGCTAGGAGAACATGGTCGATGACAAGCTTCGGAATGAAGACACGACGTGAAGGCACTCAAATGATGAAGATGATCGAGTTGCCGCTGACCATCATCAACACCACAAGGATCTCACTTCATAAAGATAAAGACTTTCACGAGCATAACTCAAGGGGGAGCTTATGCCAAGGGGGAGTTTGTCAACACACTTCCTATGTGATACGGGGAGTTTGTTGATACACTTTCTGCTTTCAAGACGTGAAGACTTTAAAGATCCTCCGACATTGAAGACGTGAAGAGACGTCAAAGACTTGAAGACACGAGAGACTTACAAGAATGAAGATCAAGACAAAACTATCTCGAAGATCGAGACAAAGCTACAGCCAAGGGGGAGTTTGTTGGTGCACTTGTGTCTGTACTTTGTCTGTATTTTGTCTTGTTTCCAAACGATGTCTTGTTAGTCTTGTAAGTTTGACAAAGTCAACCATCCTCCGGTTTGACTTGGCCAAACAGTCAACATTATGTTTGTAAGATGTTGGGTCGAAGGATGTGCCATCGAAGGATTGCCTATATCCTTCGATGACCTGCTCGAAAGATGTCATTCGATAGATGGACCACGAAAGATCCCATCTTTCGTGGTACTTATGGATCGTTCGAGCTGTTCCTGGTCGAAAGATGATCTTTCGACCGGTCTGCATGATCCTTCGACCAGACCTGCAGTGTTCGGGTATAAATACCCGTGTGTTGTGTTCACTTCGAGAGTTAGACACTTAGACAGATCAGGAACACACACACACACTAGAGAGAGTTTGCAGAACTGATTTGTAAACCTTGTGCTTGTAACGGATCTTTCATACGCATTAATACAAGTGGTGTTAATCGTTGAATATTGCGTGTTGTGTTTTTACGTGTCCTATCTCGGTTTGCTATCTCGGTTGGATTCCGCACAACCGGTTTGGTTTGTATACAAGGAGTAGGCGACTAGATCCTCCCCTAGCCGGACCTACAAGGACAAAACATGAAACCATGAAGGCGTCCAAGGTGAGACGCATGTCAATTGTTTCTACTATTAGTTTCACTTTTCATGGATACGACTAATTCTACAAATTCAGATTTATTTCTAGTCCAATTAAAATTTGTGCCCATTAGTCGCAACAAAACTTTGTAACTTTATTCAAGATGTGTATAAAAAAATTATAAGTTGAAATATGAGGTTTGTTATGGTCACCTGAATGGATGAAGGAAAACCAAATCATGGATATGAACATCTTGCAGCACGAATATAACAACTAGAACCTATTAGCAATGTATAGAGAAGAATAAGAGAATATGAGAATGGAAGAATGTTTTCTTATTAAAGTATACTATGAAATACAAAGCCTCTATTTATAGGCTCAACATTCACATAAAAAAAATAGGAAAATTGATATTTAATAAACCAACCTTTAACTAGTTGGTAAATAATAATCCTACCTACAGAATTGGTATATAATAATCCTACATTTTAACTTGTTGGCTTTGAACGAACTTCTCTTAACAAAAGTTAACAGAGGTTATGTTTTTGATGATGTGGCTATTGGGTGATGACTAAGCATAGCTTATGTGGAAATAACACTACCTAGTCTTGAAATTACCATTTTAACCCCAACCCTTATAAATCAGCTTCTTCGATAAGGCAATCACCCGATTCAAACAAGATGCCTTCTTCATATTATTCAAACACATCTCAATCGCATAAACCTAGGATTTTTAGTGTTGATTTGGAAGGCAATGTGTACTGCCATCATTACCGGCTGGCTGTCAGGAGGGTTGCAGGGCCTCGTAGTTCTAGAGCAGGACATGAGTTTTATGGATGTCCACTTTGGCCTGTAAGTTTAGTAATTCTTTCTTCAATTTTTAAATTCTAGCAACTGACAACATTATTAATTAATTGTATTAAACCATCCTCATAGAGAGAGGATTGTAAATTTTTCATCTGGAAGGAACAGGTGGATGAAACACTATCATGTGGGGTGAACATCAGTCAAACAAACAGGCACATAATCCAAAAGAATGAAGCATTTGAGATGAAACTTTCGAATTTGGAAATGGAAAATTTGATGTTGGAAGAAGAAAACAAAAAACTGAAGCACAAGTTGAAAGTGTCAAAATGCCCTGCTAGCCCTTATGTTATAGTATTAGTTCTGTTGTTTGTTTGTTTTAAATGCATCTTTGGTCATTGAAGTGTATCACAATTAGGGAACTGAATATGTAATAGTTATGTAATGTCTTTTGAAATGTAATGGTTATGTAATGTTCTTTGAAATGTATTGAATGGTAATGGTTATGAAGTGTCTTTTGAAATGTATTGAATGATGATGGTTATGATCAGGGGCGCACCTTACTTGGGGCGGGAGGGGGCGCCCGTCCCCCCGAACTTCGTATAGAATTTTTTAGGTATATACGTTTTCGCCCCCCCCCCCCCCCCCCGTTTCGGAAAAAAATGGGGGGGGGGTCAAGATTCGCCAATGGTTATGAAGGGCATAAACATGTATGCAGTAATACCCAATTTATGTAGGTTTGACCACAACCAAGTCTGACCAAATAATGCAATATGACCAAATGTACTGGTTAATTTACCACTTGAATGCTATATGACCAAATGTACATGTTAATTGACCAAATGCATGCTATATGACCAAATTGACCAAATGTACATGTTAATTGACCAAACTAATTATACCATTCCATTAAACATCCAAAACATTACAAACATCCATTTGTTTAAAACATTATAAACTGAAATTAAAGGAGGCATTCCACCAACAAAACATCCATGTGTTTAACATCACATCATCAAAACATTCATATCATGCAAGGTGAACAACTCCTTGACTAGGCTGCTGAGTGGACATAGTAGATTGCTGAGTAGAATGCTCACTTATTGGTGTTATTTTCCTTGGACTTCCCCTACCCCTGCCTCTTTTTGTTCCAGCAAAATCAACAGGAGTACTGACTTCACCAGCCGCATCTTTCCTATGCCTACTCCTTCCTCTTCCCCTTGCCCTTTTTGGTTCACTAACTACATTACCCTTTTCTGGACGTCTCCTTTTGTTATGTTCCTTGCTCCCACAACCACTACAAGTCATTGTCATACCATGCCTGGTCAGCTTCCCTGGTTTCTTTGGATTTTCATGTGGATCCTTTTTCCTATTCTTCTTTGGTCTTCCTTGGCCTATTTTAACAGGTGGGTGGGTGGGGGGGGGTCCAATGGAAGGTCAACTACAGGCCAATATTTCTCTGATAGTAAGGGAGGTATTGTGTAGTCATAAGCTTTGAGGTACATCTCCTTTTTATAGCTTTCATGAACAAATTCCTCAGCCTCTATACCCAAGAAACCAGCAACAACACACAGATGGTAACATGGCAACCCTGTCAAATCCTACTTCCTACATGAACAACTCTTGTTGTCTAGATCCACAGACACATCATCAAATCCCTTCACCTGAAACAGTGTGGCACTAGATGGGAAAACTTCACACCTCCAAGCCCTATTCTTCTCCCTATCAAGCTTCAGCTGAATCCTAGGACAAACAGTCACAATCTTAGCCAACATCTGCATTTTCTTCCTAGCCAAGCTTGTCATTATTGCAAGTCTAATATCTTCTAACATGTTTGTGATATGCTTTGACCTTGACTTAATGATAAACCCATTGAATGTTTCTGCCATGTTGCTTACCACCACATCTGACTTTATATCAATGCTTAGATAGCATCTACAGAAGTACCTTGGGTTCTGCTTAATAAATGCTTTAGTTGCTTCGGTTGACAACTCTTTCATTTCTTCTTTAGCAGCCTTGAAATCTGGTTCACAATATGCTCTAACTGCCTTCCAAAATACCTCCTTTAAATCATCACCCTTGTGTTACCTGTGCCAGTTTGCATATATATGCCTGGCACAATTTCGATGTTCAGCCTTTGTCCAATGTGATGCAACTGCATTCAGCAACCCATGTTAAACATTAAGCTAATTAGAACATGTACATCCATCAAATATAAGTTCAGAGAAACATTAATAATTGATTTTATACCTTTTGTTGATCAGATACTAGAGTCCATCCATTACATCCAACTCTTCAATTCTACGATCATCAGTTACATCCAAGCACTTCTTCAATTCTTGCATAAACCATGTCCAACTCAGTGTATTCTCTCCTTCAACCACTGCCCATGCAACAGGGAACATTTGGTCATTAGCATCTCTACCTATTGCTGCTAATAAGATGCCTCCAAGAAAGGTTTTCAGAAAACAGCCATCTAAACATAATAGTCTTCAACATCCAGCTAGAAAACCTTGCTTCACCCCATCAAAGCATACAAATAACTGGAAAAATACCCCAGAGTGTCTGATGTGTAATCATCATGAAATTGTGGTGGTACCGTTACAAGTTCAAACGTTGATGCTGGGTTGGCAACCCTCAATGCTTCAAGATAAGAACCCATCTTACAGTAGTGCTCTTTCATTGACCCATACAACTGCAACCTTTCTAGCTAAGGATTTGGTTAACATACCTATAGGTCTGGAAGTTGTAGCCACTGGGATAGGCTTTGTTAGTGGGCTCATCTGGGCTATTTCTTTGGGCTTTTCATTTGCCTTAATAGGCTTAGGAGCAACAGAACCACCATCAGCATAAATGTAAATCATACGGTTGAAGTCACCACCCAAATCATTTAACATTTCCATTACATCTTTGTCGTTCTTCAGCACAACTAACCCATTATCCAATTTCTTTCCAAGAGGCAAGTATTGCAGTTGAAAATCATCTTTTTCATATGATTTGATTTGAAATCCATTACAAAACCGGTTAACTCAAAGTATGAAATTTTATCAATCTCAACTTCAAAATAGTCAATTAACCCTCCTACATAACTTATTTTTTTGACCTTTTTGTTGAACATACCTCCATGCCATAGTTGTACCAAGATACGGTCACGAGCTGCCATTAAACCCTGAAAAAGGATAGAACGAGATGATCGAAATTACCTTAGAAAACGATAATGAATGAACTCGTTAATGGAGAGAGTATTACCTGAGAGGAGGTGAAGATCGCTCGTTGCAATGAAGGTGAAATGAAACGTTTGATATTGAAATTTTTAGGGTTATAAAGTTAAGTCAGATTTTATATAGGGGAGGTAGTGCATATTTCCACATAAGCTATGTTTAGTCATCACCCAATAGCCACATCATCAAAAACATAACCTCTGTTAACTTTTGTTAAGAGAAGTTCGTTCAGAGCCAACAAGTTAAAATGTAGGATTATTATATACCAATTATGTAGGTAGGATTATTATTTACCAACTGGTTAAATGTTGGTTTATTAAATACCAATTTTCCTAAAAAAGAATACAATGAGGTAGGGATGAGCACGGTACCCGTTCGGTAGCGAACCGATACCGAAAAACAGGAAAAGTGGGTACCGGTATCAGTACCAAATACACCGGTTCGGTACCGGTATCGATACGGTACTGAAAAACGGGGAAAGTGGGTAGCGGTACCGGTACCGAACATACCTGGTACCGATACCCGGTACCAAATGCTCATCCCTACAATGAGGAGTTAAGAATGTGGAGAGTCACTATATATACTATAAATGATACTTTCATAATATTGTTTATTTGGTTTAAATGTTTAGTGTTGTTTTATGAACTTATGGAGTGATCTATATGTGATAGCAACCATGGGTAAGAATGTAATGAACTTATGGTGTGTTTAGTATCTTTAGATGATGTTTTGGATATATTTAAAGAAATGAAAACCTGCAGTGCACAATTTTAAATACGTTTGTAATAACGTTTGACTTGTTTTTCATAATTATATAAATTTTAGTTTGATGTTCTTTTGTCCTATATGCCCCGACCTGAACTGACCCGCTATGTACTGATTTTTTTATAAGCAACGACCTAAAATTTCTAAAAATATTCTGTACCCAGGAAACGTCTCTGTCCATACTGCTGATAGCATCTTCTAAACACGTCAAAGGATCCATGCTGCTGATAGCATCTTCTCAACACACATCAATCCATACTGCTGATAGCATCTTCTGAACACATCAAAGGATCCATACTGCTATAGCATCTTCTGAACACATCAAAGCAAACATTGAATATCACAAATTAAACAACAACATCAAACACATCGACAACGTTAACATCAATTTTTCCCGCAAGTTAATATATGAAATTGACTTGTATGTTTTTCCTTGTCTTCTGTATTTGGAGTTACGATTTGTATACATATCCGTACTGGTTGCATAAGTCTCTGATATCCCGAAATCATGGAGAACCAGAAAGAAATCGAAAAGCTACATCCATTATTCAAAGAAGACGATTCAAGGGATCAACACTTAGATGCCTTGTTTCAAGACACCACACCACCATTATGTTCATATGAGCATAACATGCAGGAGCTCGCGGATATCGTATCTCAGTACTCTGAGCTTACTAAACCACGAGCGCCAAGTGATCATGACGGTGTGGCTAAGACTGAATCGAGTGATCCGCGTAAGTTATCAACCGATGAGGTTATTCGGTTAGGCGGAGAACGGTTCATACCATAGTCACAGAATTCGCCCAAAATAGCACGAATTTCGAATTGGTACGTTTCGTATGGTACGGAATTCGTATACGACCCAATTCGATATCGATTCGCGAATTTAGGATTTGATTCGTCGTTTCAATTCGTTAATTTGGATCGTTCCAATTCGTGTTTCCAGAGCTTCAACTGATGCCACTACAAGGTGATTCTCGACCACATATTGAATTATCGACCACATAGCGAATTTCCACAGAGAATCCTGGTGCTGGTGCTGCAATATCGGCAGGAAAGAAGGAGAATAGCGGCTGTACGTAACTTGGGTTTCAACTTTAGGTTTAAATAAGTTTAGAAACTTTTAACATTTAACCCCTCTATCTTTTACTACTTTACATTTAGTCCGTAAAGCTTTAAATTTTTACATATAAAGTGTAAAACTAGTTGTTTTATTTTAACATTTAACCCCCTCTATCTTCACTAGTTTACATTTCGTCTTCAAACTTATAAGTTTATACACAAAAAATATAAAATGAACATTATAAATGGTACACCGTACCGGAATAGCGTACCGGATCGTACCGAAATGAACCTACCCCCGTCCGTACCGAATTCGTGCCATCTAGCGAATCGCGAACCCGAACCGCGTACCCGAACCGGAGCGAACCACGAATTAGGTGACTATGGTTCATACAATCTCGTTCATCAACTTCCATGAACGATATGTTGATCTCGACCCACCCGTACCCGGTTTCATTCTCGGGCCTTTCTGATCAAGAACTCAAAGATGTTCAACTCATTGAAAATCTTCTGCTTTCTTAAAAAAAATTTGCTCACCAACAGTTTGATCGATCGCGTAAGCTTCTCGACCAGTGTGATGTGTTGGCTTCAAGCTCGGGTAACCCGATTCAAAGAATTGTGTATTACTTTTCGAAATCATTACGAGAGAAGATCGATAAAGAAACCGGGAGAATCCCCCCATTCACAGGGTCAGGAAAGAAACAAGAACATGACACGCAAGGGAGAATAATGAACACTACTATGACTCTACTTTCGATTTATCAAAAGTTACCATTTTACCAGGCTGGTCATTTTTCGGGCGTGCAGGCTTTGGTGGACCGTGTGTCCAGGTCGAAAAGAGTGCATGTAATCGAACTCGCAATTAGACAAGGCGTACAGACTATGATTCTTATGCAAGCTCTTGCATCTCAACCTGATTTTCCTATTAAGCATCTTAAAGTAACCGCGGTTGGGACTGGTCGCGAACAGGAAATCAAGAAAACCGGTGATCGGTTGAAGAGTTTTGCAGAATCTATAAAGTTATCTTTTTCTTATAACGTGGTTATAGTCAAAGATATGCTAGATTTTAACAGAGATCTTCTTGAGTTGGATCCAAGAGAAGCTTTGGGTGTCTTCTCATTGTACGGTTTATGGAGCTTGATCACGCAACAGGATAGTTTAGAATCGTTAATGAAGGTTATAAAGAGTATTAATCCTCGTGTTATGGTGATGTGCGAAGTTGCAGCGAATCTAAACTCACCCAACTTTGTGAACCGCTTGATCGAAGCATTGTTCTACTACGGGGCAGTGTTTGATTCTTTGGAAGATTGCATGGATCGTGAAGATGAACATCGCAGTATAACTGAATCTATATATCTAGGTGAAGCGATACGGAGCATGGTGGCTGCCGATGGAGTAGAAAGGGTGATTAGGCATGTCAATATTGATGTTTGGAGGAAATTTTTTGCACGATTTGGGATGAAGGAGATTGGATTTAGTGCCTCTTCTTTAAGTCAAGCAAAGTTGGTGGCTGAGAAGTTTTCTTGTGGAAGTTCTTGTACGTTTGATATGGACGGTAAATCCGTCATCATCGGGTGGAAAGGAACACCGATCGAGAGTCTTTCGGCTTGGGAATTTTCATGAGACTGATCGTGATACTTGGTGCTTATTGTTCTTATAGTTTATTACTCTATGTTACCTGATCGATGTTCTTTATGTTGTTTGTTGATGTTCTTGGCCATCTATGAATGGCACAAAAGGGAAAACATATAAATGTTAAAAATAAAATAAAAGATTCAAAATAACTATGTGCCTCAAGAAGTGGACCACGATTCGAAATTTCGATCGAAGAATGTCAACCGTGTAGAGGATAACTCTTTGGTCTGAAAATGTGCAATCTAAACGGTGAAAGGAACACAACAAACTTTGATGAGGCTCTGAGTTGACACCATATTTCAAATAAAATGTAGGTCAATCTCAATGTATATTTTACATGCCGATGATCAACAGCAGATTGACTACTAAAAATGTAGTGCCAATATTGTTATACACAATGTAGGTGGACTAGCGAGAGGTATTTGCAACTCATAATGAATAAAAGTGATCCAACGAAGCTCCACATCGATGTGAGAAAGAACACTATACTCCGCCTTAGTACTAGAGCGAGCAAGTGTATGTTGTTTTTTGGAACTCGATCCAACCGATTAGATTGGTCTAAGAAATACATATTATCTTTTGGTGGATCAACAATAGCATGGAGAACTAGCCCATTCAACATATCCATATGCATAAATAACTATCTACAGTAGAGGATCTACAATTAGAAAATCCAAGAGATATAGCACCCTTAAGGTAGAGTAAATTGCCAAAATCATCCCTGATGTTTATTCACATTTGCTAGATCCATCCAAAAAAGGTTTTTTTAAATCCATTCAAAATGACTAACACTCTAACAAAACTAACTTGATAAGGGGTAATTTAGTAATTGTCTTAATTTATTTAATTCACCCGCTTTTAACAGGTTATATCTTCCCCCCACCCCCTTTATAAACAAAACCCTAACACCCAATTGTTGCAGCATCTAGTGGCGGATCTAGGATTCACGCCAAGCAGGAACGTTTTATAAGAAAAGCGGTAACGAAATCGAAAAAAGGTCAAATTTTTCCAAAATTTACACTAAAAACGTCAAATTTTTCCTCGCCAAGCGGTAGCGGGCGCTCCCCATTGTGTCCACATAGGTCCGCCCCTGGCAGCATCGAACAAAAGCTTAATAGTAGCGTGAGCAAGAGCACCATACTCTACCTCAATACTAGAATGGGTAACCGTATGTTGTTTCTTGTAACTCCAACTAATGATATTGGGTTTCGGAAAAAAAAAAATTGAAAGCATTATTGACTATATGTAATCTCTAGATGAGTTAAGACAAGATACTATAAAGCCTCAACCATGCTTTGATATAACTAGTGCCTAATCAAATATGTCACAATTAAAGACTCCCCAATATTAAAGAAGCGTTGATGTATCCGAATCAGAATCAGACGGAGTGAATTTATACGTAAAGAGAGCAATAGATAACTTTGAAAACCATACTGGAGGTTTAAGACTATAAAAAAGCCAATGGTAGTAAGCGTACTTGACTTGACGGGCTCGAGTCAAGTCAACATATTCTTGAAGTTGTGCCATATATAGTGTCTTAGAAAAATATCTATTAAAAAAAAAGATTATTGACGATGGTGTCCTGATATATCCCATCCTCGAGAAAAAAACAACTGATAAAACCAACCTGTTAGTATCTTAACCATTTCTTTGTATAAGTAGTTTGGCCTTTGAGGATATGGTACATTTCTGCTTTACTCTTATGTAATATCCAATTTCAGCTCAATATCATATTTGATGTTTTGGATTCGTATCTTGATACCTTTATCGTGCAATACACTTACTTACCTTGTGCTCATTATTGTGTGTTCCCTTAAAAGATAAGGATTTGGTCTCATGTTATATGACTCCAAATAAGTGTTAAAGTAGTCATGCAACCTCTCAGACTTTTAGTATTCAAGTAGCCGAGCATGTGCATATATTAATATATAGGGTGACTACTAGCCTGTCATTGCAACATCGATGATTGGTGCACCAACAGTGGCACTTATTTGAGATCACGATGTTTCCATTTGGTACTTGTGAGGTATTGATCATGGATTATTTTTGGAAAGTTTTACTAGAGTAGATCGATAAAAGAAATCAAAAGATTCAGCCCATTAACAGGGCCAGGAAAGAAGCATGCATATGACATGGAAGGGAGGATAATGAGAACTACTACGTCTTTAATTTAGCCTTATCAAAATTTACGACTGCCTTTTCGGCCGCAAAAGGCGTTTTGCGACTAATTTGCGACCGGAAAGACGGTCGCAAATACCCTCGTCGCTAATAAGTTTTTGCGACCGAAGTGCGATCGTTGTCTATTTGCGACTGGCAACTGCACACTTACAACCGCTTTTTTCTTCTGGTTTACAACAGCTTACGGGACCTGTCCGTGTCACCACGAGAAACCATACCGCCGACGGCCACTTGACAAACGTTGCGCCGCTACAAGAGTTGAGACTCCCTGGCGTAACGCACAGTGGGATGAAAACCCGTGTTGGCTCAGATTCGAACTTGCGACCTCCAAAAGAGGCCTAGTTCTTATCTTCATTGCCTTTGCCACTGCACCAAATGGTAGGGACTGAGGTTAGGTTGTAATAAATCATAATAAGTCATAACAAATTATAATGGATTATATATGTCTTATAAGTTACAAGATTGGTCGTAATCCACCCTGGGGTATCATGAATGACACAAGGACCATGCTTACTGAAGTCCGATAATCAAGCGCAACTGAGTTCGAAGAAGAAGGAAAAAACGCAGCAGCTTTTTATTTGTTTATTTATTAGTCTAATGGGTCAAACTGTTTACTGTTTATATTTTATTTGGAATTTGGGCCGTAGGCCATGTCCAGTGGGTCAGACAATTAGTAGGGTTAATATTATGTAGTTTGCTTTTGGGCCGTAATATGCGAACCGGTGTGAGTACGTACAATAACCACTACAGCGGTTATGATAGAAGAGACGTATCTCTTCATTGAAGCGACACAACTGATACTCGCACCCCTTCGCTGCTATATATACGGTTCAAAGCAATCAGTCTGTACGTGTCTGTATGCAGTGATTGTATACAAGTTTCTGTTATTCAAGTTCTGTTCATTCAGTTTCGGTTAGTTTATTCGATTTCTGTTTTACAATTCGATCATGTATTGGTGCGAGATATGTAGTGATTACGTAGTCGCTTGTTATCATGCATCTACTCCGAAATCTTGGAACCGGGGATCCTATGGAACGGATACCAACATTGGTATCAGAGCCGATGGTTCTACCAAGATCAAGGAGGATAAGGAAGAAGGGTTCGGAGATTGCCTGAGGGTGAACCAGGGTAAATCGGTCGGTGCCGATTCTCGCGACACCGGGGTGAACAAGTGGAGATGCGGCCAGGGCAGCGTAAGGAAGGGCAAATACGCGCACGGGAAGCATTCCACTCGTTCATGGAAGTCGCCAATTAGCAAGTTCCCCAAGAAGACGATTCCGAAAGACTTCTTCAAGAAAACAAGTTGGAAAAGTTCTTGACCAGTCGGAAGACCGAGGAAACCATGAATTCGATGTTTTAAGTGCAAGCAATTCGGTCACATTGCATCCATATGCTCGAGTAAGTTCGTTAGTTTGACTCCGTTGCCTATAGAAAGTGATTATATTATTAGCGATACTTGCGGAGGGGATTGGGAATCGATATGGGTGGTCGATCCTAATTACAAGATGCATATGACCGGAAACAAGAAATTGTTTAAAAATTTTAAAAGACATTTCGGTTTGGTTATGGATGAAAAGATAAGAAATTATTCGTTTGTTCACGGTGTTGGAGAAGTAAAAGTCCCGGCGGACGGGAAGAACAAAACGATTCCGTGCGTTGCATATGCTCCTAGACTAAAAAAGAATGTCTTGAGTTTAGAGCAATTGTTACTACAAGGAATTGAAACTCTCACCGCAAGTGATACATGTGTGTGGAAGAAAATGTTTGGCAATAGAACAAAAGGTTTTGACATTTATGAAAACAAATCTGAAGTGGATTTAGAGGAGGAATATTTGAATAAGTTCTACGAGAACTTAGACGTTGAAAATGGCCATCTCAACGAAAAGGAAAAATTGCAAGAGTATATTGAAGATTATTATGAAAAAGAGTTCGAAGTGGAGAGACAGAAAAATAAAGAAAAATTCGGAGAAGGCACTTCGGGAACGAAAACAGTTGATGTTGAATACTCTAAGCGGGCGAAGTTGGGTTTGATAACCTACTTAGAAGCGATGGAAAAGAACCCGTTAGAATCACGAGAAGAGATGCGACGGAAGGCGATGTCTAAAGCACAAGACGAAGAAGATGTAATCGAGAAAGATACCATAATCGAAAGTTGCCAAGACGTGCTCGATTTGATCATTCTACACGAAGAAGTGGCGGAACATAAAAAATTCTTCAAGGCTAGTATGAAAGAAATCGTAACTGTGTTCATACCATGTTACTTTGGAATTTGCAAAGAAGGAGAAATGCCACCGACACTCTTGAACGGTAAACCCGTTGATTTGGTTGCACTCTATGAAGTTGTTAAAGAATATGGTGGATTCAAGAAAGTTATACAAGATAATGCATGGAACAAAGTGGCTGTACAATGCGGTTTCGATTGTGATGACGACTATGAAGTGAAGGTTGCTTATGTTCGTTACATTGAACTGGTGGAATGGTATTTTGAATTCATGAAGGCCAAGCGCGAAAAGAATGAAGACAATGTAGGTCCACCCGGAGGATCGAGTAACCTCTGTTCCCTGTTTTCCGACAAACCCAAAAAGTGCGGAATCCAAACGGGTAAGTTAAACCAAGTTACGAACACGTAAGACACAATATTCAACGATTAACACTCAATGTATTAATGCTAGAAAACGGTTACAATACGGTGTTTACAAATGGTCTCTGTAAACTCTCAGTGTGTGTGTTACAATGTGTTCGCTCTTAAATCTATTCAGACTTGTCTAACTGTGTTCTGTCTGATGTCTGTGTATATATACTGAAACACATCGACGAAATCAGGTTCAACGACGAACTCCAAAGGACTTCGACGAAATCCATATCCTTGACGAAATCACACTTGTCGTTGACGAAATCAAGTGATTTCGTCACTTTGATGTTTTCGTCCTTATGCTGTTTTTGTCACATGTTGTTTTGGATCAATTCTCATATGAAGCCCAAACAAATCATAAAGAGTTTCGGCCCAAGAGTGGATTGATTCAGCCCAAGTGCAAGTTGATTGGCCCAAAGGAAGTGGATTGGTCCAAAATACATGTACATGCACGTACATGAATTCTCTAATATGCAGATTGTGAGGATTAGTCAACAAGTGACATCATCATGACATCATCATGATGATGTCATGATGATGTGGCGACGGGAAACGGCTCGCGGCGCTTCGTGCTTCGCGTGTCGAACTCTGGGGCGCACGACGGAGGAATGTCGTGACGTCGGACTTGAGCCGGACCTAACCGAGTCGACCCAAACCGAGTCGAGTCGCGTCCACATAAAGTGTACCAACAAACTCCCCCTTGGACGCTACTCGTGATGGTTCGTCTTCCATGTCTTTTGTGTCAAAGGATCTTCAAAGTCTTCACGCGTCGGAAGTAGAAAGTGTATCAACAAACTCCCTTTTCATTTAGGAAGTGTGTTAACAAACTCCCCCTTAAGATAAGCTCTCCTTTGAGTTATGCTTGTGAATCTTTTGATTTGTCAATTCTTCAGATCCTTGTGGTGTTGATGAGTGATCAACTGCAATCCGATCATCTTGATCTTCTGATTGTATCAACGTCGTGTCTTCACTTTACGGCTTGTCATCTGACACGTTCTCTTCGCCTTTAGCTGATTCTGATGTCGCATCTGAACATACAAGAAAGCTAAACACGTAATGAGAACAACCGCTTGGAATTTAAACAAATTAAACAAACGACACATATGAGATCAAATCTCAATCAAACACCGACCGACAACAGTTTGAAAGTTTAGAAAATGATCAATTTTAATCCTTTAACTTTCAAAACTAGTTAACTTCGACAGTTTATGAAGGTGCAATTGTTTTCGGCTTACAATCAGGATTTTGGGTAGGATAGACTCGAGTTCCAACATCGGTCAATCAAAAATAAACTAGAAGCAAAATCTTTTAGATTAAAACACACCTAAAATCTTTTTGGAAATTTTCATTTTTCAAAAGTAAAGACGGAAAGCAATAAATAAATATATACATACAGAGATACAGAAACTAAAAGCAGTAAACAAATATTTACATACATTCTTTTTGCGAGTTTCGAGGGTAAGAGAATCATATCAGTGTATGGTCATGTCAAAACGCTCTTTTTGTTCTTATAGTTAACAATTAGATAAGCATCCTATAACAATTATCGGTATAGTTGACCACTTAAACTCAACTTATCAGATGTAATCATGGCGAGGGGATACGTTAAGGTATGATTTATACTTACCGACCGGTGTTCATCCACACACGACACATTCCCGTATCAAGGTATGCACGAGAGTTCATCTTACCGGTGAGTATACTGTTTATCATCTGTTTGACCGTATAAAAGATGTGAGAAACTCACTTATTTTGATTTGAATACAAGCCCTATGTGATAGAATCACTTATTGATGAGGAACTTGATTTTCAGATGCATGAGGGCACAGGAGCAAGTCTGTGAACAGGTCAGTACTTTCGTACAGCAGAGAGACGAACTTGACTCCCGGATAAATGTGATATATTATCACTTATTTTGTGGACATGTGATTGTTGATCACTTATTGAGGTCGAATGCAATATGTACACGTATGTATGGTATCATGGAAGATCTAGACTTCGCCTCCGTTATTTTTACGGTTTGATACAACCATGATACCCAGATGATAAGACAGCATAAAGACCGAATATCTCAGAACCTCGGCAATCTCTCAAACGAAATTTCGGTACTAAGACCATATGCCAATGTGTGGTTCCCACCTGGTCTTCAGTCGATTTAAGATTTATATCACCCTGCACACTTTAAAATGATTGTGAGCCTACCGATACGTATTATATAGAGCTGCTTAACATTTTTCATTTTGCATTTCAGTTTGAAGAGGTTTCGACAGACCACTGATTTACTATCATTTTCTCTTTTGCTCGCCAGGAAACTCATTTTTGTTTTTCTATTGTTTTTGCGTTTTGAAATTTTTCGATGTTTTTGAATTTTTCAAATTTTGGATTACTCCCCCTAAAATCAACAAACTTACAATAATTTTAAAAACACAAAGATATTTACAAAAAGGATTTCCCGATGTCGGTTAATGATGTGTGTAAAATGCAACATATAAATTACATCAAATGAGGCATAAAACTAACCCTTTTAAGTACTAATATTGGAAAAAGAGTGTTTTTGTCTTCCTTTTGTATTTTCAGGATTAAATGAGCTCAAAAACGCAAAAGAAGCAAAAAGACAGCTAAATCCAACATAAATACAAGGAAAGGAACATTAGTGGACTGCCCGACCCCTCAACGGCACCTTCCAAAGCAAAAAAGAGAAGACAGAAGACTGAACACGCCCCGTGCTCAGCCAGCACGGGGCCGTGCTCAAGAAGCAGAAGAAAAGACAAATCTATAGAAGCTTCTATTGCCCATCACGGGGTCGTGCTCAGCGGACATGGGGGCGTGTCGAAAGTACAACAGGCGCATTTATTGTAATTGCGAATTACAATTAATGAGGAGAGAGATTGTCAGACGGACACGGGGCCGTGCCCAGCGGACACGGGGCCGTGTCCAGCACTCTGTTCAGCCTATAAATAGGAGTGCTTGGATTCATTTCATCTCATCCCTTGGCACACCACCTCTCTCACACTTCATCCACCACCCACCACCATCACAACACCATCATCCACCACCATCATCCATTGTCCATCGTAGAGTGTGTGAGTCGTCTCGGGATCCAAGATTGATCGTAAGAGTTCTTAACAATCAAGGCCATGTTTGCCTAAGTCTCTTACATCACTTGGTGAAGACAAAGTGTCTAGTATAATACTTTTTATTTCTAATCTTTTGCACTTTTTATTTGGTTTTGTATTAATGACTTTAATAACTAGTTACTTATGTTGAAGGTGATCTTTCCTTATCGTTTGTCCGTGGTGTCTTGGCATTATTTTACTGTCTATATAAAATAAAGGATTTTCACCATTCATATCTCCACGGTCTATATGGAGGTATGTTGGCTACCTGGTAGGGGGTTAAGGGAACGGTTTGGTAAAGGTCTTGCCATTGTTCAGCGTTTAGAGGTCCTGCAATGGACCTGGGTCAAATTTAGTAGGACCTCCTTCAATACTTCACGGTATTGGATGGCGGGGGTCCAAACTCTTTGATCCCCTCATAAGTTAACTACTATTAATACTATAACCCAGCTATTTAGGACTGTATCCCTGCTGACTCAGACTACTTAGCCGAGGGTAACGTCACCGCCAAAAGCGGGGCCTACCACAATACTGCATTAATAACTTAATTCATTATCTTCCAATAATCCACCCCTTTAGGATTGTATCCCTACTGACTCAAACTACTGGGGTGAGGGTAACGTCACCTTCAAAAGAGGGGCCTACTACAATAACTAAGATAATCTCTTAATTGTGTGCAAAAGTGCGGAAATAATCAAAGGTTATACTAGATACGAGTCGGAACGAAGTGATTCATCTTGTCTATCTGTTTTTCTTTTATTTTTACTTTCAGCATTTTAGTTAGTTTTTAATTTTCTTAGTTTAAAACATTTTTCTAAACTTTTATTTTGGTTAGACGTTGAGGATAAACCGGTACTAAAAGCTCTTGTGTCCTTGGACGACCTCGGTATCTTACCAACACTATACTACACTCAACGATGGGTGCACTTGCCCATATGTGTGTTTAGTGTCAGTAAAATATCGTGTTTTATAAATTTAAAACTTGGCTAAAATAAGTGTTAAAAAGGGCTTAAAATATACACCTAAAATATACGACACTTACCGCACATCAAGTTTTTGGCGCCGTTGCCGGGGACACAAGGATTTTAAGAAAGTTAGGAATCAACGGCCTAATCATCTTTTATTTTTCTTTTTATTTTTTTTAGGATTTTCTTAGTTTTTCAGCTTCTGCAGAGCTCAGCACGGGCCGTGCCCGCTGAACACGCCCCCGTGCTCAATCATTGGAACTGGCAATCCTGTTTTACATCAGACAGTAAGCTGAACACGGGGCCGTGCCCACTCAACACGCCCCCGTGCCCAAGTTTCAGTTACTGAAAACAGAACCGTTAGATCCCGGCGGGTGGTAATTTCTGACATAAACATGAGTGATAGTAATTATTTTTACTTTCGGCACTCTTATGGTACGTGGTGTCCATTATGTGGTGGCGAACATGAAGAAGTAAAATGCTACTTCCTAAATTATAGGCCCCACTACATGAACCCACCAACTTCTCACAACCTTAAGAGGGGCGAAAGTAAAAATAAGCACTATTTCTCCCTCGAATGCGCCCAGCCAGATATTCTAGGGGAAATGCTCCTTGACGAGTTATTTCAACTAGAAGATCTAGTTCAGAACTGGTTAGAAGAGCTTAGGAAGGATTTTATTAATCCACCCCAAGACGATAACCATGAAGAAAAGTTGGAACCGCATTCCGACAACCTCATTGCTCCTGAAAGTACCTTCGTACCTAGCAAAGACTTGAACGATAGTCGTCCCTGTGTCGATTGTGCCGTGAAGGACTCTCCATCGACTTCGTTCGGTGCATACATAGACCTGAGTGATTCGGCATACACCTTCTTTAACAAGAGCCCGGGAAAGGGTTGGACTTGTCCACCTAGAATAAAAATAGGAATTACCCTCACCGACAACCTCTTGCGTTCTCGCCTTAGTCTGGGGCAATTAAGGTATATTAGGCACTTTGGGGTTGTTCCAACCAGTCAGGAACCACCCGATACTAACAAGTGCCTTAAAAACTAGACAACTTCATAAAACAGTCCCTAGACACGGGGCCGTGCACAGCCAACACGCCCCCGTGTCCATCGAAAGATTCCATTCTGATCAGTACGTCAGAATACGGACAAACTGTGTCAGAACTCCACCTGCACACGGGGCCGTGTCCACTGAACACGGGGCCGTGTCCAGGATGCTGTCATTTTCTATAAATGCAGCCAAGAATTCTGCACATTTGGACCAACTTGGGACAGAAAATTGCAGGAATCTTCTCTCAAACTATCCTAGGTAAGTCTAAAAGAAGGTTCCAACAACCCATCTTGTCCTTTACTCTTTTAGCCATTTCCTTCTTCTCCATCTTTCTCCAAGAGCTACCATTGAAAGTTTGGAATTCCTCCAACTCTATGGTAGGGATGAATGAATTTTGTTCAAGGAATCTTGGTAAAAACATGTTATGAAACATTGTTTTAAGTTATTAGTAGCTAAAAAGGCCCCACAAGTTCAGAAAATAACTTAAAAATCCAAGTTTCATTGTTCCAAAACTCTGCAGAAAGATGAACACGGGGCCGTGCTCAGTGAGCACGGGGCCGTGTCCGGTCACTGTTTCATTAAATAAACTATTTTTAGTTTATTTTTCGTAGGATGCCGAGTGAAAACAGCAATACATCTTCTGTGCATTCGTCAAACAGCCAAAGAGGAAGAAGACCCTCCATTGAAGCTACACTTGTGCACTATGTGATAGCATTAAGGGAGGCTCTCGATGAAATGACGTCAGTAGAGGAGGTCCTAATCGACCGTATCAACGATCTTACGATGGGACTTGAAAGCAGCTTCCAAGAAATTAACCTCTTGCACCAGAGGTTAAATATTCTTGTAGCACCTCCAATGGAACCAGTCCTTCCTCAACAAGATTGGAACCTGGCACTAGGAATCAACAACCCTACCGGGTGGGAAGACTTCCCAGCGGAACCTCCCGTGGAACACCAACAAGAGGTCCCGGTGGAAGTTGAAACTCCTCAAACTAATGCCAATGAGCCTTCTTTTCTCCTTCCAAGGGAGGTGGAAGAATGGCTCGCCGACATTTGAGGAGAACCGCACGCGGAAGAAGGAGTTCAATTAGGCCTTGTTCAACCAAGATTAATTACTTCTTGGAAATTTTGCTAATTAAAATAAAGGCTAGGACTCCATGGTTTGTTATTTCTTTGTTTTATCTAGTTTAATTTAGGACTATGTAAGTTCTCTCTATGATGAAATGAAATGATGGTTTTAAGGTTTGGATGGTTTGTAATGAATAAAACACACTCATGGTGGTAAAGGATGAAAAGGGGAACGAGAAAAATGAACCCATGCACAAGAACAAGGCAACCCGACAATTTTCTCCATTTCAGAAGGTTCAACACGGGCCGTGCCCAACTAACACGGCCCCGTGCCGAACCACCTGCAGAAAAACGCCCAGTTCAGGTACCTGGACACGGGCCGTGTTCACTCAACACGCCCCCGTGTCCAGACTTCTGTTTCTCTTATTTTAATTTTGTTACTGGCACTTGAACACGGGGCCGTGCCCGGACAACACGGGGCCGTGTTCAGTGCCCAGTAACACAAATTTTTGCCTTTTAAACATTATTTTACACATCTAATCAACCTAAAAATTTATTTTTGGGACACATTGAGGACAATGTGTAATTTAAGTGTGGGGGGGGGGGGATGCTAAAACCTTGAATTTTGCAAGTCCTAAATACAAGCCTTACACAAAACTCTATTGGAACCGCTAATCACCCCAAATTTTTTCAAAAATTTCATTTTTTTTACTTGTCTAGGTTTAACTCGGGAAATTCAAGTTCTAAAAAAGGTTATATTTTTACAAATTTACAACCGATAGCGTAGTGATAAAAAGAACCAACATAAGAAAATTATGAAAAGGCATGACAAACTTATTTAAAATTTGATTATATATACTTGATCATATAAAAACCCATTCCCACAAAAGTGAGTTTTGAGCCTTTATTGAGCACACAATTACATATCTTTTGACTAAATGCTCATTTTTCGTTTCTTGTGTGAATAGCCGCTTGGTTCTTACGACTCTAGAACTCGCCATGACAATACATTCCCGGTCCTTATCAACTTAAACCCAAGTAAGTAAATGATGGAGGCATTAGGACTAACCCTTTTTATTTTCTACACCATTATTTTTCTTTTTCTTTTACCACCTAGCCCAAAAAAAAAAAAAAAAAATTCCCCCTAGTTAGCTCCTTTGAGCCTAAACCTTTTTCGTTTCATCACCCAAACAAAAACCCTTTTTACCCACCAAAACCTTTTTCATTTTTAACCCTTTATTTTAGTAACAAGTTCGGTTCTTCGTAAAAAAAAAATTAAAAAAAAAAAAAAATTTGTGATAATGATGAAGCAAAAAGAAAATAAACAAACAAGTTAATCAAAAATAACTTAGTTTGAATAAAAGCTTCATCAGAATAAAAAGTTGCAAAAATACGAAAACCGACACTTGTTACGCTTTTAGCCCTTTTTCTACTAACCCAACAACCTACCTTTAACCCTAGCCTAACCCTTAACCCGCAAAGTCCTCTTGATATCTACAAAGGTATAAAAGTTAAAAAGGAGGAGGATTGATTTCTTGGCAAGCCTATGGTCGGAATAAGTTCCATGCCGCTCTCGAGTGATTCACTAAAAATACACCTTCGGCCGAGTGTGAGTGATTTCCCCGTGAGGTATGTGAACTTGTATATAAATAGAATTTTAAAAAGGCATGTTATGCCCAAATAAGTAATTTCTTTTATGAAAAGTTCTAAATAAATCATTACGAATAGGAGTGTAAATAAATAAAAATAAAACCCAAAAAGATCTTGGAAATCCCGACACTCTACGACAAGCCCAAAACCTTCTCTTCTACCTATTCCATTTGGGAGTGTAAGCCACATATTAAAGAGTTTTGCTTGAGGACAAGCAAAAGTTCAAGTGTGGGGGTATTTGATGTGTGTAAAATGCAACATATAAATTACATCAAATGAGGCATAAAACTAACCCTTTTTAAGTACTAATATTGGAAAAAGAGTGTTTTTGTCTTCCTTTTGTATTTTCAGGATTAAATGAGCTCAAAAACGCAAAAGAAGCAAAAAGACAGCTAAATCCAACATAAATACAAGGAAAGGAACATTAGTGGACTGGCCGACCCCTCAACGGCACCTTCCAAAGCAAAAAAGAGAAGACAGAAGGCTGAACACGCCCCGTGCTCAGCCAGCACGGGGCCGTGCTTAAGAAGCAGAAGAAAAGACAAATCTATAGAAGCTTCTATTGCCCATCACGGGGCCGTGCTCAGCGGACACGGGGGCGTGTCGAAAGTACAGCAGGCGCATTTATTGTAATTGCGAATTACAATTAATGAGGAGAGAGATTGTCAGACGGACACGGGGCCGTGCCCAGCGGACACGGGGCCGTGTCCAGCACTCTGTTCAGCCTATAAATAGGAGTGCTTGGATTCATTTCATCTCATCCCTTGGCACACCACCTCTCTCACACTTCATCCACCACCCTCCACCATCACAACACCATCATCCACCACCATCATCCATTGTCCATCGTAGAGTGTGTGAGTCGTCTCGGGATCCAAGATTGATCGTAAGAGTTCTTGACAATGAAGGCCATGTTTGCCTAAGTCTCTTACATCACTTGGTGAAGACAAAGTGTCTAGTATAATACTTTTTATTTCTAATCTTTTGCACTTTTTATTTGGTTTTGTATTAATGACTTTAATAACTAGTTACTTATGTTGAAGGTGATCTTTCCTTATCGTTTGTCCGTGATGTCTTGGCATTATTTTACTGTCTATATAAAATAAAGGATTTTCACCATTCATATCTCCACGGTCTATATGGAGGTATGTTGGCTACCTGGTAGGGGGTTAAGGGAACGGTTTGGTAAAGGTCTTGCCATTGTTCAGCGTTTAGAGGTCCTGCAATGGACCTGGGTCAAATTTAGTAGGACCTCCTTCAATACTTCACGGTATTGGATGGCGGGGGTCCAAACTCTTTGATCCCCTCATAAGTTAACTACTATTAATACTATAACCCGGCTATTTAGGACTGTATCCCTGCTGACTCAGACTACTTAGCCGAGGGTAACGTCACCGCCAAAAGCGGGGCCTACCACAATACTGCATTAATAACTTAATTCATTATCTTCCAATAATCCACCCCTTTAGGATTGTATCCCTGCTGACTCAAACTACTGGGGTGAGGGTAACGTCACCTTCAAAAGAGGGGCCTACTACAATAACTAAGATAATCTCTTAATTGTGTGCAAAAGTGCGGAAATAATCAAAGGTTATACTAGATACGAGTCGGAACCAAGTGATTCATCTTGTCTATCTGTTTTTCTTTTATTTTTACTTTCAGCATTTTAGTTAGTTTTTAATTTTCTTAGTTTAAAACATTTTTCCAAACTTTTATTTTGGTTAGACGTTGAGGATAAACCGGTACTAAAAGCTCTTGTGTCCTTGGACGACCTCGGTATCTTACCAACACTATACTACACTCAACGATGGGTGCACTTGCCCATATGTGTGTTTAGTGTCAGTGAAATATCGTGTTTTATAAATTTAAAACTTGGCTAAAATAAGTGTTAAAAAGGGCTTAAAATATACACCTAAAATATACGACACCTACCGCACATCAGTTAACTCATGTTTTACCTCAATGCCATTTTCCAAAATTAATTTTGAATCAAAAATGATTTCTCGAATTTTGGAAAAATCAGTTGGCATGTCGGTAATCGGTGCGGACCATGACAACATTGTCGAGTTTCATAGTGAAACAATCACGTGTGAGGTGATATTTGAGTTCAACGTGTCAGGTCAAAGAGTGCTGTACAAGAGGATAACAATTTATAAAGTAGCTTAAAATATCGACAAGTATAAGAGAGATATGAAATTTAAAACCGTATCCTGCAACTGCTTCGTGCATTGGCAGGAATCTGAGCGCTCTCCTAAACTGGATATCCACCCGGTGTGGATTTCAAGGTCGATTTTGTAGCTACTGAGAAATCTCTTCACAGCAACAAGATCATAAATCTTTGGGTCCGGCTGGTCTTCCACATTGCACCAGCGAAGGTCTTTGTCTTTCTCTTGAGAAGTAGTGTGCGGTTGTTCAATCCATGCCAAGGCATCCGCACACCCGGTTGGTTTGTTCAACAAACACATTTTCTTCAATCACACCACGAAGAAATGTACACTGCACGTTCACCTTGTTGATTTTGATCTTCAGACGTGCTGCGGTGCGTACATTTTGATTTGAATCTATCCTGGGGACCCGATTAAAGCCTTGAACAATCAAACTTTGGAATGATTTTCAATTTGTCGAAGCTTTTCAATTTCTTTCGACAGACAATTCTGTCTTCTTTTCTTTTTCTCTCCATCAAAGGCAACAATTTCTTTTGTCGCCGATCTTGTGCATGGACACTCCACTATCAACAATCCAATGACTATCGATAGTTCCTCCTGGAACATCCTGCACACTCACTCAGAGATTAGTTGCAGAGGGGGACCCAAGCCTCAATAGACTTGGGTCGTCCTTCATCATCGAGGATTGTGACTTCGATTTCCTGATGATTCGGAATGGATTGAGCTTCCCCTGAAACAGTTACCGATTTTGGTTTCTAAATCTGTTTTTGTTTTTCATTTTTAATTTCTAACTTAACAGACTTTGTTTGGACAACCTTCGGTTTTAACGCCTTTTCAACTTCTTTGACGTTTTGACGTCGTTGTTTTGTTTCTTGTTCTTTAACAATTCTTTTATCATGTTTTGGTGAAACAGGACGACGTTGTAAGTGACCTTGTTCAGAGGGAGCTCTTTCAACAAAATTTGGTTTGGGCGAGTTTGTGCAGTCTTTAATGATGTGCCCAAACTTCCCACATTTGAAACAAGTTCTCCTTTCAACAAACTTAGGAGAACCGGTTCGACTTTCACGTGTTGAACCTGTAGACCCAGAGGTACTTGTTCCTTTATCACACCCGTTTGTGTGTTGGGTGTAATTGTTTTGAGCGTTACGTTTTAAAATCTTGACTTGTTGGACAAAATCGGTGTTTGATTTGTTTTCAAAAGTCTCAATTTTATCAGTACCCTTGGAGGCCACAGACTTAACGTCTTTGCATTTCTTCTTGTAACGAGCTCCTTTTGTTTCAGCCTTTGGTTGTGTCACCTTAGGCTTTTGAGCTCGTTGTTGTTGCTGTTTACCGTTAAAAGCGATAGGTTGTTGCTTCGTTGGTAATTTTTGATTTCCAAATTTTCTTCTAACTTCAGCTTTTGGAATCGGATCACACTGAGTTACTGAAACTCTCGGGATCCCCTTTTCCAAAAACTTACTGGTAGTATCTTCAAACACTTTATCAATCAAAGATTGATTGACATTTTTAATTTGAAAAGTTGTGTTTGAATAAATTTTATCATCACCAACTAAAGTGTACAACACGTTATTACTCTTAACGGTAGACACAGATTTCTTGTCATTCTTGACAGGATCTATCACTTGTTTGACAACTGGTTGAACAACAGGAGTAGGAGGATCACAAAGAATATGATTCTCAATTGGAATTTCTACTCCTTTCATCTTGTCAAGTGATTTATCCTGATCACGCATATCTGATTTTGGTTCATCATCAGACGACTCATAGTCCTCAATGATTGGAGGACTTTGTTTCGTAGATGTTGAAGTTTCTGTTTGCTCAGATGATGTACTTGAAGAACTGTCCGATTTGAACCCTAGGCCAGTAGTAACTTCCTCATAATCAAGAGGCACACTGGGTTCAAAACGAGGCATATCCTCTTCATCGGGCATTCTGGTATAGTTGTGTCTCAAAGGGGGTGGACACGACTTATACCCAACGCCTTTCACGTTCCCTTTCAGCTTTTGAACATCTATGATGTGATCGAGCACATATCGGGAGTTAGAATAACTATCCAATTTGAGCTTGATCGCATCATGCTTGCATTTGGCAACGGCTAGCTCCTTTTTGGTTTCCTCAATGATATTAATGTAGTTATTAATACCAATTTGTTTGTTGAAAACAGTTTTTGTTAATTCGGAAACACTTTTCTTTAAAGTTTCAATTACAGATTTAAAATCCTTTTCATTTCGAGCTAAAGCCATGTTTCCCTCTTTGCACTTAGACAGCTCAATCACTAAATTTTAATTATGACTGTGAACCTTTTCAGATTCCTCTTTCAATTCTGCACAAGCATTACAAACACTAGGAGTAGGAGGATCAGAATTTACCTGACTTGTCGAGGCCGAGACATTTGCCATAAAGGCAGTCTGATAAGAAAAAGATCCATCTTCAGAATGATAATCTCCCGCATTCGAGCTTTCTTCATCTGAACTCCCGCTATAACCCGAGCTGTCGTCACTTTCAGAAAATTCTTCCTTGTGAACGTGCTTGATGTGATAGATGATCTTCGCATAACATGCACTTCCTCCTCCCAACTGTACGGACCAATCACATCCTTCATCAGCTTGAACAGTCAATGCTCGATTGGTGTTTGAAGGTCCAGACTGGTTTTGGTTCTGACTGTTGTTCACCGCTACTATCCTTCGTTCACGATTGTCTTGATTTGCATTAGAAGTACTCGTCTGATTTCTGAACGGATTCTGATTGCCTTACTTGCTTGGTCGGGTGCACTCACGTTTGAAGTGACCCTTTTCGCCACAATTGAAACATGTAACCGTATCTTTATCAAACCCGTACTCCGTATCATCTTTGCCTTCCAAGCTTGTTCTTCCAGTTCGAGTCATGAAATCCTTTGCCCTTCTAACAGCACTTGCAAACGCCCACTTGATATCCATTAACTCCATTTCATCACGGTCTATTTACTGATAATCTTCATTGGTCATATTGATGTTTCCAATTTGACCTGCTACCAATCCACAGTATGATCTGAACATTGTGTTGAGAAGTTCCAAATGTTCCTTTGCAACTTCTACACTGACTTTTGAAAGATTGGAACTATCAACTCTGACAGTGTTGGTGTTTTGGGGTAAAGGATTGTTGGTATAATGTGCTTGTTGTTGTTGTGGTTGGGCTTGAGGTTGGGGTATGGATTGTGACATGTAAGCACTTTGATTCCACTGTGGTCGAGCTTGATTAAACTGTGGAAACGGAGATGAGTTTATATTTGACACAAACGTCATTTGAAGCTTCGGTTGCTGAACGGAACTAGAACTAGCTGAAGGACCAAAACCAGGCAAATACATTTCTGTGTTTTGAGGAGGTGCAGTTGCAATCCTTTTAGCTTTCCGAATTTCCTCGTCGTTCTTGTGCTCCAACTTCTGAATGAATTCATAAAGACTGACATTGGCTGCATCCAGAGCGCCCGTATGCTTTAGAAGCTCAATGAATGGACTCCACTTAGGAGGTAGAGCATCAGCAAATCGTGCAACCATTTCCGGATGAGTTGCAGCAACACTATAAGAACTCATTTCACTAATCAAATGATAAAAACGAGAAGTCATATCATTACTGAAATGATTCAAACTCTTTCTTCAATAGATCATGGCGTGTCTTTCTAGTAGCTGCATTTCCTTCTCCTCTTGCTACCAATGCATCCCATAAACCTTTCGTGGTCTTACAATATGAGAATTGATGAAAGATGTCTCTGTGAAGTGCTTGAGTGAGAATAGCATACGCCTTCTTCTCCAGATCATATGCCTTTTTGTCGGCTTCTTGCATATTATTGAAAGTTGTCGCATTTGATCCTGCTTCTTCAAGAGCTTCACTAAATGCAGAGGTGAAACACGTCCATAATTCTGTGTTTTGCCCTTGAACGTAGTTATGGAAACGACCCTTCCATGATGGATAGTCGTTCATGTAATTTAACTTTGGCGGACGATTGTTGCTACCCGTCTCATTCTCACTAAACAAAATATTTTGAATGCTCTGATTTTGATTCGACACCATTGCCCATTGACTTGAACTAATAGTTTGTTGTTGTTTAGGTATGGTACTCGCTAAATATTCGGCCATCGACATCTGTTTTTGAGCTGGTTGTGGATCCGTACTCCAATCCCAAGGACTCGGACAACTCATATTTGATATCAGAATGATAACACCTTATCCTATTCTGACAAAGAGTACACCCTTTTCAAACTGCCATGCTTTTCTCACCGAACACAACATTGTGACCCATATTTTAATAGATTTCCTTTTATCTATTAAATTTAAAAACATCAACAACTTATACAGTCACTTTGTCAAAGATCAAAAGGTTGAAATAATGAAGAACACTTTGAATATTAGTGAAGAACACGACGAACGGTCACCAAACAACTTTCCGAACACAATTTTTTGCAATAAAGTTCAACAAAAACCCAATACTAACATGTATACAAGAGTTTTAACAAGGTTTTATATGAACTAGAAGCAAAACAATCAAGATTTTCAAGGTTTTAACAACGTTTTTCCAGAAAATGTATGATTTTAAACTCCAAAACACAAGAAAAACACTTTAAAATCTTTCAAATCACAATAAAAATACTTGGTTTAAACAAGGAATCGAGCCAATGCTCTGATACCAATTGTAGGTCCACCCGGAGGATCGAGTAACCTCTGTTCCCTGTTTTCCGACAAACCCGAAAGTGCGGAATCCAAACGGGTAAGTTAAACCAAGTTACGAACACGTAAGACACAATATTCAACGATTAACACTCAATGTATTAATGCTAGAAAACGGTTACAATACGATGTTTACAAATGGTCTCTGTAAACTCTCAGTATGTGTTACAATGTGTTCGCTCTCAAATCTATTCAGACTTGTCTAACTGTGTTCTATCTGATGTCTGTGTATATATACTGAAACACATCGACGAAATCAGGTTCAACGACAAACTCCAAAGGACTTCGACGAAATCCATATCCTTGACGAAATCACACTTGTCGTTGACGAAATCAAAATCAAGTGATTTCGTCACTTTGATGTTTTCGTCCTTATGCTGTTTTTGTCACATGCTGTTTTGGATCAATTCTCATATGAAGCCCAAACAAATCATAAAGAGTTTCGGCCCAAGAGTGGATTGATTCAACCCAAGTGCAAGTTGATTGGCCCAAAGGAAGTGGTTTGGTCCAAAATACATGTACATGCACGTACATGAATTCTCTAAAATGCAGATTGTGAGGATTAGTCAACAAGTGACATCATCATGATGATGTGTGTCACACCCCGATATTTCCACGTTTGACCGGTGGGCCCGGTGGGGGAGTATCGTGACGTGGTTGGCAACGTTACAGTCAAACAACACAATATTTAATATGCACAACGGAAGCAAATTAAAGATATATTTCAACTTTAATAATTTGTAATATCAAGTATCACAACAGTCGAAAGTTTATCCACAGAAGGATAAAAAATAAATAGGAAACAGTAGTTTAACAGACGTTAGGCATCTTAAGCTTGCGAGACTCTTTATTGATGCTAAGGAGAAATCCAGCCTATTACGAGTAGTACCTGCACTTAATCTTTTTGGGAAAATACTTCACTTTACACTGGTAAATACAATTAACCGACTCATTTTAAAAAATGATTAAAAATTTATTTGGATGCACGTGGCACAAACATTTTATAACTTGGGATAATTATTTAAATATATAATCTCGTAAAAGAATTACATGTTCCTTATGCGTTCAGTAGTCCGGATCGTGCTGGGTTAAAGATCAATAGACACACCACATTATTTATTTTGGCACTGACGGGTGTACGCCTACACCCCGCGCTTAGGTCGTGGCCATTTCGTAAAATGATGCCAAGGATATCCGGGACATGGTCATTAACCTCCCAAAGGCTTTAAGCAAACAAAACAATTTAAACGGGCCGATCAAATATCAATTAACCACCATACGATGGAAGATTTAATGCCCGACCAAGCGGTATTTTATATACCGTACCCCAAGCCCGTATAGGGAAAATAAGTTAAAAGTATTTACCTTTGCAAGTATAATTCACAAACAGCAAATGCAAGTAGCTTTTACTGGTCCTCCTATTCTGGAACGAAGGTTTATAATAACCTATTAGAATCCTAACGGGTCTTTAATTAAGCCTAAACTTATACCGGTTAGTTTTAAAGATACGGTTCGTACGCATGATTAAGCGAAGACCGGAATAGAATGTGATTTAGACCCGACAAGTTTGAAGACTTGTCTTATATGGGTAATCTAAACACATTCTGGATTTTGAGATAAAAACGATAAGTTTTGACCCGTTTTGGCTAGTTTATGCAAACTAGTTACATAAACCGAACCGAACGCGCAAGAGGCGTAACGGGTAATCGCAAGAGCCATATAGAGGTTTCCTAAGTTAATATGCCTCAAATATGTTGTGACATCAGTAAGATATCTTTTATTATGCCCGATACGAATTTAAACACAAACTATGCCCCGTAGGGGTAGTTTGGTCATTTATAAGGTTATAATAGAGTTCAAGTATTAACCTGAGTTACAGGTCTGATATAATCAGCAAAAATACTTAATTTGATAAGTTATAACAGTAGGGTATTGCATATATGTGAAACTTATCAATTATAACCAAACTATGCACCGTAGGGGCATTTTGGTAATTTCACATAAGCCGAAAAGCTCAAACCTGAAGTCTGAGTTAAACAACTTTTGCTTACTGTTAAAATATTATAATTTACCTAAAATATCAGTAGGTATCAACCCGTGTATGTTTAAAATAGTTTTAGTACATACTATGCGTTAAAAACGCTTAAAAAGGCGATTAGAAGCCGTTTCCGGGTTCTATATAGAAAGCTGATATTTTTATTATTCCAGAAGGCTTAAAATAATTTATTTATCATACCAAATCAATAGCAAAAGGTTTGGGGTCAAAAAGATATGTAGAACTCATTTTATAGCCCAAAAGGGCAAAACCGACAATTACCGGGTCATGCTTATAACTCTAAGTTATGCTCAGCCTAAAATTAATTAAAAATCTTAAAAAACCCCAAAATAATATATTACATCAGTGGGTAAAAAGTTTGATATCAAAAAGTAGGTTTAAATAGGCTATACGCTAATTATGTCGTTTAATCGCTAAAAAGCTTTCTAATTACGCTAATGAGCATAACTCTCAAACTACACCTCAAACTGATGTCAAATTTTGGTTGCAAGTTTATAAATTAGTAACTAAGGTTTCTACTCTTTTACATTTTCAAAAATCACGTTTTATGGTGAAAAGGGCATAATGGTCAACATATGAGCAATTAACGGAATCATGCATATTAATTGGATAACTATTGAACCAAGGTGTATAATCACAGAGGGTTATACTAGCATGAAACCTAGTCCAATTAAAGCTCTAAGGAATTTCTAAAACATGCTTAAATGGGCCAGAACTGAAAGTCAAAGAAAAAGTTAAATTATGCGACTTTCGGTTCCGAACCGGGTCTCTACTAAAAATTGTCGGGTTGAACATGTTTAGACATGTTTTTACATTCATTACCAAGTTATATTATTGATCAAACAGGTTGTATGGGTTCTACATTGCTAATTATGCATAAATTGTAAATTAAGCATTCTGTTGACTTTTTAATAACAAGTTTGACCCGACATTTGACCTAGTTAGAGTGGGAATCAGAGGGTGCCCTTTTAAGGGTTTAATGCCCACATAATTACCAACTTATAACTACTTTCAATTCGACTAATCACTGGACCAATAATGATTAATCGCTAAGTCAACCGTTAATTACGACGGTTTGACTTTTAAGCTAAAACTAAGTAAAAACTCAACTAAGAAAGGTTAAGCATACTTACTGATGTCCTATGCACGATTTCTGATCACTTGAGTCTGCTTTGGAGCTCCAGAAATGATCAGAAATGCAGATGGAAGGTGTGGTTACAAAGTTGCAACACAAGGCCTTTATATAGTGTTCAAAATCTCATGGATTATTGACACACAAGCCTAGCAATGGCCATGGATCATCCACATATATCCCTAAGTGCCTAGGACTGTTTAGGGGTCGCCCATGTAGTGGAAATATCTGTTTTGGGTCGGTTATTGCGTGAAATCAGGCTGCTGTCTAAAGTTTCTGCATCTGGGCAAGTTAGGCGGCCCGCGTAAGATGTTGTTGGGGCTTACGCGACCCGCTTGGGCCTTGTGTTCAGATTCCACATTTTCAAGTTGTTGCGTATTTGTCTCTTGGCCTTTCGATAGGTCAACCAAGCTTTTATTTTGCACTTTGAACCCCCAAATTTACCTATAAGGGATTCAAGACTTCTACCCACTTTGTTAAGTCCTCGGTTAACTTTATTGTTACCCGAAAAGTCATAAACTTCATCGTTGACACTTTTAACCCCTCGTATACGAATTTGATCATAACTTTCTCATACGATAACGAAACCTTATGAAATTTTGGTCATGTATTCTAGTGAGCATAATTAATCGTTACAAAGCTTCGGGTTTGTTAAAAGGTCACTCAGAGGTACACTTTAAACATGTTGACACATTTAACCCCTGTAGTTTGAAAACTCTCACTTTCTTTCATATTTTGCTTCGTATGATCCATGATTTATTCGTTTGAAGGTATAAGCATCATGTAGGGTTACTGTAAAGTATATTTATCCCTTGTTGACATTTTAAACCCTTTAAATCACATACTTTATATGTTTGTCAACTTTAGTCCTTCTATAACATTCTTTCACACGTTCAAACTTATGACACGTGTCAACACATTATAAGACGTGAATTTTCGAGGTGTTACATCCTCACCCCCTTAAAAGAAATCTTGACCTCGAGATTTACTGGAACAAATGAGGGTACTTTTCTTTCATTGTGGACTCCACCTCCCTCGTATACTCGGGACCTCTACGGGCATCCCATTTTACCTTTACAATAGGCACATGCTTCCTTCGAAGCTTCTTAACATGTCGATCCTCGATCGACGCAGGTTTTTCGACAAACTTCAAGCTCTCTTCTATATGCACATCTGTATGTGGTATGACCAATGATTCATCAGCGAAACACTTTTTCAGATTGCAGATGTGGAATACATTGTGAATTCCACTGAGCTCTTCAGGTAAGTTTAACTTATAGGCAACTGATCCGACACGTTCGATGACCTTAAATGGTCCTATGTATCTCGGGCTTAATTTGCCGTTCTTACCAAATCGCATCACTCCTTTCCAGGGTGATACTTTAAGCAACACTTTGTCACCTACCTCGAAGTTAAAAGCTTTACGCTTTAAATCTGCGTAGCTTTTCTGCCTATCACGGGTAGGTTTAAGACGGTCATGAATCTGGTCAATCTTGTCTGTCGTTTCAAAGACTATTTCCGGTCCTGTCAGTTGGACATCTCCAACTTCCGCCCAACAAACGGGCGTTCTGCACTTTCTACCGTATTAGGCCTCGAAAGGCGCAACCTTAATGCTGGTATGGTAGCTATTGTTGTACGAGAACTCGATTAATGGCAGGTGGTTATCCCAACTACCACCTAAGTCGATCACACATGCACGAAGCATGTCTTCCAACGTTTGGATTGTACGCTCACTCTATCCGTCCGTCTGAGGATGGTAAGTCGTACAAAAATTTAAGCGCGTGCCCAAAGATTGTTGGAAACTTTTCCAAAAATGTGATGTGTATCTAGTATCTCTGTCAGAGATAATAGCTACTGTTACGCCATGTAGAGCTACAATCTTATCTACGTACAATTGGGCCAACATGTCGGAGCTATAGGTCTCCTTGATGGGTAGGAAATGTGCTGACTTAGTCAGTCTATCAACTATCACCCATATCGTATCATTTCCTTTCCTTGCTTTCGGCAACTTGGTGATGAAATCCATCGTCACCATCTCCCACTTCCACGTGGGAAGTTCAGGCTGTTGTAGCAAAACTGACGGCTTTTGATGTTCTGCTTTGACTTGCGCACACGTCAAGCATTTAGCTACATAGGCGGCTATATACTTCTTCAAGCCTATCCACCAATAGTTTTCCTTTAGATCCTGGTACATCTTATCAGCTCCAGGATGAACGGAATATTTGGAACTATGGGCTTCTCGGAGGATAACATCCCGAAGTCCTCCATACACTGGAACCCATATTTGTCCATTCAATCTCAGAATTCCTTCCTTGTCTTGAGATAACTGTTCTTCAGTTACCCCGAGCCTTTCATTAGGATAGTTAGCTTCCAACACAGCTTCCTTCTGTGCAGCTAACAACCTTTCGATCAAACTGTTCTTTATTTCAATGCTCTTGGCATTGATTCGAATTGGCTTCACTCTTTCTTTCCGACTTAAGGCATCAGCAAACACATTTGCCTTTCCTGGATGGTATCGGATTTCACAATCATAATCATTCAACGTCTCCATCCATCGGCGCTGCCTCATGTTTAAATCCTTCTGGTTAAACAGGTGCTGGAGGCTCTTATGATCAGAATAGATCACACACTTAACACCATATAGATAGTGCCTCCAAAGCTTCAGTGCAAATACAACGACACCCAACTCCAAGTCACGGGTGGTGTAATTCTTTTCATTCACTTTTAACTGTCGTGAAGCATAGGAAATAACTTTGCCTCTCTACATAAGCACACATCCCATCCCGGGGTGTGACGCATCGTAGTAAACCACAAACTCTTCTCTTCCATCAAGAATGTCAAAACAGGTGCATTGCTTAGCTTCTGCTTAAGGATATCAAAGGATTATTGCTGTTTAGGACCCCAATCGAACTTTACTTTCTTACGAGTCAATGAAGTTAGGGGTGCAGCAATCCTTGAAAAATTCTCAATGAAACGCCTATAATATCCTGCCAAGCCTAGGAAGCTACGAATCTTGGTAGGCGTCTTTGGCTCTTGCCAATTCATGACAGCTTCAACCTTAGCGGGATCTACTTGGATTCCGCGTTCGCTAACCACATGTCCAAGAAATTAGACTTCACGAAGCCAAAATTCACACTTCGAAAACTTGGCATAGAGCTTCTCCTGCTGAAGTAATTCCAGAATACATCGAAGGTGCTTCTCATGGTCAGCCTGACTCTTGGAGTAAATGAGAATGTCATCGATGAAGACGATGAGGAACTTGTCTAGGTAAGGTTTGCAGACATGATTCATGAGATCCATGAATGCGGCTGGTGCATTAGTGAGCCCAAAAGGCATCATTAGGAACTCGTAATGACCATAACGAGTCCTAAATGCAGTCTTGTGAACATCTTCATCTTTAACCTTCAATTGATGATAGCCTGACCTCAAATCGATCTTGGAGAAGTAACTTGCCCCTTGAAGTTGATCGAATAAATCGTCGATCCTGGGCAATGGATACCTATTCTTGACTGTGACTTTATTAAGCTCACGGTAATCGATGCACAGACGCATCGATCCATCCTTCTTCTTGACAAACAGGATTGGCGCTCCACAAGGAGACGAACTAGGTCTAATGAAACCCTTGGCTAGCAATTCGTCTAGTTGTGCCCTCAATTCCTTTATCTCTGTTGGTGCTAATCTATAAGGCACTCTTGCAACAGGTGCTGCTCCATGGATGATGTCGATTCTGAATTCCACTTGCCTATCTGGTGGTAAACCAGGTAGTTCTTCAGGAAATACTTCTGGGTATTCAGAAATGACGGGGATTTCTTCAATCTTGGGCTTCGGCTCGTCGATAGTCACTTGTGCCATGTAGATGACACAACCCTTCTTCAAACACTTAGAGGCCTTGAGCATAGTCACTTGCTCAGGCAGTCCATACTGGGTATCTCCCCGAATGGTAAGTGATTCACCAGACGGAGTCTTAATCACCACTTGCTTCTTGTTACAGACAATTTGGGCCTGGTTATGAGATAACCAGTCCATACCCAACACTATGTCAAAACCGGCTAACTTAAAGGGAAGTAGGGACAAAGGAAATGAGTAGTTCTTAATGGATATAACACATCCATCTAACACAGTTGAGACGGTGTCTATGGTGCCATCTGCCAATTCCACCTCATATTTTACACTTAAGGTTTTAACAGGTAAGTTCAGCAGATTGCAAAACTTATTATCTACGAAAGACTTATCAGCGCCTGAATCAAAAAGTACTCTTGCATAGACATCATTTACAAGGAAAGTACCTGTAATCACATTGTCGTCTAGAACCGCTTCCTTTGCATCCATCCTGAAGACCCTAGCATTGGTCTTCTTTCCTTCATCGGCTTTCTTTGCATATTTCGGGCAGTTTGTCTTAATGTACCCCTTCTCATTGCAACTGTAGCAAGTTGCATCTTTCAGCTTCTTGCAATCCAAGGTCTTGTGTTCCTTGGACTTGCATATACCACATGCAAAAGTTCTTGACCGAGTCTGCGAGTTCGACTCAAACCTGCACTTCCCGAAGTGCTGTTTCTTGCAGACTTTGCACTTGGGCTTATCACCAGACTGATGCCCATCCTTTTTAGACTCAGACCCTTTCCTGTGGTCATTGCTTCCTCGGTGCTTCTTGTTTGACCTTCGTGAACTGTCATCTTCACGTTTCCTTTTCTCGGTATCTGTGTTCCTCAACGATCTCTGTCTGACCGCGTCCAGGGTGAGGGACAAAGATATATCAGTGACAGATCTGAAAGTAGTTGGCCGAGAGGCCTTCACGCTTGCCTTTATTTCTGGGGCTAAACCCCCAATGAAACGGGCTATTCGTTTGGGTTCCGGGGTCACCAGATACGGAACCAATCTTGACAAGGTGTTGAAGCTCGTGAGGTAAGCTTGACAGTTGAGATTCTTCATAACCAATTATAAGAAATCAGACTCGATCTTTTCGACCTCATGCTGAGGACAATAGTTTTCCCTGATAAGAGCAACAAATTGCTCCCATGACATGTTGTACAATGGGATCTTCCCAGTAGCCTGTATCAACGATCTCCACCAGGCTAAGGCCTCGCCTTTGAACGATTGAGACACAAACTTTACTATATCCCTTTCAGCGCATCCGCTGATATCAACCACCGTGTCCATCTCATCCAGCCACGTCATACAGTCAATGGCTCCTTTCTCCCCAGTGAAATCCCGTGGTTTGCAGGAAACAAAGTATTTATAAGAGCAACCCTTGTCACAGGGCCCTTGATTCAAAACAATCTTTTGAGATGGAGCACTGTTGTGGTTTGAGGAGTGTCGACCATCATCTTTCTTTGGCTATTCCTTTTTGGAGGGTGGCTTGCTGTGAGCCTCAGAGTGTGTTTTAGGATTTGAATGTGGCGTAGATAGGGTCCTGCTTCGAGTCCCACTATATTCTTCATACTGTCGCTCTAAGGCCTTTGTAACAGCGTCGTCTACTAACGCTTTCAGTTCAGCACCCGTTATATTAATTCGGGCGTTATCATTGTTCTCCCTTGGGTGACTATTAATTTCGTCCGAGTCAGCCATTTTAATTTTAACTGTTGCATAAGACAATGACAATAGTTTATTTGGGAGTTTATTATGGAATTGCCCCTTAGGGTAATTCATTAACCATGGTAAACATAGACCATATTTGGTTAATTTGTTACTCACATTTATTTAGGATTTCTATTATAATTTATCCTAATTATAAATAATAACAGTTTTATTAGTGGCACAACAGGCCTAGTCACAAGGACATTCTTAAATTATAAGCTATGATTTCAGAGAATCAAGGCTTTAAGGTTTGAACATAGTTCTTTACCTTTTTCAGACAGGGTCGCAGACTATTACTGTCTTTTGTCTCATATGGAAATGAGCAGGGCCCGTAGGCATTATATTACCAATGTATGGTCAAAATATGATCATCTTAATTGATGATCTAAACCCATGATTCATAGATCATTAAGTTGGGTTAGGAATCTTTAGAAGAATCCTTATATAAAAATGACGTGTGTGATTTTTAACAAATCACGTCTGCCAGGAGCGTTAACATGTTTTCAGATGTTAACTGGGATTTGAATCTTTTTAACAGGTTTTACCATCTTGGCCAGGTCTTATAATGACATGCAAGCTAGGTTATACCTTTAAGATCCTTAGTTAATATTTAAATAGGCAGATTATTTTTAAAATGAATGATTTTGATTCATTTATTTCATATATAATTTATTTATGCATATAATGGCAAAAATGAAATTTATAAACTAAACATTCCATTAATTATTAATAGATTACACTTCGCCCTAAACAGGACTTTTTAACAAAACAACATACCCATGCAGGGGTCAAACTGAAATACTAGTCCACGCAGGGACTTAAACAAACAACATACCCTCGTAGGGGTTAACAGAAAGATAGGCCCACGCAGGGCTCAACTGGAACAAGGAGAATACAACCAATAATTGAAGGATTCAATGGTCCTTCTTGCTCTTCCCTTTTATTAAACTTGTCAATCCCTGGAAGAAACTTTGTCGCTCCCTGCGATCTCTGTGAAAGTCTCGCTCGACTTGGTCCAACCTTTGAAGAATTTCTTCCCGCTCGGGTGGGGAAAACCGTGGCGGCTGCAATTGTTGCCGAATTATAGGTCTACCAGGTATTTGGTACCCATGAGTTGGGTACCCTACTCCCCACGGAGCTCCATACGGTCCTTCAGGATGAAGGGCGTTATAATTGGCTGCTACCAAGTATGGGTCGACTTCAGCGTAATTATAGTTGGTGTGAACAGGCTGCTCAAACGGGTTATATGCCATTGAACCAGTGTAGGCAGGAATTGGGTTATCAAAACCCATCGGTGGTGGCTGCGGTGCAGCTCAGTTTGAAGGCCCACCCATTTGCGGGTCTTCATGTAGTGGTGGATAATGACTGCCACTTGAGTGTCGAGGGGAGCTAAAGTGGAAATCCCCTCCACGCGTGGACATTCGCGCGCCTGTCCTCCTACGCCTTGGCGGTTCTGGAGGTGCTTGATGAACTAGCGGTGGTGGAGGCGATGGCGTGACTGCCACAAATCGTGAATCCCCAGAGGGATCCTGCTGCTGCTGCTGGTGAGGCGACGAATGATGCGATGGTGTAAAATACCACTAGAACTGGTTAAATCGTTCCTGGTAACTGTCCAGACCACGGTAGGGTGATCCAGGAAAAGACGAACCGTCGGAGACCTCGATAGGATGGTTGGGAGTCCCGGTTGCAGGCTCAACGGGATCCGTGTCCTCGTCCATGTCTTCTGCATGATCACCGGAGAAATGATCCTCTGGCCCCAATGGGTTAAAACCCACTGGTTCTTGTATGTAGTTTGCCGGGTTAAACCGGCCCTGGAAGACGGGAGTGGGGTCTCCAAAGGAATGGTGCGATAGGGATCGCTGTAAAGGTATGTAAGACCGTTGTGGGTTATCGGGCTCATTTTCTGACTGTGGCCCATAAGAGTTTCGAAAAGGAGGCGTCGAACTATGTGAAACAGACCGTCTAGCGGGCTCCACATTGGTCCTCCAGTTGTCTCGAGGATCAGCACTCGCAGTGGCAGAAGGAGCTCGCCTATGCGAAGGCCCGACTTCGTGATCATTGGGGGTGGTGATTGGCTCCTTGCCTCGTCCTCTTCGTCTAAAAAATCTTGGCGGCATAATTAGACCTGTCATTATAACATAAGATAACAACAAGAATAGATAAAATAAAAGACAAAGTTAAAAATAAATTGAAACAAATTTGGATTGTTCCTATGTTCTTTGTCTAGACTCGAAAATTTTTGGAATTTGCAATTGTGTAACTGAGATTAAACAAAAAAGGCTAGTGTTTAATTCACTCAGTGTTGGCTCTGATACCAACCTGTCACACCCCAATATTTCCACATTTGACCGGTGGGCCCGGTGGGGGAGTATCGTGATGTGGTTGGCAACGTTACAGTCAAACAACACAATATTTAATATGCACAGCGGAAGCAAATGAAAGATATATTTCAACTTTAATAATTTGTAATATCAAGTATCACAACAGTCGAAAGTTTATCCACAGAAGGATAAAAAATAAATAGGAAACAATAGTTCAACAGACGTTAGGCATCTTAAGCTTGCGAGACTCTTTATTGATGCTAAGGAGAAATCCATCCTATTACGAGTAGTACCTGCACTTAATCTTTTTGGGAAAATACGTAAGTTTACACTGGTAAATACAATTAACCGACTCATTTTAAAAATGATTAAAAATTTATTTGGATGCACGTGGCACAAACATTTTATAACTTGGGATAATTATTTAAATATATAATCTCGTAAAAGAATTACATGTTCCTTATGCGTTCAGTAGCCTGGATCGTGCCGGGTTAAAGATCAATAGACACACCACATTATTTATTTTGGCACTGACGGGTGTACGCCTACACCCCGCGCTTAGGTCGTGGCCATTTCGTAAAATGATGCCAAGGATATCCGGGACATGGTCATTAACCTCCCAAAGGCTTTAAGCAAACAAAACAATTTAAACGGGCTGATCAAATATGAATTAACCACCATACGATGGAAGATTTAATGCCCGACCAAGCGGTATTTTATATACCGTACCCCAAGCCCGTATAGGGAAAATAAGTTAAAAGTATTTACCTTTGCAAGTATAATTCACAAACAGCAAATGCAAGTAGCTTTTACTGGTCCTCCTATTATGGAACGAAGGTTTATAATAACCTATTAGAATCCTAACGGGTCTTTAATTAAGCCTAAACTTAGACCGGTTAGTTTTAAAGATACGGTTCGTACGCATGATTAAGCGAAGACCGGAATAGAATGTGATTTAGACCCGGCAAGTTTGAAGACTTGTCTTATATGGGTAATCTAAACACATTCTGGATTTTGAGATAAAAACGATAACGTTTGACCCGTTTCGGCTAGTTTATGCAAACTAGTTACATAAACCGAACCGAACGCGCAAGAGGCGTAACGGGTAATCGCAAGAGCCATATACAGGTTTCCTACGTTAATATGCCTCAAATATGTTGTGACATCAGTAAGATATCTTTTATTATGCCCGATACGAATTTAAACACAAACTATGCCCCGTAGGGGTAGTTTGGTCATTTCTAAGGTTATAAAAGAGTTCAAGTATTAACCTGAGTTACAGGTCTAATATAATCAGCAAAAATACTTAATTTGATAAGTTATAACAGTAGGGTATTGCATATATGTGAAACTTATCAATTATAACCAAACTATGCACCGTAGGGGCATTTTGGTAATTTCACATAAGCCGAAAAGCTCAAAACTGAAGTCTAAGTTAAGCAAATTTTGCTTACTGTTAAAATATTAAAATTTACCTAAAATATCAGTAGGTATCAACCCGTGTATCTTTAAAATAGTTTTAGTACATACTATGCGTTAAAAACACTTAAAAAGGCGATTAGAAGCCGTTTCCGGGTTCTATATAGAAAGCTGATATTTTTATTATTCCAGAAGGCTTAAAATAATTTATTTATCATACCAAATCAGTAGCAAAAGGTTTGGGGTCAAAAAGAAATGTAGAACTCATTTTATAGCCCAAAAGGGCAAAACCGACAATTACCGGGTCATGCTTATAACTCTAAGTTATGCTCAGCCTAAAATTAATTAAAAATCTTAAAAAACCCCAAAATAATATATTACATCAGTGGGTAAAAAGTTTGATATCAAAAAGTAGGTTTAAATAGGCTATACGCTAATTATGTCGTTTAATCGCTAAACAGCTTTCTAATTACGCTAATGAGCATAACTCTCAAACTACACCTCAAACTGATGTCAAATATTGGGTGCAAGTTTATAAATCAGTAACTAAGGTTTCTACTCTTTTACATTTTCAAAAATCACGTTTTATGGTGAAAAGGTCATAATGGTCAACACATGAGCAATTAACGGAATCATGCATATTAATTGGATAACTATTGAACCAAGGTGTATAATCACAGAGGGTTATACTAACATGTAACCTAGTCCAATTAAAGCTCTAAGGAATTTCTAAAAGATGCTTAAACGGGTCAGAACTGAAAGTCAAAGCAAAAGTCAAATTATGCGACTTTCGGTTCCGAACCGGGTCTCTACTGAAAATTGTCGGGTTGAACATGTTTAGACATGTTCTTACATTCATTACCAAGTTATATTATTGATCAAACAGGTTGTATGAGTTCTAAATTGCTAATTATGCATAAATTGTAAATTAAGCATTCTGTTGACTTTTTAATAACAAGTTTGACCCGACATTTGACCTAGTTAGAGTGGGAATCAGAGTGTGCCCTTTTAAGGGTTTAATGCCCACATAATTACCAACTTATAACTACTTTCAATTCGACTAATCACTGGACCAATAATGATTAATCGCTAAGTCAACCGTTAATTACGACGGTTTGACTTTTAAGCTAAAACTAAGTAAAAACTCAACTAAGAAAGGTTAAGCATACTTACTGAAGTCCTATGCACGATTTGTGATCACTTGAGTCTGCTTTGGAGCTCCAGAAATGATCAGAAATGCAGAAGGAAGGTGTGGTTACAAAGTTGCAACACAAGGCCTTTATATAGTGTTCAAAATCTCAAAGATTATTGACACACAAGCCTAGCAATGGCCATGGATCATCCACATATGTCCCTAAGTGCCTAGGACTGTTTAGGGGTCGCCCATGTAGTGGAAATATCTGTTTTGGGTCGGTTATTGCGTGAAATCAGGCTGCTGTCTAAAGTTTCTGCATCTGGGCAAGTTAGGCGGCCCGCGTAAGATGTTGTTGGGGCTTACGCGGCCCGCTTGGGCCTTGTGTTCAGATTCCACATTTTCAAGTTGTTGCATATTTGTCTCTTGGCCTTTCGAAAGGTCAACCAAGCTTTTATTTTGCACTTTGAACCCCCAAATTTACCTATAAGGGCTTCAAGACTTATACCCACTTTGTTAAGTCCTCGGTTAACTTTATTGTTACCCGAAAAGTCATAAACTTCATCGTTGACACTTTTAACCCCTCGTATACGAATTTGATCATAACTTTCTCATACGATAACGAAACCTTATGAAATTTTGGTCATGTATTCTAGTGAGCATAATTAATCTTTACAAAGCTTCGGGTTTGTTAAAAGGTCACTCAGAGTTACACTTTAAACATGTTGACACATTTAACCCCTGTAGTTTGAAATCTCTCACTTTCTTTCATATTTAGCTTCGTATGATCCATGATTTATTCGTTTGAAGGTATAAGCATCATGTAGGGTTACTGTAAAGTATATTTATCCCTTGTTGACATTTTGAACCCTTGAAATCACATACTTTATATGTATGTCAAATTTAGTGTAACATCCCAAAAATGGGTTTGGTAATCAAACCCCGTTAATACTAGATGACGGGTAAAGTACCGTTAGAGGTAAAAGCAAACCAGTGAATATTAGGATTTTAATTAAATGAACCTAATATTAGATAAAAACGGTATAAGGGCTTTTGAGGAAACAAAGTATATAAAAGGCACGAGCTAAAGGGACTTAAGATAAAACGGGTTATAACTTCCTGAACCCACAAAGTTAACTAGGAATAATTAACCTAGTTAGTTATTTATTTGAAAACAATAAAGAAAGGAAGGAAACTTGAAATAGTTAACCATTTTATAAACTTTGGAACTTGAGGGACTAAAAACAGGCAAACATGAAAATGTTTTATGTTAAATGAAATAAAAACCAAAACACACACTGTGTGTGTGTTTGGTCGATATGTGCAGGAGAAGAAAGAGGGCTTCCCTCAAGAACCCTAAACACAAAGAATCCAACTAAATCAAGGAGAAATCAAGCCAAGAAATTGGGGCTTTTAATAAAATCGTGATCACCAAGCTTAGGGGATCACAAGGTATGTGAAATTTTGATGTTTAGTAATATCTCGAAATTTTGATGAGCTTGCATGAACGAAATTCTTGCTTGAATGTTCAATGTTATAGTGATATTAGTGTGGGTATAAGTCTAGGAACAAACCCTAGATGCAAACTTGAAGAATTGTGCCATAAACTAGTGGTTAACCCAAATAACCAAGTATGAGCTAAGTGGGTTTTGTTGATTTGATGAAATTGATGTTCTAATGGTGTTTATAAACATCATACTAACTCATATAAATGAACTACTTGAACAAATTAGAGATTTTGTTAAGAGTTCATAAGTGACTAGAAGTGGGTCTTGACATAAGAGTTAAAACCATGATTTTGATGGTCAAAGTGTGTATATGCTTATAATAACTGAAATTTACATGTTGATTTATTATTACTTGAGGTAGGAATTGGATGACATGTTAGTTAATTTGGCGTCTCAAGAGATGATGCTCACTAAGTGTTGATAATGTGCTTAATTGAGTCTTGTGAACTTGATAGTGCAATCGTATGTGTTAATTGGCGATTTGACTTTTAAAAAGTCAAACCAACCTATAATATGATGAATACTAATTTTTATACGAAGAACGTAAGGTGGGAATAGTCATGATTGATAATGACTAAACTTACGAATTATGCTTATAGTTTGACGCTTAACGAGCTAGGTGGAGGCTTGTGGAGGAAGTGGGTCAAACGAATCGAGAAAAAAAAAGCGTGGCTTGGATGCAAGGTAAGTATAGCTTACACTAGTCATATAGTTTAGAATGTCCTTTTGTTGTTTTGATTTCGAACAAGACAAATGGAAATTTGAGATATGGTGTTTCCTGCGTGTAGTCGTACGGAACAAGATAACCAATAAGGGTAAAATTGAAATTTAGACACTTGTTGACAATAATTATTGGTTTTGAAAGATACATATTTCGTAAGCCTTAATAGGCCAAAAAGCGTTAAGAGGTGAATTATAGTTAAAACGATCGTGCGGTGAAAATCGGAACGAGTCGTGTAGACGAGATAGCAATAAGCTTTATCTCGCCAATATCATCGGTCATTTAGACCAACGGGTCAAAAGGTGAAAATATCACTTTTTTGACAATATCGACTAATGGTTTGATGAGTTGTTTGATTTCAGAAATAAATATCGAGTGGATATTTACATCGCTATTACTTAGTAGATATAGAGGCAAGGTACTTAAATGGGTCAATGTAATGATCCGAGCCAGGTACGCATAATAAGATAACTCTCATTTAAATGTAAGCCTAATGAGAGTTAAACGAAGTCAAAAATAAGTTTTTGGTTACCTTAATAGGTAAACAAAATGTTACGGACGATGGTCAATATATTTGAAAGGCCTAGTGCCCTTTCAAATAAAATCATAGTTAAAAGATCGGAGTTTGGGTTAAACAAGTAACTAAAAGTCATTCGTCGTAAATGAAGGACTAATATTGACCAAGACGCCCTTGTAGGCTAAATTGAACAAACAACAATTAAAGGTTGTTTGGAAACGAGTTTTACAATTAGATAATTACTTAGTAGGAGTATAGAAGTTGAAGGATGTAACACGTTAGTCAAATGGCTCTATTTGAGTCTTTGCCGTAAAATAACGATTTGAAGGGTAAATTTTGATATATATAAATCACCACATTGAATCCACCACAAATACAGTTGTGGTGGAAGATCCTTTGATAAGAAATATGGACAGATGTATTTGGAAATGAATCAAAGCAATTGGTGCTTAAAATATGCTTAAATACCTCAAACGGGTTAAAATAAGTATATGGGTGAAAATGGGTTAAAGAAGGTATATAATTCTATAATTGGAACCTAATATGTTAGACATCATTGAATTTAATAGGTTTATGAGAAATAAGGGTCAAACAAACTTGTACGTTTGATAAAATCACGAACGGGTCAAATTTTAGCAAAAGAGTATTAAGCCGAAGACTTAAAAATCTTAAATTTTATCAAGCCGGATGTCGGATTTTAACTCCGTATGATGGAGAATCAAATTACAAACATGTAGGAAGAAACGGTAGGTCAAACGGATAAGCGGTTTGAAAGATACGAAAGATTTCGTGTCAAATTACGGCAAAATGGAAAAGCTGGATGCAGGGTCCACCGTAAATTACGGTGCCACTGTAATTTACGGTGGAGCTGATATGGTTACGGTAGTTACCTACTGTTGTACGGTAGAATAATATGAACACAGGGGCCACCGTAACTTACGGTGCCACCGTAAGTTACGGTGGAGATCATTTTCAAGTTTTTTTTTCTTTTGAAAATAAATTGTTTCCCGGACTCGTTTGGATATGATTTAAACCCCGTAAGACTAAAGCATTTCATGTTTATGAAATGTAGGTACACTTTGGATGCCGGAAGACGATCAAGCTCAACGAAGAACCGAACACGATAAAGACACATGCTTCCGCACTTTGCCACGTTGTAAATTTTAAACAATGAGTTCGATCACGTTATGTAGAATAACTTATAATTTGTAAAACTTTTAATAAACCCGTATTTTTATAGTATGTGTAGTCATAGTTACACATCAAATTGTGGTATTTTACATGTAAAATCGCTAAATAGAAAATAGGGTGTTACAAGTCGGTAATCAGAGCTCATGGTTGAAGGGTAAAGTGTTCGGTTCGAGGCTTGATCGCAAATCCGGTAAGTACATGTATGTTAATAGCTTAGCATGCTAAAGTGTTGTAAACAACAAATAGGGCTATCGTGTGATACACTTTACCCCAATTAAAATGTTTAATATGGTTGACGAAAATACGTGCGTTGACGCGTATAGTAGAAAAAGCCTTGTATTATAATACGGGAGATTATTGAAGTTGACATTACTAACTCTTGTGAACGTTTTAATTGAAGGACACTCGCGTCTGAAGATGACGAGAGATGAACGAATTGTGGATATGATGATGGAACGGTCCGAGATATGACAAGAAGAGCATACTCATCAAGGACCTAAATCGCGTAACAATCACAAATAAGTAATGGCAAGAAAGCCCGTTAGGGCAAGCATTTACCAGGTGCACGTTTAAATTATTGCATGCATAGAAATATGCAACAAATACGTAGAAACTGATAGTTGCATATGTAGATTGAAAACTTGGAAAAACCTGAATAGAATACCTATCCAGGATATTCTTTCCAAGAGAAATAAATAGAGGCGTTACTTACATAGGGCATGATGTGAAAACTATAAAAAGGTCATGTGTGTCATGTGTTAATCGCTTACTCTGGCCAAGTAAGTAGTGGCATATGATACCATGAACTTCTTATGGCGGACACATTTACATCCGATGTAGTAAGGGCGGGGTGAAGGGGACTAATTAAAAAGTACCCAAATGAATCAGATAAGCAAAATATTTGATAATAATGTAAACGCACAACCGACTGACGGAAGCGTATTACATTAGGAAAATGAGCCCGAGTGAAGGGACAAAGAAACATGTAAAATGATTTAGACAAGTATTGGGAGGGAGTGTACTTACACTCGAACCCAGAAAACACAAGCATGTAAAATGATTTAGACAAGTATTGGGAGGGAGTGTACTTACACTCGAACCCAGAAAACACAAGCATGTAAAATGATTTAGACAAGTATTGGGAGGGAGTGTACTTACACTCTAACCCAGAAAACACAAGCATGTAAAATGATTTAGACAAGTATTGGGAGGGAGTGTACTTACACTCGAACCCGGAGAATGCAAACATGTGGGAGGGAGTGTACTTACACTCGAACCCGGACAATGCAAATATGTCCCTTAAGGAGTCGTTTTTGTAAAACGTCAAATTTAAGGACAAAGTCGGAATATAAAAATAAAGCGAGGTCTTAATGCATACCGGGAGGGTTGCAATAATAACGACTTCGGTAAAACACCCGGTTGATGGGTAAGAATTAAACACATGCGTAAACCGAGAGACGTGAACGCGGGTTGAAAAAAAAATCAAAGGACTTGGATTACGAGTTATGACTATAAAATCTTGTATATAGAAATTGTGAGTAAATATGTTCAAGTATTCGAAGCCGAATGGGTTGAATAAAGAATAAAGTGATTGTTTATATGTGATGGATTTCACATTAATAGGTCAAACAGGTTGAATACAATATAACGCTGAATGGCACAAATGAGCGCTAGCCAGATAAAGGTAGCGTTAAATGCAAGAGAGTAATGAGTCCGGTAATGGGACATAATCAAATACGAATGTATGTAAACTGGATTATGGTGAGCATAAGATAATCCGATGCATGAATGACGTGAGAAGTCATAAGGTCGGAAAATTTTCCGAAAGAAAACAATGTAGCCTTAGACTACGGTCAAGGTAAAACTTAATGTAAAAGCGAAAATAAAAGGATAAGGCCGAAAGGTATGTGGTAATATGCCTTGTAGAATTTCTTTAATAGCACATCTAGATAGTGCTAAATAAATAAGATAAAAATCAGGAAAATTCATTTTTGCGGCGAACTTTGTATGAATGAACCAAATGAATAAGTTCGTAAAGGAAAGGGTCTGTTTGTAAAAAGTGAAAGATCTCACTGGAAACATCCAAATGGGTGAAAATAACGGATTCACAAAGAATCCGAAAAGTATAAAGGCGATGGATTTCGCTAAGTTAATCAAACAAGTCGAAATAACAAGATGGCATTATTCTGAGTTGCGTTAATTCGCATAGAAGATATATATGTTGTGTAATTAAAAGATGTTACCATATTTGTCTGGTAACACTAACAAATGGTCAAAGTATGAGTAATGCTTAGAAGGTTACTCAGTATATGTACATTGGGTTTGAAACTCGATAAACTATGTAAGAAAAGGTTTCGAGGACGAAACCTCTTTAAGGGGGGTAGACTTGTAACATCCCGAAAACGGGTTTGGTAATCAAACCCCGTTAATACTAGATGACGGGTAAAGTACCGTTAGAGGTAAAAGAAAACCGGTGAATATTAGGATTTTAATTAAATGAACCTAATATTAGATAAAAACGGTATAAGGGCTTTTGAGGAAACAAAGTATATAAAAGGCACGAGCTAAAGGGACTTAAGATAAAACGGGTTATAACTTCCTGAACCCACAAAGTTAACTAGGAATAATTAACCTAGTTAGTTATTTATTTGAAAACAATAAAGAAAGGAAGGAAACTTGAAATAGTTAACCATTTTATAAACTTTGGAACTTGAGGGACTAAAAACAGGCAAACATGAAAATGTTTTAAGTTAAATGAAATAAAAACCAAAACACACACTTTGTGTGTGTGTTTGGTCGATATATGCAGGAGAAGAAAGAGGGCTTCCCTCAAGAACCCTAAACACAAAGAATCCAACTAAATCAAGGAGAAATCAAGCCAAGAAATTGGGGCTTTTAATAAAATCGTGATCACCAAGCTTAGGGGATCACAAGGTATGTGAAATTTTGATGTTTAGTAATATCTCGAAATTTTGATGAGCTTGCATGAACAAAATTCTTGCATGAATGTTCAATGTTATAGTGATATTAGTGTGGGTATAAGTCTAGGAACAAACCCTAGATGCAAACTTGAAGAAATGTGCCATAAACTAGTGGTTAACCCAAATAACCAAGTATGAGCTAAGTGGGTTTTGTTGATTTGATGAAATTGATGTTCTAATTGTAGGATCGGAATGCGACCTAAACAAGTCATTTGGAAGAGTTCTAGTCCATTTCAGAGGCGGAAACTAAGAAACGGACAATGAAACAGCTTGTATCACACTTTAATCTTCTTTTATATTGAAATGACAACCTTTACAATCAGAAGAATAACCGGCAGCACTTCGGTATAATTTTCAGACAACTGTTACAAATGACAAGACTATCATCCTATATATAGTATGTTAAGGTTTCGCTTGGAAACCCTTCAAGCGAGACCATTGAAGCGAAATCTTACATATCTATCATTCTTGTTTCAAGCGAGACCTTCTGAATAACAAACTGATCTTTAAATGACTTTGTCTTTTGTGGGGATGATGTCATAGATGATGTCACCTCGATGATGTCATCATGACATCATGCCTTGTTTAGATCCGCACCGAACCGAGACTCGATACAAGACGGAGACGACAGATGTGTGCACCAACAGACTCCCCCTCAGATGTTGACGAGTCTTAAGTGTCGAGTCTTTGCAATCTTCAGTCTTTATCAGTCTTTGATCTTCCTTCAGGATCTCTACCTGGCTCTATTCTATCTCCAATTCTCTCTCTCGCTAACAGACTCCCCCTCAAAACATGCTGGGATCGTAGTCTGGCTTTTACAGAATTTCAGAATCCTCAAGTATCGGAACCTGGCACTCTATCTGCTATCCTACACATTCTCTACCCAAAAATAAGATTCACAAGAATAAAATATTTTACAATTTGTCAAATATCAAACACCAACACTGAGCCTTCTCCAATCAATATACAAACAAACATTAACAATGATCATTTAACGAATTTTTATCTCTGAAAAACTTTTCAATTAAATTCTCCCAAACCTGTTCGTCATGTTTAGCACTCGGAATTTTGAAAATCAGCTCTTCAACATCAGTTGTCTAAAATCTTTTTGGATTTTTCAAAATTTATGCTAAAACACACCGAAAATCTTTTTGGGTTTTTAATTAACAAAAATAAAATGCAAAAATGAACTATTTACAAACAATATTTTTGTGAGTTTGTGTAAGAGGATCATATCAGTTTTTGAGACAAATCACCAACACCGTTAAGCTTCATTTCATTTTAAGTTCTAAACAATTCACCTAGATTGTCAGTATACTTCTCCACTTAAATTTTCACACAAAGTTCAACTGTCTCGAGATACGAGATTAATGTCTTAGAACTTAAACATCTACATGTGTCCCACCTCAGTATATACTCCCGTATCCAGACCCCAATATTCAGTCTTACAGGTGAGTATACCACAAATGATATCTGTAAGGGGAATAAATTATGCAACCGTGATAGCTCAGGTCAGAACTTCCGTTCAGCAGAGAGCCAAGTTGACTTTTAGGTGTGTCCCCTTTAGAGGATCTTTTGAATTACAACAGCCATGATTAGCATTTTTCAATGTTTTATCATTTTTTAGCTGAGGGTGGTGCTATATTTCAAGCAAGCAGAAAGTATTCTCCGAGGACTAGGCCATTGCTTCCGCAAAATCAGAAGTCCCGGGATAATACCCCAGATATCACTGAGTATAAAGACCTAGTATCTCAGAATATGGGACCCTTCAAACAAGATTTCAGGGGTTACCTATATATCCTGGAGGTGTTCCCCACGAAGACGCAAGTAAATTTTATGTTTATATCTCGTCACAATTTAATAAATGTGCAAAAACCTACTGACATATCCACAGTGAGATTGTTTATCACATTTTTACTTTACATTTCTTTAGCATGCTGTGACAGTCCACTGATGTACTATCATTTCCTCTATTCACAACAAAACCCATTTTTGATTTTATCATGTTTTTGGCTTTTTCAATTTTCAAATGTTTTTGAATTTTCTGAAATTTTTACTCCCCCTAAAATGCAAACACATTTTAGGAAATTTGAAAATAAACTGTACAATAAAGTGACAACTGATATCGAATCACATCAAATCGCCATTCACTAGATATAAACAATCAGAACTCCCCCTATCACAAAACTATTTTCTCATTATGATTTCAAAACACTTAAGTTTGTTTTAACCAAAATGATTTTTCCGGAAAATAGGTTTTGTTGATTTTACCACTTGTAAAGTTAGGGGTTCATCATATCGTTCCTCAATCATTTGTAGAAAATCAAGTACAATTTAATGTCCTTGATTTACCACTTGACATTGAAAACCTCTTTCAACCACTTGTAAATAAACACAATCAAAATCTGATATAAAGAATGATGCCGATTCCTGCTCCACTCTTACCAACCTGGAAGCTCCGGCAAGTCACACTTATCCTGTAAAAATTTAACAATTTTAAGATTCATTTACACAATCAATTTAAAATATGAATGATGCCGATTCCTGATCCACGATTACAAACTTGGATCTCCGGCAAGTCAGGTTTTTCAATGAAAGAAAATATCCACCCAAGCCTGACCAGCCTTGGGTGTAACCTTCTCAACTTCACTAGGGGTTGGGCTATAAGTTGCCTTCTTTGTAGCATAAAACTCCTTTACCCCTTTAACCTTTCCATCAATCATTTTACCAAACATCTTTTTAATGTTTCCATTAAACGCTTTCTCAACATCCAATTCTTTCTGTTCAGAATAAAATTGATTTGAAATTTCAACCTTTCCAACCTTTGATTTAAAATTCTCAGCTCTCAATGGTGGAAAGTTCTCATCATCCATTGAAGGAACTGAGTTTTCACTTTTTAACTCAACCTGTGGCTCCTCTGACTTTGTGGAATCAGATTCATCGCCAGATTTTACCTCTGATTTCTTAACAACCCAAGCTTGATTGTCAAGATTTCCCTTCTTCTTGTAAAACCTTTTCGAACACTCACCAACTTCATATGTAGAATTTTTGAAAACTTTAAATTGTTCAGTTGGTGGTTCGGTTTTATCAACAACAACTTCTTTCATTTTTCCAGAAACTCCCTGTTTAATGTTTGTCGCTTTTGGACAGTTCCATGCAATGTGACCAACTTCATTGCATCGGAAACAAGTTCTTGTTTCTTTCCTTTGATAAGCTCCATTCTTCATCTTTTCAGCAAGAAACTCCTTGTTTGACTGTTTCCAGAATGAGCTCTTTGCTTCTTCTTCATGACTAGTTCCTGCAACATATGTCATTTTTGATTTAAAATCTCGAACATATTTTTCATTTTTATAGTTTTCAGGTGGAATAAAACCAAGTCCTTTCTTTTTGAGCTTACTATTGTGGTTTGGTTTCTTTTGAAAACCAGAACCAGAATTGTAACCTTTTTTCTTGTTTAACCGTTGTTGAACTCTTGAAGTATATTTTTTAGGTTTTCCAGTAGGATTTAAATCTTTAATTTCAGAAATATTAATTTCTGTCATTTTGAAAACCTTTTTAATCATGTCAAACCGAACACTTCTAATTGGAAATTCTTTATCAAGATATAATTTGTCAGAATCATTCAAAGTATATGCAACCTCAAATGTTTCGTCATTCAAATTAGATTTTGAAAACAAAAATTCTTTACTATAAACCCGTTTTCCCGACGATTTTGAACTCTTTTCGGACGAACTCAAACTTCCAACTGACTGACATGAACTTTCGGACTCGGACTTTGACTCTGACTCCTCATCCTTATCCAACACCTGATCAACCATTCTTTTAATTAATTCGGACTCATGATCTGTATCGGACGCTGTGAACGTGACATCAATGTTGTCTGGTAACACATCGGTTAACTCGGACTCTAACTTTAAATTGACTGCCTTTTGGACTTGTTCCTCATTCGGTTTTCTAGGCGAATACCCTTCCCAAATTGGAGGCGGACACTTGTTATAACAGACGTTCTGTTTCTTACCAGTATCCGTTTTCTTCTTTGATTTCTTGTCTTTATCTTCATCTTTAAACGCCTCGAAACCTGCAACAGTAGGGTAAATTCTATCAATTATGTAATCACAACTTGTATAACTTTTCAGCAATCGTCTAATTCTTTCATTTTCTACTTTTTCACCATCTAACTCTTGCTTCCATTTAGCACATTCTTCGATGTAAAAATTTATCTCTTTTTGCTTCGACATCATTGTTGCATTCAACATCTTTAAAGCAGCTTCTCTTTCTGAATTAGTTTTCTGCAAACTATTCACTGTTCTGTTCAATACATCATATGATTCTTTCACATTCTTTAAATCAAACACTAACTTTTCTTTCATCTTCTCTGAATCACTAAACCTCTCGTCTTTTTCTTCACATTGTTTGCAAGATTCCAAACATATAAGACAAGATTTTGTGACTTCAACAATCTTTTCAACTTCCACAATCTTCTCAACTTCCACAATCTTCTCAACTTCAACCACTTTTTCCACTTCAACAATCTTCTCAACAACTTTGACTTCCTTCATTACTTTTGCAGCTTTCTCCTTTTTCAGTTTCTTCAATTTTTCTGCAAAATAAAATTCAAAAGCATCAGAAGATAAATGAGTTTTTCCAACATTTATCTGTTCAAGCTCTTCATCACTATCACTTGTCTCTGACGAACTGTTTTCAGATGAAACAGATCCTTCATCTTCACTTTTCTCATCATCAGATAACACTTCCATCCATTCCTTCAGCATTTCCGGCTTTCGAATAATATGAGCAATAAATGCTCCAACATTTGAATCAGCTGGAATGTACTTGTCCCAGCTAAATCCTTCAGCCAATTTCTCGTCATCTTGATCCATGATGCCATAATAAGCTTTCCTATTTGCATCCTCGATCATTTTTCCATGTGCCGTTTGAGGCTCTTTTTGTTGATGTGGTTGATGAGTGATTTGCTGATAAATGGTCTTCCGATAATAATCATCTTTCCCAGCAGATTCCTTTGCTCCTCTTGGTTCCTGATTTTTGCACTCCCGCTTAAAGTGACCTTTCTCCCTGCAACGAAAACAAACAACTTTAGATTTATCAAATCCAAGATTAGAAAGATTTGCATCCAAGAAATCAGTTCTTCCTGTAACCAATCTAAATTTTTCTGCTCTCCTCAAAACACTAGCTAAAGCCCATTTAATATCCATCAGTTCTAGCTCTTCTGCATCAATTTGGTCATAATCTTCCTTTGTAAGCATCGGATTGCCAATTCTTCCGGCTATCAATCCTTCATAAGACTCTAATGCAGTGACCAATAATCCCATATGATGCTTAACAACTTCTTCAGAATAATTTTGACCGTTTTGAAGATGTAGAGCTACATTGCACTGAATCAAATGACCATTTCCAGCAGATGAACTTTGAACATTTGGAAGATTCACCGTTGAGAACCCACTTGTGTTGACTGATCCTTGATTGCTTGGAGTAGATTGATTTCCAGCACTAAATGCAGTTTGGATCTTTGGACTTGCTTCAGCAGTTTGAATATTTCCTTTGTAATACAGTTTGACGTCTTGTTGATTGCTTGAACTATTCATTCTTGCAATCTTCTGTTGTTCAAGATCTTGTGCCTCCAGTTTTTCAATAAACTGACCAATCGACAATCTGCTAAACTGTCCAGAATTCTTCAAAATCATGAGATATGTACCCCATTCCTTTTGAGGTAAAGCATCAGCAAGCTTTTCAACCCATTCTGCTGGAGTTTTAGTAATCTTCAACTGAGACATGGTGCGTACAAGATGGCAGTATCTCTCAATGAGAGTCTTTGTAGTCTCACCAGGCATGCTTGTAAACAACTCAAACTCCTTCTTCAGTAACGCTGCTTTACTCTGAAGCATCTCTGTACTTCCTTCAAACTTCTTTTCAAGAGCTTTCCAGATCGAAAACGCATTTCCATCATGCTGAAGCAAAACAAATATATCTTCTGTTATAGCTTGCTGCAACAAACTTATCATCATTTTCTCTCCTTTATAACTTTCTCTCTCTTGATCTGAAAACTCCGAGATAATTTTATCAACATTCATAGCAGTCTGTGGTCTGATGTATGCTGTTTCAATGCTTTCCCAAGCTCTCAGATGGTTTGCCTGAACCCAATTCTCAAAGCGATTCTTCCATCCATGATACTCCTCAATTCCCATAAGCTTCGGGGGTTTTTGCATTGTTCTTGTTTCGTTTTCTGCTTTCATGTTTTGAGCAATTGAAACTGGAGTATTCGAAGGAGTAGCAAACGCGTTGTAGAACTCGGAATCCATTTTTAGCAACTTGAATCTCTTGTAGAAATCGACAAGTACCTTTACAAAAAAACAAACAAACAATCAGTTTAAACGCTTATCAATTAATTGAATAAGACTGATACTCGAACTGATGATTTTTTTTGTGCGAACTGAACGTTGACCAACTGTGCGGACTTCTAGGACCCGAATCGAAATCAATTGACCTTGACCCTTTGAAACTTTTGAACTCCAACCCGTACGGACTTACAGAAACCACAACTCAAACCACGCGACCTTAGTACACACAGTGCAACTTGACTGACAACCGTACTGATCAATCCGTGCTAACCGACTAAACTCCAAACCGCATCTTGAATTCAACACTATTTAATGAATGTTATCACTTATGTTGACAAAACAAACAAGTATTCACATGGGTCGACAATAACAAATAATCAAATGATTATGATTGGGTCAATGATATTGAATAGTGAACAGTTGTGTTTTTTTTTTTTAAATGATTCAATCGATGGTCTTGGGCGGATCACAAATAGCATTCACATGAGCTATCAATATTTAATCAGATCACATTGAAATCTAAATGATGAAAATGATCAATCAACTTTCACATGATATACTAAACAAAATTCAATATTATCGAAATTCAAGTCACATGTAAGTAGATAATACAATCAATACACATCACATGTATATGAACTGACAATTTGCTTTAACTATATAATACTTTTATATGTTCTCATTCAATCCTACACAAACATGTGATGTCTTTTCCCACTACTGACAACAACACATGCAAAATGATAAATCCCAAAATCTCTATTCTTGAACCAAGCATTCACGTGACAAACTTACATCTTTGTTTAAAGTTTTCCACAACCCGAGACACTTTATCGAAATTGTAAACTCAATTCACAAACAATCTGAAACAAGTATGATGATTTACGAGAATCTCATGAGTTCAACATGCAAACCGACTTCATTAATCATACATGCAAATCAATTATGATACTTATCACTATCACATGGCTGACACTTCTCTTGAAGTTGATGTTTTCAAGATTAATACTCGATAAAGTCAATATCACATGCAATCACACATCAATTTCTATTTAATGAATCATCTCACAAAATTAATTCTGATTGAATCGATAAAAACAAAGTCACATGGATTCTATCAAATCGATTTATGTAATCACGTGATTTCTAATCTTTGATAAACACAGTACTATTTTACCTGCATGCTAACACAAACTGACAACAAAAACATGATGACATTTAATAACCAACAACCTTTAACACATATCAATTCATGCAGCCGACACCTTTTAATCATGCAAATTTAACTCTATTGAATCGATTATATGATATACACAAGAAATATTCAATCTGACAAGCCAATATCACATGTAATACTTGAATAAAACCCACGTGAACAACTGACATAACCATGTGATTTCTTTTCTACTTAATTCACATATGCATGATACACAAACACATGAATTCACGTTTACCAACTATCAATGACCTGACACATCACATAAATCAATGAACTTTCATGTGGTCAATGATTTCAAACAGTCGATGTTTTCAAACAGTGTGTCAGTTTCAAGCAGTAGGTCTATTTCAAGCGAAATCTATCTAAACAATTATGATTTTTCAAGCGAAATCAAATACACAATGTTGCTGATGTCATGATTTTAACGAGCAGTTGAAGCGAAATCTCACAAAAATACAGGATTTAGGCTGATTTTAAACTTGAAACTTTCAAGGATTGATTAAACCATGTAAACGCACAATATATGTGAATTTTGTCCGATTTTAACCGTAAAAAGTTTTGTTTTTCGAAAAAGAAAGATGTAGAAACAGATTTTACGGCTAAATCAACAAGAACTCTTCTTCACTGGCTCTGATACCAATTGTAGGATCGGAATGCGACCTAAACAAGTCATTTGGAAGAGTTCTAGTCCATTTCAGAGGCGGAAACTAAGAAACGGACAATGAAACAGCTTGTATCACACTTTAATCTTCTTTTATATTGAAATGACAACCTTTACAATCAGAAGAATAACCGGCAGCACTTCGGTATAATTTTCAGACAACTGTTACAAATGACAAGACTATCATCCTATATATAGTATGTTAAGGTTTCGCTTGGAAACCCTTCAAGCGAGACCATTGAAGCGAAATCTTACATATCTATCATTCTTGTTTCAAGCGAGACCTTCTGAATAACAAACTGATCTTTAAATGACTTTGTCTTTTGTGGGGATGATGTCATAGATGATGTCACCTCGATGATGTCATCATGACATCATGCCTTGTTTAGATCCGCACCGAACTGAGACTCGATACAAGACGAAGACGACAGATGTGTGCACCAACACTAATCGTGTTTATAAACATCATACTAACTCATATAAATGAACTACTTGAACAAATTAGAGATTTTGTTAAGAGTTCATAAGTGACAAGAAGTGGGTCTTGACATAAGAGTTAAAACCATGATTTTGATTGTCAAAGTGTGTATATGCTTATAATAACTGAAATTTACATGTTGATTTATTATTACTTGAGGTAGGAATTGGATGACATGTTAGTTAATTTGGCGTCTCAAGAGATGATGCTCACTAAGTGTTGATAATGTGCTTAATTGAGTCTTGTGAACTTGATAGGGCAACCGTATGTGTTAATTGGCGATTTGACTTTTAAAAAGTCAAACCAACCTATAATATGATGAATACTAATTTTTATACGAAGAACGTAAGGTGGGAATAGTCATGATTAATAATGACTAAACTTACGAATTATTCTTATAGTTTGACGCTTAACGAGCTAGGTGGAGGCTTGTGGAGGAAGTGGGTCAAACGAATCGAGAAAAAAAAATCGTGGCTTGGATGCAAGGTAAGTATAGCTTACACTAGTCATATAGTTTAGAATGTCCTTTTGTTGTTTTGATTTCGAACAAGACAAATGGAAATTTGAGATATGGTGTTTCCGGCGTGTAGTCGTACGGAACAAGATAACCAATAAGGGTAAAATTGAAATTTAGACACTTGTTGACAATAATTATTGGTTTTGAAAGATACATATTTCGTAAGCCTTAATAGGCCAAAAAGCGTTAAGAGGTGAATTATAGTTAAAACGACCGTGCGGTGTAAATCGGAACGAGTCGTGTAGACGAGATGGCAATAAGCTTTATCTCGCCAATATCATCGGTCATTTAGACCAACGGGTCAAAAGGTGAAAATATCACTTTTTGACAATATCGACTAATGGTTTGATGAGTTGTTTGATTTCAGAAATAAATATCGAGTGGATATTTACATCGCTATTACTTAGTAGATATAGACGCAAGGTACTTAAATGGGTCAATGTAATGATCCGAGCCAGGTACGCATAATAAGATAACTCTCATTTAAATGTAAGGCTAATGAGAGTTAAACGAAGTCAAAAATAAGTTTTTGGTTACCTTAATAGGTAAACCAAATGTTACGGACGATGGTCAATATATTTGAAAGGCCTAGTGCCCTTTCAAATAAAATCATAGTTAAAAGATCGGAGTTTGGGTTAAACAAGTAACTAAAAGTCATTCGTCGTAAATGAAGGACTAATATTGACCAAGACGCCCTTGTAGGCTAAATTGAACAAACAACCCTTAAAGGTTGTTTGGAAACGAGTTTTACAATTAGATAATTACTTAGGAGGAGTATAGAAGTTGAAGGATGTAACACGTTAGTCAAATGGCTCTATTTGAGTCTTTGCCGTAAAATAATGATTTGAAGGGTAAATTTTGATATATATATAATTCACCACATTGAATTCACCACAAATACAGTTGTGGTGGAAGATCCTTTGATAAGAAATATGGACAGATGTATTTGGAAATGAATGAAAGCAATTGGTGCTTAAAATATGCTTAAATACCTCAAACGGGTTAAAATAAGCATATGGGTGAAAATGGGTTAAAGAAGGTATATAATTATATAATTGGAACCTAATATGTTAGACATCATTGAATTTAATAGGTTTATGAGAAATAAGGGTCAAACAAACTTGTACGTTTGATAAAATCACGAATGGGTCAAATTTTAGCAAAAGAGTATTAAGCCGAAGACTTAAAAATCTTAAATTTTATCAAGCCGAATGTCGGATTTTAACTCCATATGATGGAGAATTTAATTACCAACATGTTGCAAGAAACGGTAGGTCAAACGGATAAGCGGTTTGAAAGATACGAAAGATTTCGTGTCAAATTAAGGCAAAATGGAAAAGCTGGATGCAGGGTCCACCGTAAATTACGGTGCCACCGTAATTTACGGTGGAGCTGATATGGTTACGGTAGTTACCTACTGTTGTACGGTAGAAGAATATGAACACAGGGGCCACCGTAACTTACGGTGCCACCGTAAGTTACGGTGGAGATCATTTTCAAGTTTTTTTTTGTTTTTCTTTTGAAAATAAATTGTTTCCCGGACTCGTTTGGGTATGATTTAAACCCCGTAAGACTAAAGCATTTCATGTTTATGAAATGTAGGTACACTTTGGATGCCGGAAGACGATCAAGCTCAACGAAGAACCGAACACGATAAAGACACATGCTTCCGCACTTTGCCACGTTTTAAATTTTAAACAACGAGTTTGATCACGTTATGTAGAATAACTTATAATTTGTAAAACTTTTAATAAACCCGTATTTTTATAGTATGTGTAGTCATAGTTACACATCAAATTGTGGTATTTTACATGTAAAATCGCTAAATAGAAAATAGGGTGTTACATTTAGTCCTTCTATAACATTCTTTCACACGTTCAAACTTATGACACGTGTCAACACATTATAGGACGTGAATTTTCGAGGTGTTACAATGTGGCGGCGGGAAACGGCTCGCGGCGCTTCGTGCTTCGCGTGTCGAACTCTGGGGCGCACGACGGAGGAATGTCGTGACGTCGGACTTGAGCCGGACCTAACCGAGTCGACCCGAACCGAGTCGAGTCGCGTCCACATAAAGTGTACCAACTGACAACACGCATGAAACAGGTACTAGCGGAGCAAAGATTGATGAAGAAAGCATGGTGGTCGTAGAAAATAGCAACGGCTGGATCGACGATTCGAGCGACGATGAGTTGGTGATCATAGTCGAGGTCACCGACACAAAAGACAAGTAGCAAGAATTGGCGAACTACGGCTGCAGTGATTAGGAGGGAAAATGAAGTCCGATAATCAAGCGCAACCGAGTTCTAAGAAGAAGGAAAAAAACGCAGCAGCTCTTTATTTGTTTATTTATTAGTCTAATGGGTCAAACTGTTTACTGTTTATATTTTATTTAGAATTTGGGCCGTAGGCCAAGTCCAGTGGGTCAGACAATTAGTAGGGTTAATATTATGTAGTTTGCTTTCGGGCCGTAATATACGAACCGGTGTGAGTACGTACAATAACCACTGCAGCGGTTATGATAGAAGAGACGTATCTCTTCATTGAAGCGACACAACTGATACTCGCACCCCTTCGCTGCTATATATACGGTTTAAAGCAATCAGTCTGTACGTGTCTGTATGCAGTGATTGTATACAAGTTTCTGTTATTCGAGTTCTGTTCATTCAGTTTCGGTTAGTTTATTCGATTTATGTTTTACGATTCGATCATGTATTGGTGCGAGATATGTAGTGATTACGTAGTCGCTTGTTATCATGCGTCTACTCCGAAATCTTGGAACCGGGGATCCTGTGGAACTGATACCAACACTTACCTTCATTAACCTTTTTTGACCATGAAAGACAATAATCGCCCATGAAACTACTAAGGACGACCATTAGGTCATATTAGGTCGTTGATTGTTTATATTGAACCATCACTTACCCTAATTACCATAAAGTATCACCATTTGCTCTAATTAAAATTGATGACCCTTGTTGAACCATCAATCACTGTTATTTACCTTTAATTACGAAAACTAAGCATGCACACCTCAAATGTAACAGACTTAGGCCTAAATGATGCTAAAGTATCATCATTGTCCCTATTTGAATCACCAATAACCCTAATTTACCTTCATTAACCATCTTTGTATTTTTTTTCTTTCCATAAAACTCTCCATAGTAGTAAAATAATACATCTTGCATTCCCTTATTACCTAAGTTGACCATCAATCAACTTACTTGATCTACAATGATGATAATTGACCATCAAAACCTAATTTACCATAATTGGGCTTAATTAACCGTAAAGTATTACCATTTGTCATAATAGAATAATATTAATCCTAGTTAAACGATCAATCACCATGCTTGAACTTCAATTACCTAAATTAAGTATACACTACCCTAATTAAATATCACTAACCCTATTTGACAAGACATGATAGACCTTAATAGACAAAATTAAGGTAATGTTTTATTGTGATTAACTTTGTATCTTAGGTCATGAATAACTTGGAACACTACAAGAATGGACCACCTTTAGCGGCGACAGCTGTCGCCGGTATTGATGGAAAATGTCTCCGGTATTGACCTTTAGCGGCGACATGTCGCCGGTAAATGGTTGCCGGTATTGATCGGCCGCTATTGGCCTCCTGTCGTCGCTAAAGGTCTACATCGCCGGTATTGATCTTAGACCTTTAGCGACGACACGTGTCGTCGCTAAATGGTCGCCGGTATTAGTCATGGTCGGTAAAGGGTTAAAGGCAATAGCAGCGACACGTGTCGCCGCTAAAAGTCTTTTTTTTTAATACAGCAGCTGTATATACAGCACCCAGCCAGTTTTACGGCCGAAAAAACAGAACTTGCCTATTTCAAACAACGCAAACATACACCATGAACATATACTAAAGATAATATAATTAAAAACTATGTTTAAGTCGTACATTATAATCCTACAACGTTTAATTAAATCATACATTAAAAACAACAAGTCACTCGTCGTCGGAATCATTATCGAATAAGTCAGCAGAATTTTAGTCGTTTGACTTTCCTTGTCCTTTTCCTTGTGAAGCAAGATAGTTGTTAAGTTGGTTCAAAAAGGACGGGGTTTGGAACAAGCTGTTAACAAAATCATACAATAATAGATATCAAAACGTATATTAGCATATTAATTAACGCTACCAACATATATTTAACAAGGAAACATGCATTCGTTTGTCATTTTATAAATTGCGTAGTTTACCGAGGAAAAGGGTTCTTGCGTCCGAGCTTGCGAAGACGACATGTTCGAGGTCGTGTTGGAAGAAGGTTTAGGCCCCATCCCGCGGTACCATCCTTGCCGCTCTCCCAACGCTTCCTGATACGGGGCAATTGGAGGACCATCACCGCTCCATTTATTTGTGGCCTGTTGTATGTTCCGCTGTATTTTACGAAGATGATTAAATATATATGTGTATATATATATATATATATATATATTTGTTATAGAAAATAATACTTAAAAGAAATACTTACGTAATTTTGTTCAGCAACCGGATCAACCCAATTCCCTTGATTGTCCGTGTGGGTTTTAGCATACGTAGGTACCCAATCCATATCCTGTTTAACATTAAAATTAGATTAGACATTAAATAAACAAAATCTTACACACACGCATACATAAAACATTACATTTTTATAGGAGGTGCTACCGTACGACGATGTCCCCCCACGGTATGGGAATTGTTGTTTCTCGCGTACTAGTTTGTTGGACTCGCTTCTTTTAATATATTTTGCTTCCCGGAAACCTTTGATGGTTCTCAACCAGTTATCATAGGGCATATCCGTGGGATGGTATGCCATTGCCCTCTCAATATCATTGTAACCTCCTTGGCTCTTAAATAATTTTTTAGCTTCGTACTTGTGGTCAGAGTACCGCTTCATAAGCACAGTCCTAATACCACCCGTCAAGTTTCTCGCCTCTAAATCACGTTCCACTTCATCAAAATTGAAATTTTCCTACAAATTAAATAAAAAAAGTTAAAATATCATATATAAATTAGATTTGCATGTGCTTAAATATTTGATAAAATTTTATGCATATAACTTATTTACCCGTAAGTGGTTCATGAGGGCATCCTTGTGCGATTGTGAAACGTTATCCCATCCAATTTTATCGAATGTGATGGTCCGCCACATATACAGGCCGGCATCCCTTGAAAACATATCTCTTGATTTACCAAGAGGGGTATACATGATCTGTCTGTCAAACGTAAGCGATACAGCCCCCCCCCCCCCCCCCGATTTTACCAGACGCCGTAGTTTCTCGTTTTTGGCTTTCCCCCTAACCCTCTTCGGGGGAACCGCTGCAATTAAAACAAAAGTAATTAGTAACAACATTTATAATATATAAAATATAAGGACTACAAAATAATTTAGTAAAATACTTACCGTCAGTCTCGTGCGTGCCACGAAATCCACCAAGAGGCGGTGGATCACCAGCGCCATCACCCCCATGTCCCTAGGGGGCCACATCCGCCATCAGATAAGCGAATATAAGCAATACCGAAAACATAATCCCTATAAAGTTACAACTGTTACAACATGTATATCTAATAGAAATTAAGGGAAAGTACAACAAGTGTAACTCAAACTCAAATAAATATTTCAAACATGTGTTTATCAAATACAAATCAATATAAATTACAATAACTTTTCTTTTAGTCAGACTCCACATAATCGGGATCATCCTCATCACAATCAGCCTCGACCTCATCACAATCAGTCTTGACCTCAAACACTTCATCGACGGTAGCAGTAACATGAGAAGATCTAATTTGAAAGTATTGGGTCAAGTCAATGACAAGTGGACAGTCAGATGAAGAGTTGTTGTCGACAACGTCAATATCTTCTAAGCCTTTGTCAACATTTTGAACCTTATTGACGCGGTCATCACTTAATGGACGATCCAAAATTTTTCGATGATTAACATTTTCGACTAGCCACCTATGTTTATTTTTTTGGTTTCGAGACGTTTCTTGGATGAAGAACACTTGTTCGGCTTGCGAAGAAAATATGAGTTGATTGTCTTTGTCCCATTCATGTTCAGTGCTTATACTGGTGATATTATTGTCATGGTTTACACCCCTTCGAGTATCAAACCACTTGCACCGAAATAGGATAGTGGAATAATCATTTGTATAACACAACTCAATAATTTCTTCTAATTGGCCATAAAATTTCACACTGTTCACTCCAACCACTTCCACCCCAGAGTTTTGCGTTGCGCATTTTGCATCACGTTCAAGTGTCTTAAACCTAACACCGTTGACTATGCAAGCAGTGTAAGTGTAAGCAGTCATTTTCGCACAAATTGAAAGAGCATACAACTCCGGGTGGAATTCTGGAGAATTTTGTGTTTTCATCGAATGGACCTAACAAATATAGAGTAATAATGTTTGTTATATATGTATTACCTAGCAAGTGTAGAGTAATGAGTGTTATATATGTATTATACCTTATGGAGAAACCATCCCGAAAATTTGGTTTTAAGATCATCTTGGGGATGTGTATGTTTGAATTCACTACATTGATCACAAATATAAGAAAGGAATGAAAAATACCAATTAATAGATTATGAAAAGTTAAAGATAGAAACACTCACTTCATGTACTCCCTAACTTCTGCGCAGTTTTCGAGGACAAACCATTCCATCTTGCTTTTTTCGATGAATGATAGATATTTGTTCTTTGTTGCGCCAACATGACGACATTTGGACTCAAACACCCATAACTTTCTTTTTTTCAAAAATGACATCATCGTTTCTATCTGGGCGATTGAACTTAGTCTGAACATCTTTAAGGTACATTGAACAAAATTTTAGAGCTTCTTCAAACACATAACCTTTAGCTATACAACCTTCAGGCCTTGCCGGGTTTTTGACATAGTTCTTTAGTTTTTTCATGTACCTTTCAAATGCATACATCCATCTAAAAGCTACTGGACCTCCCGCAATCGCTTCATCAGGTAAATGCACAAGTAAATGAACCATAATGTCAAAAAACGCAGGTGGATAGATCATCTCTAACTTGCATAAGATGGTAACAATGTCATCCTTTGCTTTCTTCATATCATCCACCGATAGTGTTCTAGAGCAAAGTTGCTTAAAGAACATACAAAGGTCTACTATTGGTGTAGATGTATCTTTAGTCAAAAGCCCTCTAACCCCAATCGGTATCAAACGTTGCATGAGGATATGACAGTCATGAGATTTCAACCCGGTAATGTTAGCATTGTTATCTGTCACCCTCTTACTGATATTAGATCCAAACCCATATGGTAATTTAACATTTTTTATAAACTGACAAAAAAAATTTCGATCATCGGACTTGAATGAGTACTTTGGGTGGGGACTTAAGAACTTGCCACCCGATTGTTTCAGCCATTGTGTCGGCCGAATGTTTAGTTTTTCCAAGTCGAACCGCGCATTTGGCGTGTCTTTGCTCTTATCATTCATTATAAGAGTACCGAGCAAGCTGTCGCACACATTTTTCTCTATATGCATTACATCTAAGTTATGTTTCAGCTGTAGAGAAGACCAATACTCAAGGTCAAAAAATATGCTTCTTTTGGTCCAGTTCAACTTGAAATCTGACCGGGTTATCCTCCCACCTCCAAAAGCTAGATGCTTACCTGGTAGACGATTAACTAAACCACCGAGTTGAGCTTCTTTGTCAGCTGGGCTAAACTGTCTCGGAGGGTCTCGTGTCTCCCGTTAAAGTCGAGACTTGTTCTCCAAGGATGGTTGGCATCTAAGAACTGGCGAAGACCAACATAAGCACATTTACCAGTTACACGTATTGAAGGAGTGTTTTGGTTACAAGTTGGGCATGCCATGTAGCCTTGTCCGCTCCAACCTGATAGACTACTACGGGCAGGAAAGTCATTTATGGTCCATAACAACGCCGCCTTCATTGTGATGTATGTGTTTGTTGCTGCGTCTTTAGTACGTACACCTGTCTGCCACAATTGCTTAAGCTCATCCACTAACGGTCTAAGGAAAATGACCATGTCTTTCCCAGGTGATTTATGGTCAGGAATCAACAAGGTCAACATGAATGTGGACTCTCGCATGCATAGCCAGGGAGGCAGATTATATGTGGTGAGTATAACCGGCCACGTGCTATGAGTTGAGGATCCACTACCGTTGTTAAAGGGATTAAAACCGTCAGCTGCAAGCCCTAAGCGAACATTTCGTGGCTCCATCGCGAAGTTTGGGTACTTTTTATCAAAGTCTTGCCATGCAGATCCATCAACTGGATGACGCATAGTCCCATCTTCCGATCGTCCGGTACTATGCCATATCATATCTTTCGCTGTGTGCCTTGAACAATACAAACGTCATAGTCTAGGCGTCAAAGGAAAGTATCGTAACACCTTACGAGCCACCTTCGTGCCTTTTGTGTCTTTATCGACCCATTGACTCTCATTACAAACGGGACAATTTTGCAAGGACTCGTTTTCTTTCCAAAAGAGAGCACAATCATTTGTGCACACATCTATCATCTCATATGCCAAACCAATCTTCTTAAATGTCTTCTTAGCTACATAATACGAAAGGGGAATCTTGTTGCCTTCAGGCATTGACTCTCGCAACAACAAGAGGATTCGATCTATTGCTTCATTTTGCAAATGGTACGTATCCTTTATATTCAAAAGCTTTGCTAAAACATCGATAGAAGAATACTTGGTACAACCAGGATATAATTCTGTTTCAACTTCCTTTACCTGGTCTTCAAAATCATCAACAACACCGCTACTATCTCCATTCGAGTTCTCTTGGTTAAGGTATGTATCTTCTTCCATACGCTCCCCCCTAATGTCTTCAATAACGTTTCCCATACCGTCTTGTGGCGCAACATCGTTTACTTCTGCAATTGGAGTCGTGTCCCCGTGATAGGTCCACTTCGTGTATTCCTTCAAAAAACTGTTAATACGCAAATGGTATTTCATTTCTGCCATATTTTTTAAGCCGGAATTTTTACATTGGGTACACGGAGATCTAACTTCATCGTGGTTTTTTATCACTCTTTCACACATCTCGATAAATGACTTGAGTCCTTGCTTGTAGTGAGGTGAATGACGTGGGGAATCAATCCAACTTTTATCGATAGGCATTATGCAACTGAAAGAAAATCTAATTTAGGATTAACATGACAAGGGTAAGCTGCTAAACCCACTTTTTGAACACTTTATCTCATATGTGAATGTGTATTACATGATTGTTTGTTTAAGAAAAATTCGGCAGCATTTCCTCTTAGCTCCCAAGTATATATGTAATGATATATATACCCGAGGAGCAAAGAGAAAATGATAACCGAATCCTTCTTAAACAAACAATCATGTAATACACATTCACATCCTAAATGAGATAAAGTATTCAAAAAGCAGTCCCAAGATAAACGGGGACAACCCGAAATTAATTTCTAAATCAATTTCAGGTTTCTAAATCAATTTCAGGCGGGTATTTCTAAGCTTGTTATGTTTAAAATGATTAATTCAAACACGGGCACAATTTTTTAAGCTTGTTATGTTCTTAATGATTGTTTTAAATTTTGGGCGGAACGTTATGTTTTAAATCATGATTTCAATTTCGACTGGGTATTTTCTTAGCTCGTTATGTTTGAAATGATGAATTCAATATCAGGCACGATTTTTTAAATATGTAATGTTCTTCATGATGGTTTAATTTTTGGCGGATATTTTCTTAGCTCCTTTTGTTTTAAATGGTGATTTCAATTTTGACGGTATTTTCTATGTTCGTTATGTTTTAAATGATAATTTTAATGCAAGGAGGGTATTTCCTAACTAATTTATATCTTTCAAAGTTAAATATAAATTTACATACTTTATACACACATATTAACATACTACCAACACACATACATACTTATAAAACACATGTACATACTTACACATACACATACATACTTACAAATACATATTTTGATCAAAACCACAAAATTTATACATACACATTTGCATACTTTATACAAACTTACATACTAACATACACATTTTTCACCAATTGCAAACACTTACATGCACAATTATTTATCATTTACATACACCTACATACATACATTCAATCATAGACTTACATACCCACATACATTCTTACATACACCTACATACACAAATACATACACCTACACCTACATATACTCATTTTCACCAATTACACCTACATTATACATTTTCACAAACATTTACATACAAATATACATCCTTACATACACCTACATACACATACAAACACCTACATACACAAATACATACACCTACATATACTCATTTTCACCAAATACACCTACATTATACATTTTCACCAATTACACCTACATATACTCATTTTCACCAATTACAGCTACATTATACATTTTCACAAACATTTACATACAAATATACATCCTTACATACACCTACATACACAAATACATACACCTACATATACTCATTTTCACCAAATACACCTACATTATACATTTTCACAATCATTTACATACAAACATACATTCTTACATATACATTTACATAACTAAAAAAAAATTATACAATTTCTAAACTTTGAAAAATTTCATATAAAACTAACCGTAATTTCAAGCTTTCAAGTAGATGTAGACCGCAGAGACGAGGTGGTGACCGGAGAAGTGGTGGTGGTGACCGGAGAGGTGATGGTGGTGATCCGAATTTTCTTCCATAAACATAAATATACACAAAAACGAGCAAAAATTAAAGTCTATAACATGTAAATAACAAAATAAAGAAGAGATTTAACAAAAAATAAGTTAAACTAACCGATTTGGTGAAAATTGGCGGTTCTCCGGCGGTAAGATGAAGAGGTTTGGGGGGAAAAGTGAAGGAGGAGGGAAGAAATGGCGCTGTAAAGGACTTTTACGGAAAGAGTATTACCAGCGACGATCTGTCGCCGCTACTGATTCGTCTGTCGCCGCTATTAGGTTAACCAGGGTTAACTAGGATAAGATATATGTGGCTGGGGATTAAAGTGGGACACCTACTTTTAGCGGAGAAAGGATATCGCCGCTATTGATCCTAAGCTGTCGCCAGTATTGCCTCTTTAATCCCCAACCGTTAGATCAGAATAATGATCAATGGCTGGGGTTTGGGTTTGACGCGGATCGACCAATAGCGGCGACACGCCGCTAATAGTGGTCTTTTCTTGTAGTGGAATGATGTAATGAGGCATCTTAGGTCATACATATCTTGGTGGACCATACCATGGCCGGCCCTGGGGTGGGGTGGGGGGGGGGAAGGACCACCGGCCAGGGCTCAATATTTCGAGGGACACGTTTTTATGAAAAAACCCCGATATGTATATGTAAAATACTTTTTTTTAATCGGGTACATCCATAAAAATACAAACATAGTCCCTCTTACAAAACTATTATTATGGTTTAGATTAGTTATTAACCCCTTTAGCATTAGGTTTAGATCTTTAGTGAGCCAAATACCCAATTTCTTTAAGGCCTAAGAGCACATTTTTTTAAGCTCGAACAGAGTACACGAATTCTCAGCGCCAGCCCTGGACCATACAAAGTCATAATATATCATGACGAGTCTTGATTAGTCAAAGTTCATCATCATTGACCGTGAATAACCTTAAATGATGACATTTACATTTGACATTTAAGTATTATTTTATTTTGTTTTTAATAGTTTTGCGACCGAAAAGGTGGTCGCAAAACTTGTAATTTTTTATTATTCATATTATTTTGCGATCGAAATAGCCGGTCGCAAAATTTGCGGCTGATTTGCGACCGTTCTTATCTGAAAAGCTAATCGCAAAGTTTGTGACTGTTTTATATTATTTATTTATATTTTTTGCGACATAAAAAAGCGGTCATAAAATTTGTGATCAATTTGCAACTGTGGAATATTATTTATTTTATTCTTTATATTATTCGTATGTTTTTTGCGACCGAGCAAGGCAGTCGCAAAGTTTACGATCGATTTACAACCATAATTTGTACTTTAGTTTTAAATAATACTTTTTAAAGATTTTTGCGACAAATTTGCGACCAAAAAAGACAGTTGCGATATTTGCAACCGTTTTGCGACCGGGTCACTTTCATTCACTACCTTTGTGACCACTTTAATTTCGGTTGCAAAGCGGTCGCTAATTTCACGACTGTTTTAGCCGGTCGCAAATTTCGGTTCTAATTGCATAGGTTTTCTAGTCCTATCAAGCAATTTAAAATAACCGAAGTTGGGACCGCTTTCGAGCAACGACGGTGATCGATTGAAAACTTTTGCAAAATCTATAAAATTATCTTTTTCTTTTAATGTGGTTACAGTTTTTTTCTTCTTTTTTTAAGCGCTAAACTGCTTATATTTTTTCTCCAAATGGTTATAGTTATGCTGGATTTTAACAAATGATCTTCTACAGTTAGATCCAAGAGAAGCTTCTAGTTTTTTCATGAGCATTGGTTTATGGAGCATGATGCGACTTGACCGTTTATATCGTTTGATCAATTCCACTATACGGGGCGGTGTTAATTAGAAGATTGTATGGATCACCAAGATGTGAACTGCGGTATTATTGAATCCATATTTCTAGGTATGGCAATAAGGAGCATGTTGTTTCCGAAGGAGCAGAAAGAGTGATTAGGCATGTGAATAACGCACTATTTGAGATGAAGGAGATTGGATTTAGTGTGTCTTTTATGTATCAAGCAAAGTCGGTGGCGGGAATGTTTTGAGTGGTCGCTAATCATTCAAACACTTTGTATATTTTCTCACTTGTAATTTTATAAATCTTTTAATAACCAAACTTTTAAAACATTGATTATGTAATATAGAGAAATAAACAAGAAATGTGATTGGGCAAGAAGTGGCAAAGATCACGCCCCATAATGCCCCGTACACCGCCCCCGGGCATGATTCAATCAAAATTGGTGTTGGCGTGTTTATGAAAACGCCAATGGAGGGGCTTGATCTTTAAGAAGGAGCTTGGTGCCACAAGTCACATAATGCCCAAGCGAAGGGCTTGATCTTCAAGCCCCACTACACATGGTCTTAGAACTGGTTGGATCGATGAACACAAAATTGTTTGAGCAAACTAGCTAATTTGTTAAAAATCAGTGAACAAGGAGACAACGAGAGCTAATTTGTAGGAGATAACAAGGGACACATGGTCCCAAACCCGGAAGGATCACTATTAGTAAATAATTTCCTCATTATGTACATTAATTTGTATTTATTTAGTTTTCCTGATTTATTGTTGATCTCCTCAATCATAGGAGATATTATTGTATTATTTTAATTATAAATACAATGCTCTAACCTCCCACATCGATGTCAAACATTCACATGGTATTAGCCTTTCTCCCTCCTCTCTAAAATTTCTCCTTCTTCCTAGACTGTCGTCCATCTTTTCCTTTTCCTTTTCCTTCTTCTTTTTTTTTTCTGTTATGGCTACTGTACCCTCTTCCTCCTTCTCCATGAATACCCTTTTACATCTAATAGCCACCAAACTCACATCAGACAACTATCTCATATGGCGTGATAATATCCAGCCCCGTTTTGCCTATCAAAAATTACTGCCACATATTGACGGATCCTCTCCTTCCCCTCCCCGTACTCTCACTGTTGATGATAAAGTCACTCCTAATCCCGACTATGCTACCTGGGCTGATAATGAACAACAGGCAATTATTCTCCTCAAGTCCTCTCTCTCTGAACAAGCAGCCACTGAGATTATTGGACTTACCGGTGCTTGGCAGATCTGGGTTTCCCTTGAAGCAGCCTACACCAACTCTTCGGTTGAATGCATTCATGTGTTGCTGATTCTTTTCGTCAACTCACTAAAGGTAACTCTTTGGTTAGTGATTTCATTCACAAGTTTAGAGGTTTTTGTGATCAATTGGCTGCAATAGGACATCCTGTTGCAGAGATTGATAAAAATCACTGGTTTCTTTGTGGTTTGGGACCATCTTATGAAAATTTTTCTGCTTCTATTCAAGCCAACACACCTACCTTACCATTTTGTGAATTAGTTAACAAAACTGAAAGTCAGGAACTTTTTTTGAAATCTCTCCATGGTTCCCCTGCCCCTATTGCATTTCACGCCCAACAAAATCGGTCCTCTTCTTTTCAGCAGGGCAGGGGACGCGGATCTAGATCTCGAGGCCCTAGATCTCGAGGTGTTTATGCTGGTGGTAGGGGTCACGGATCAGCTCGTAGGCCTCCTCACTGCCAACTTTGTCGCACTTCTGGCCATTATGCCTCTTCCTGTCCTAATCTGCATACTTATGCCAACAAAGCTGCACCCACTAATGAATCTTTGGCAAAAGCTTTTCATGCTCAATGCCATGTTACCGAGGATGGTCCCGGCTGGAATGCTGACTCGGGTGCTACTGATCACATGGCCCCTGAATGTGCCGATTTAAATCAGACAGCTCCATATCCAGGTACATCACAGGTTATGTTTGGTGATGGTAACAAATTGCCTATTACTCATATTGGTTCAACTATTATTTCGAATAATATTCCTTTAAAGGATGTTTTGGTTATCCCCAATCTTAAAAAGCGCCTATTATCACTTAGCAAATTAACTATGGACTATCCTGTGGATGTGTTATTTTTTCAACCGTTCTTTACTATTCAGGACCGGCAAACAAAACAGGTACTCGCTAGAGGAAGATGTGAGAATGGTCTTTATGTGCTCAAGAATGAACCACAAGCTCATGTTGCTACTGGAATTTCAAATAAAGCTTCTTTTTTACCTAAACCAGTTATTTGCACTTCGTGCCAACTTGCAAAAGGACAAAGATAATCTTTTAATGTTAATGATAAGCGTGCCTTTTTTCCTTTGGATACGATACATTGTGATTTATGGGGGTCCGGCTCCTATTTGTTCTATGGATGGTTTTCGATATTATGTGGCTTTTATTGATGATTTTTCCAGGTTTACATGGCTTTATCCGCTCAAATCTAAAACGGATTTTTACTCCATTTTACCTGTTTTCATCAACCTTGTACAAACACAATGCTCCCGAAAGATCAAGGTGTTCCAAAGAGATGGGGGTACGGAATTTGTAAATCACAGAGTTCGCAAAATTTTTGAAGATAATGGTACCTTTCATCGTTTATTCGTGTCCATATACACCCCAACAAAATGGACAAGCCGAACGAAAGCGTCGTCATATTGTTGAAACAGGACTTGCAATGTTATTCAATGCTCATATTCCAGCATGTTACTGGGTAGATACTTTTACATCGACAACCCTTATTATTAATCGCTTACCCACACCATTATTGGACAACAAATCCCCGTTTCAATTAATCTTCAATCAAGACCCTCAATATGGTAATTTTTGGGTGTTTGGCTGTCAAGTGTTCCCATGTTTACGTGATTATTCAAAACACAAACTGGAACCACGCAACATTCCATGCACTTTTCTTGGGTATAACTCTCAATATAAAGGATATCGATGCCTTGTTACTGCCACTTCACGTGTGTTTATTATCCGTCATGCAAGATTCAATGAGATGGATTTTCCATTTAATGGCTCCGCCTCCACCTCAAAATTTTCTAATCTGGAGCTCATTTCTTTTATAGATGATACCACTGGACCCAACCCAACTGTTGGTGCATACGTATGTCAACTTCGTCTTGTATCGAGTCTAGTATTAGAATTATTAGATCAGGGCGCGTTGTACGAGAAAATAGGAGATTTTAGGTTGTTTTAAAGGTAATTTCGCTTGAAGGAAATGATTTAGCTTGAAAGTGGCAAGTGACACTTTCAAGCGAAATCAACATTAAGTGATTTCGCTTGAACTGTCACCTGACACCCTCAAGCGAAATCTCATCTCCTATAAATACCTTTCAAGCGAATTCATTTGTATATCTCATTGTTCCGGTACCGAATTGCTGCCGAAGCGTCGTTGGATCTGTAAACTGATTTTAATCAATATACAAGACGATTAATAGTGAAACAAGCTGTTTTTCACATCTGTTTCTTAGTTTTCGCCTCTGAAACAGATTAGAGCTCTTCCGATTGACTTGTTTGGGTCATTACACGATCCTACAAGTGGTATCAGAGCTCAGGAAGAAGAGTTCTTGCAAAAAACAGCCATTTTTCCGACTTCTACACCTTCTTTTCGAAATTGAAACATTTTCCACGGTTAAAATGGTCTGATTTCCACATATTAAGTGCATAATAATGTTTTAATGAATCCATGAGAATTTTGGACCTAAAATCAGCTTAAAACGTGATCATATTCATAGTCGCTTGAAAGCAGATCGAATTTGATGATGTCAGCAGTAGTTCAAGCGACATAAGTACGTTGATTCCGCTTGAATACGTGGTTTCGCTTGAAGATTCTATCAGATTTCGCTTGAATTCTTGGTTTCGCTTGAGATTTGATAAGATTTCGCTTGAATTTGAGGTTTCGCTTGAAAATATATCTGATTTCGCTTCAGAGAGGCTATTTCGCTTCAAGGGTGTTATTTCATTTTGGAGTGATTTCGCTTGAGTTGTTTTAGTTCAATTGTGATTTCTCTTCAAGAGTATTTGGCTTGAGTATAGTATTTCGCTTGAACTTGTGTTTGTGTGAAATTTTTTTCTGAAACATGGCTGAGGAATTCTACAATGCGTTTGCTACACCTGTTGCACCAGTTACTGCTGCTGAAACTCTATACAGTGAGAATGAAACTGGAACTCATCAGAAACCGCCAAAACTGATGTACATTGAGGATTTCAAAGGATGGCATAATCGTTTTGAGAACTGGGTGCAAGCTTATAAATTTGACGCTTGGTGTTTGTTGTTGAAAGATTATGAGAAACCTAAGAATGAACGTGGGATTGAAAAAGCTATTGTTGACTATTCAGAGGGTGACAAGCTGAAGTTTACAAGTGAGAAAATGATGATTAGTATTCTTCAACAAGCGATAAAAGAAGATATATCTGTTTTACTTCAACATAATGGTACGACTAAATCTATTTGGGAAGCGTTGATTCAGAAATTCAAAGGAAGCGCAGATATGATGAAAAACAAAAAGGCTTTATTGAAAAAAATCATTTGATATGTTTACAGCTTTCAATCATGAAACAACAAAGCAGACAATTTATAGATATTGTCATCTTGTATTAGAAATGGGAAGATTGAAAATTGAGAAAAATGATGATGAGTGGGTCGATAAACTAGTTGAAGCACTACCACAGGATAAGTGGGGAACCTATTTGATGATTGTGAAACACTTAAGAAAGTCTCAGAGTATGAATTTGGCACAGTTTATTCAAAAGATTGAAGAGCAGGAGTAGGATATTCAGAAAACTGCAATCATGACAAATCCAAATGCTCAACAAGATGTCAGTTTGTATTACAGAGGGAACAAGTTTGCGGTTACCCCCAGTTCTAGTCCAAAGATTCAAACTGGTTTTAGTGCTGACAGTTCATCTGAAACAAAGGGTAGTAATGTGACACAGAGTGGTGGATCTTCATCTGCATATTCATGTTTTGATCCAAACTTTAAAACATCAAGTCATCAACAACAGAATTCAATAAATCTGCAGTGCAATGTCACGTTGAACATTCAAAATGGTCAAAATTTATCTCCAGAGATAGCCAAGCAACACATGGCATCACTCGTTGCTATGTTGGAATCTTATGAAAGTTTGATTGATGGTAAGATTGGTAATCCAATGCTTACTAAAGAAGATTATGACCAAATTGATGCTGAAGAGCTTGAGTTGATGGATGTGAAGTGGTGTTTAGCTAGTGCTTGGAGAAGAGCAGAAAAGTTTCAACAAATTACTGGCAGAGATGAGTTTCGAGGGATGGCTACTTCTCCATTGGGTTTTGACAAATCGAAAGTTACCTGTTTTCGTTGCAAAGGAAAAGGTCATTTTAAACGAGAATGCAAAAACCAAGAAGAAACCGGGAATCAAGAAAAGAACAATTATCATCAGAAATCAAGTTTTCATCAGATTACTCAACAAAAGGAACCACAAACTGCACATGCTCTACCAATTGTTGATGACAAATGGAAAATGATCGAAGATGCAAATAAAAAATCTTACTTTGGTATCATTGATCAAGATGATGAGTTTGTTGCTGAAGGATTTAGCTGGGATAAATATATTCCATCTGGTTCGGGTTTTGTTGCTAGAATCCTGGGTGAAGATGAGACTAGCGAGAAAAGAATCCCGATTTTTCCAGATCTTGGAAGTGATATTGATATTGATGATGAGGAAGAACATCTTAAAAAAGCTAGAAAAGGCTTAGATCCTGACATCTTTAATTTCTTCTTTGCAGATAAAATGGAGATGCTAAATCAGAAGAAGATTGCCAGACTGAGAAGAGAATTGGAAGCAACAAGAATGTTAGCTGATGAAAAAGAAAAGACAGAAGCTGGAGAAGCTAATGGTGAACCAGCAACTGAGAAAGTAGTAGAGAAAATTGTTGAGGTGGAGAAAGTGGTGGAGAAAATAGTTGAAATCGAAAAAATAGTTGAAGTTGAGAAAATTGTTGAAATAGAGAAAATTGTAGAGGTAGAAAAGATTGTTGAAGTCGAGAAGGTTATCGAGGTTGAAAAGATAGTTGAAAAATTGGTTGAAGTTGAAAAACCATGTTTGAAGTGTTTAGAATCTTGCCAAGTTTGTGCGGAGAAAGATAAGAAGATTGCTGATTTGGAGAAAATTAAAGTAGATTTACTGTCTGATGTGAAGTATGTGAAGGAGTCATATGATGTTCTGAACAAAATAGTTGATAGACTGAAAAAGACAAATTCAGAAATTGAAAATGCAATGACAAAGATGAGCGCAACTTTAATGACAAAGCAAAGCGTCATCAATGAGTACATCGAAGACTGTGCTAAGCTGAAACAGGAAGTAGAACTTGAGAAAATTGAGAGTGAAAGGATTAAACGATTACTTTTGAGTTACACTACTTGTGATTATTTGATTGATCGTGTTTATCCGACTGTTGCAGGTCTTGAAGCATTCATGGAGAAGAAGTCTGAAGATACTGATACTGGTAAGAAACAAAGTGTCAAGTATAACAGATGTCGGCCCCCGATCCATGAAAGTTATTCTCCCAGGAATCCTAACGAGGAGCGTCTAAAAAAGGCAATCAACATCAATTTAAAGTCTGAAATCATTGATGAATTACCAGACAATATTGATGTTACATTCACATCGTCTGACATTGATCATGAGTCTGAGTTATTAAAAAGAGTGGTCTATCAGGTGTTGGATACGGATGAAGAGTCAAAACCGGAGTCTAAGTCTAAAAGTTCGAGTTCGTCAGAAAAGAGTCCGAGTTCACCGGTTAAAAGAGTTTACAATAAAGAATTCTTGTTATCAAAATCTAATTTGAATGATGGATCAATCAAAGTAGCTTATACATTGAATGATTCAGACAAATTATATTCTGATGAAGAATTTCCAATAAGAAGTGTCAAAACTGAAATGATCAAACAGGTTTTCAAATTGACAGGAATTAATATTTCTGAAATAAAAGATTTAAATCTTACTGAAAAACCTAAAAAATACACTTCAAGAGTTCAACAAAGATTGAACAAGAAAAAGGGTTACGGTTCTGGTTATGGGTATCGAAAGAAACCAAACCACAACGGTAATTTCAAAAAGCAAGGTCTTGGTTTTAGTTCTTCAGAAAATTATAAAAATGAGAAAAATTATAAACCAAAAACAAAATTTGTTTCAGGAGGAAGTTCTGAAGATGAGCAGAAGAAACCATTCTGGAAACAATCAAATCAAGAGTTTCTTGCTGAAGTCAAGAAAAATGTGAAGAAGTTTGCTCAGAGGGTTGATAGAAGAATCTGTTTCAAGTGTCAAAAGACTGGACATATTGCTTGGAACTGCCAAGAGTCCACTTATTTAAAACAGGGAGTGTCCTCTAACTCTGAAATGAGAAAGAAATGTGTTGATAAATCGACGTTGGAAGTTGGTGAAACTTCAAAACGATTTTACAAAAGAAGTGTCGATTTAAACAAACAAAGATGGGTTGTTAAGAGTTCAGATAGTAGTTCTGACAATGAATCTGATTCCATAAAATTAGATGAGTCATCTGTTGAGAAGAAGATTGAAAATTCTGTTCCAGAGGTGAACGATGAAAATTTTCCTAAGTTGTCAAAGGAAAATTTGAAGTTGAAAGTAGGTAAAACTGAGATTTCAGGTCAATTCTTTGCTGGTATCAAAGAATTTGATACGGAAAAGGTTTTTAATGGAAAAGTTAAACATGTTTTCGGGAAGATGGTGGATGGGAAGGTTAAAAGTGCAAAAGATTTTTATAAATCAAAATGTTGGTGGGATAGGTGTGTACCAGAATCTCCCAAGGCTGGTCAGGCTTGGGGGAAAGTATTTCCTAACTGAAATCCTGACTTGCCGGAGCTCCCAGGTTGGTAAGAGTGGAGCAGGAATCGGCATCATTCTTGAAATGTTTGTTTGGTAAATCTACAGGTGATATCTTTATATTGTTATATTTTGATTTACAAGTGTTTATGATTGGTGAGTGAACCTGCAAGTGGTTGAAGAAGGTTTTCATCTTCAAATGGTTAATCAAGGTCATTAAGTTGAACTTGATTGGACCATACTTACAAGTGGTATTTTGGAGAACAAATGATGAGTTTATCCCATAACCTACAAGTAGTTTGAAAATCAACAAAACTAATTTTTCGAAAAAACCATTTGATTAAAACAAACTTAAGTGTTTTGAATTCACAATGGGAAAATAGTTTGTTGTGAGGGGGAGTTCTGATTGTTTATGCCAAGTTGATGGCGAATTGAAGCGATTCGATATAAGTTGTCACTTTATTGTATAGTTTGTTTTTAAATTTCCAAAAATGTGTTTGCATTTTAGGGGGAGTAAAAATTTCGGAAAATCCAAAAACAATTGAAATTTTGAAAAAGACAAAAACATGATAAAATAAAAAATGAGTTTTGTTGTATAAAAGAGGAAATGATAGTACATCAGTGGACGATCACGGCATGCTAAAGAAATGGAAAGTCAAAAAGTGATAAACGGTCTCACTGATGTTATGCCAGTAGGTTTTTGCACATTTAGTAGATTGTGACGAGATATAAACCTAAATTTCAAACTTGCTTAATTCGTGGGTAACATCTCTCGGATATATGGGTAACCCCCGAAATCTTGTTTGAAGGACCCCTCTTTCTGAGATGCTAGGTTTTATGCTTAGTGATATCTGGGGTATTATCCCGGGACTTCTGATAATGCGGAAGCAATGGCCTAGTCCCCGGAGAATACTTTACGCTTGCTTGAAAAATAGTGCCGCCCTCAGCATAAATGATGAAACAATAAAATTGCTAATCAATGTTGTTGTAAAAAAGATCCTCTAAAGGGGACCCACCAAAAGTTGAGCCGTCATCTCTCTGCTGAACGGAAGTTCTGACCTGAGCTCTCACGGTTTCGCAATTTAACCCCTTACAGATATCATCTAGGTATACTCACCTGTAAGACTGAATATTGGGATCTGGATACGGGAGTATATTCTGAGGTGGGACACGCGAATAAGTTTAAGTGCTTAAGACATTAATCTCGTATCTCAAAACAGTTGAACTTTATGTTTAAAGCTTAACGGTGTTGGTGATTTATCTCAAACACTGATATGATCCTCTTACACAAACTCACAAAAATAGTGTCTGTAAATATTTCTTTATTGTATTTCAGTACATTCTAAAATCCAAAAATATTTTAAGTGTGTTTTAGCATAAATTTTGAAAAATACAAAAAGATTTTAGACAACTGATGTTGGAAAGCTGATTTTCAAAATTCCAACTGCTGAACATGACGAACAGGTTTGGAAAAGGTTGTTTTAAAGTTGTTTGAAATGAAAATGATATTCATTCAAGTGGTTCATCAGTGACTTACATGATAAATCTTTTTGTTCAGATTGTGTTTATGAGTGGTTAGCAAGATTTCTAGATTTGTTAAATATTATCTTTTATGAAACTTATGTTTTGGGTAGAGGATTTGTAGGAGAGCCTGGTTGCAATGCTTGAACCTGTGAAAGCCAGACTATGATCCCAGTACAAGTTGAGGGGGAGTTTGAATGAAAAAAAAGCCAGGTTCTGATCCTGAGATTGCTGATGCTGATGAAATTAAGGAATCAAGGAATCAAGAGATCTGATCAAGAGAAATTAGAGTAAGGCAAGAGCCAGATCGAGATCCAGAAAGCCCGAAGACTGACAAAGACTGAAGATGTTGAAGACTCGACACTTTAAGACTCGTCAACATCCGAGGGGGAGTCTGTTGGTGCATACGTCTGTCAACTTCGTCTTGTATCGAGTCTAGTATTAGAATTATTAGATCAGGGTGCGTTGTACGAGAAAATAGGAGATTTTAGGTTGTTTTAAAGGTAATTTCGCTTGAAGGAAGTGATTTAGCTTGAAAGTGGCAAGTGACACTTTCAAGCGAAATCAACATTAAGTGATTTCGCTTGAACTGTCACCTGACATCCTCAAGTGAAATCTCATCTCCTATAAATACCTTTCAAGAGAATTCATTTGTATATCTCATTGTTCCGGTACCGAATTGCTGCCGAAGCGTAGTTTGATCTGTAAACTGATTTTAATAAATATACAAGACGATTAATAGTGAAACAAGCTGTTTTTCACATCTGTTTCTTAGTTTCCGCCTCTGAAACAGATTAGAGCTCTTCCGATTAGCTCTTCCGATTGACTCGTTTGGGTCATTACACGATCCTACACCAACACCTGTTGTACCATCCCACATCTCAACACCAGGTTCTCCTATACCCTCTACTCCACCCCCTTGCTCTTTATGCAAGCACCCCATTGATGCCTCAACCGGACCCAACATTACTGCCCTACCTGCATTCACGACCCAACCCACTACAACACCTACGGCCCAATCCGATAATCACATCCCAAATCCTCTACCCTCACCACACCATACAACACCTACCACCCACTCTACTTCCCCTCCACACTCCTCGGCCCAAAATCCTACGCTTATATTGCCTGAACCTCTCTCGGCCCAACCCCACACCATTCCCTCCACATCCGTGGCCCAACCAATTCCTCCTGAACCACAAACATCTTTGCCTCCCACCTCCTCTACCCATCCAATGACAACTCGATCCAAGACCGACATTTTCAAACCAAAACATCAAGCGGACGTTGCCTCTCTAGCTACCCATCGTCTTCACCTAGCCTTATTCTCAGCCAAAGAACTAAAGGTTGTCAAAACTGTGGTTAAGGATCCTCAATGGTTAGCCGCAATGCATGACGAATTAGAGTCATTAAAACACAACCATACATGGACCTTGGTACCATGTCCATCTTCAACGAATGTTGTGGGCTCTAAATGGGTTTACTGTATTAAATATCGTTCGGATGGTTCCGTTGAATGCTATAAAGCACGCCTAGTTGCCCAAGGCTTTACCCAAGTTCCGGGTTTGGATTTCTCACACACCTTCAGTCCAGTTGTCAAATCATCCACGGTTCGCATTGTTTTTTTTCTTTTGCTGTCTTAAACTCATGGAAATTACATCAACTTGACGTTAAGAATGCTTTCTTAAATGGCAATCTAAGTGAAACTGTCTTTATGGAACAACCTCCGGGCTTCGTCGATACAAAATTTCTGAATCATATGTGTAAGTTATCCAAGGCTCTCAATGGCTTAAAGCAAGCCCCACGTGCTTGGTTTCAACGTTTAAGTACGTGTGAAGAAACACTGGTCTAACGACCGAAATCAGATAAACCAAGGGTTAGGTTCTGCATAAAAAGGGTTGGTTTCTCCTCGTTCGGTTCAGGGATGACAGATTTTCTTCTCTTCTCGATAGCTGCAAAACAGACGCCGTTAGACTCGCCATGGGGAGAATGGGGGTTCTCTCCGTGACCACCCTCCGGCGTGATAATAAGTATCGGTATATGAAGAAGTATAAGTGAAGTGAATGTAACTTGAAGATTATATCTGAATTATCCTTCTATTTATAGCCGAAGTTTGAGCGGGAAAACCTGTTATTGAAATATTGACGGAAAATGCTAACTCCGTAAGCGGTTATTTTTCCCTCCGTTAATTTCTTAATCGGACGTGAGAGCACACGGATCGCGATGTTGATCAACGGTTGGGGTACTGCCACTTGGAAAGTGAGCAAGTGGAGATTTCTGTTCAATTCTGTGCCATCATCATGACTTCAAGGGAGCCTAGGATGATGACACGTGGCCAGATGGTTATAACCGTCTGGTGGTAAACGATCGAGCCTTCTAGAAGATTACGGCGGTAATCCAGTGTGACTCCCTATCATGTGGTACTAAATAATATCCAAGCCTGGGTATTATTTATGCGGGGATGCTTACTGGGATTTTTATCCCTGTCTGTTATGGAGAGAGGCGCAAGGATTCATTAGTTTCCTTTGGGCGCGCATATGTTGCTTGTTATTTTCCTTCTGAGTTCTCTTTGTATGACCAGTGCGCTGCCGCGCAAGGTCTAAAGAGGGTTAGAAGGATTAGCTTGTGGTGTGGTCTCAAGTACTCGAAGCGAGGTTTTTGGGACCTTACCCCTTCAACGTGTCTCTTAGCTTATGGCTTTTCATGCAGTCGTGCTGACACTTCTCTTTTCATTTTCACTCATGGGGCACGTATTTTGTATTTGTTGGTGTATGTTGATGACCTTATCCTAACCAGTAACAATAAGGATGCTATTGATTCCTTTATTTCTCACTTGAATAAGAAGTTTGCTATCAAAGATCTTGGTGACCTAAGTTATTTCCTAGGCCTTGAGCTATTACACTGACACCGGGTTGTTTCTCACTCAATCTAAGTATGCGAGGGACATTCTTCTCCGAGCGGACTTACTTGACTCAAAGCCGGTTAGCACCCCTTTGGCTCCACTTGTCTCCTATATATCTGATGGACTGTCGTTTTCTGATCCTACTTTGTATCGGTCTCTGGTTGGTGCACTTCAATACTTAACAATCCCTAGACCCGATTTATCTTATGCTGTGAACCAAGTGTCTCAATTTTTGCATGCTCCAACCACTGATCACTTTCACTCAGTCAAGCGAATTCTTTGATATGTAAAAGGCACACTTGCATACGGCCTCACCTTTAGTCGTCCTCACAAAAGTTCTCTTTTTGGTTATTCTGATGCGGACTGGGCTCGTTGCTTGGAGACACGTAGGTCCACTTATGGCTATTCCATTTTCTTGGGAGGTAATCTCGTATCCTGGAGTGCTAAAAAGCAACCTACCGTATCTAGGTCCAGTTGTGAGTCCGAATATAGATCAATGGCTAACACGGCTGCTGAGATAATCTGGATCACTCATTGTAGGTCCGGCTAGGGGAGGATCTAGTCGCCTAATCCTTGTATACTAACCAACCCGGTTGTGCGGAATCCAACCGGAAAGGCAAACCGAGATAGAACACGCAAGTACACGACACACAAAATTCACCGATTAACACCACTGTATTAATACGTATGAAAGGTTCGGTTACAAGCTCAATGTTTACAAATGTATTTTGCAAACTCTCTCTAACTCTCATGTGTGTGTGTGCTCTCTACAATGTGTTCACTCACTTCTCACCCCCACACACTTCTGTCTATTTCTGTCTCTCTCGTGTCTTGAAAGAAGTGAACACATAACATGGATATTTATATCCATCACAGCTCGTCTGGTCGAAGGATCAGATAGACTGATCGAAGGATCATCTATCGATCACAAGCCTATCGAAGGATCCACATTTACCTTGAAGGATGATATCCTTCGAGGTCCATCTATATCTTTCGAAGGTTTATCCTTCGAGCTCATCGGAGGATATAAACAATCCTTCGATGACCCATCATTCGACACAAAACAGCTTACAACTTATGTTCTAACTGTTTGGCCAAGTCAAACCAGGAGGATGGTTGACTTGGTCAAACTTACATCGAGCACACCTAAGACGTAACTCAGACTAATACAAGACATCATTTTGTATCATGACGAAATACAGACAAAGTACAGACACAAGTGCACCAACAAACTCCCCCTTGGCTGTAGCTTTGTCTCGATCTTCGTGTCTTCAAGTCTTTGACGTCCTTTCAAGTCTTCAATGTCGGAGGATCCTTAAAGTCTTCACGTCTCGAAAGCAGAAAGTGTATCAACAAACTCCCCGTTTCATGTAGGAAGTGTGTTGACAAACTCCCCCTTAACATAAGCTCCCCCTTGAGTTATGCTCGTGAAATACTTGTTCTTTATGAATTAAGATCCTTGTGGTGTTGATGATGGTCAGCGGCAACTCGATCATCTTCATCATTTGAGTGCCTTCACGTCGTGTCTTCATTCCAAAGCTTGTCATCGACCATGTTCTCCTTGCCTTTAGAATCTGCACATGCAAGAAATCTAAACGCGTAATGAGAACAACTGCCTGGAATATCATAAGCAAGCGACACACATGTGACCATTGTTCAATCTACCGTCCGACAGTTTGAAAGTTTAACAAATTGTTCAGTTTTATGTTTTAACTTTCAAAACTTGCAAATTTTGACCGTTTATGAAGATTTAGTCACTTTGGATTTTGGGAATTTGCAAATCAAACCCTTCAAATTCTTAAAAGTTTTCAGAAACGACCGTTTTGAAAAATTGCCCGTTATGAAGTTCTGCAAAGGTCAGTTTTATGAAGTATCTCGGCTTGCCAGGTATCTGATCGAGTACCAACATCGGTTAATCAAAAAATAAGATTAAATTGAAAATCTTTTTGGATTTTGAGAAAGTTTATATTAAAACACACCTAAAATCTTTTTGGTATTTTTGAATATTTCAAATGTAAAGACTAAAAGCAGTAAGTAAATATATACAAAGATGCAGAAACTGAAAGCATTAAATAAATATATACAGACATTCTTTTTGCGAGTTTCGAGGGTAAGAGAATCATATCAGTGTACGGTCATGTCAAAACACTCTTGTTGTTCTTTTAGTTAACATTAAGATAAGCATCCTATAACGATTATCGGTATTGTTGTCCACATAAGCTCAACTTATCAGATGTAATCATGTTTAGGGGATACGTTAAGGTATGATTTATACTTACCGACCGGTGTTCATCCACATCACGACACATTCCCGTATCAAGGTATGCACGAGGGTTCATCTTACCGGTGAGTATACCGATTATCATCTGTTTGACCGTATATGGTGTGAGATTCTCACTTATTTTGATTGAAAACAAGCCCTATGTGATATAATCACTTATTGATGAGGAACTTGATTTTCGATGCATGAGGGCACAGGAGCAAGTCCGTGAACAGGTCAGTACTTTCGTACAGCAGAGAGACGAACTTGACTCCCAGATAAATGTGATATTTTATCACTTATTTTGTTCGGACATGTGATTGTTGATCACTTATTGAGGTCGAATGCAGTATGTACACGTATGTATGGTATCATGGAAGATCTAGACTTGCGTCCCCGTTATTTTTCGGTAAAAGATACAACCATGATACCCAGATGATAAGCAGCATAAAGACCGAATATCTCAGAACCTCGGCAATCTCTCAAACGAAATTTCGGTACTAAGACCATATGCCAATGAATGGTTCCCACCTGGTCTTCAGTCGATTTAAGTTTATATCACCCTGCACACTTTAAAATGATTGTGAGCCTACCGATACATCTTATATAGAGCTGCTTATCGTTTTTCAGTTTAGGTTTAAAGAGGTTTGGACAGACCACTGATGTACTATCATTTTCTCTTTTGCTCTCCAGGAAACTCATTTTTGTTTTTCTATTGTTTTTGTGTTTTTAAAATTTTTCAATGTTTTTGGATTTTTCAAATTTTACTCCCCCTAAAATCAATAAACTAAGATAAATTTAAAACACAAAGGTATTTACAAAAATGATTTTCCGATGTTGGTTTTACTCTTGCTTGACCTTAATGCCATTTACCAAAAATAAATAGTCAAATCTTGATTTGTCAAATGCTTTGGTAAAAAGGTCGGCTCGTTGGTCATCAGTGTGGACGTAAGCAACATCGATTAGCCTTTTCTCAAAGCAATCACGTATGAAGTGATACTTAATTTCGATGTGCTTAGTCTTCGAATGCTGCACAGGATTTCTAGTGATCTGTAAGGCAGCAGAATTATCAACATAAATAGGAGTAGTTAGGAATTCAAAACCGTAGTCCCGCATCTGTTGTTGGATCCATAGAACCTGTGAGCAGCAACTAGACGCAGCAATGTATTCCGCTTCACATGTAGACGTAGCCACACATGTCTGCTTCTTGCACTGCCAAGTGACTAGGCGATTGCCTAAGAACTGACATCCTGCTGTAGTTGATTTTCCATCTTTCTTGCAGCCGCCGAAATCAGAATCACTGTAAGCCTTGAGATCGAAGTTATCATCCTTAGGGTACCATAACCCCGTGTCAGGGCAGACCTTCAGATAACGAAAAATCCTTTTGACAGCAGCATAGTGAGAGACCTTCGGATTCGCTTGGTATCTGGCGAGAAGGCACGTTGGATACATAATGTCGGGTCTTGATGCGGTGAGATACATTGTTAACCTTCTTCAATGGATGTGATTTCTTGATCTGCAATGGATGTGATTTCTTGATCTGCTTCCCTTTCTGACACGGCACACAGACATCTTGAAGTTGAAAATTCTTCACATTGACACCTCTCACCAGATTGTTTTTGACAAGGTGATTCATTTTTCTGAGGTGAATATGACCCATCCGTCTGTGCCAAGAGATCGTCTCCTTTTCAGTGGATTTTGAAATAAAGCAAGTAACTTGTTTGGACTTGGTTATTGCTTGGCTCATATCGAGGACATACAAATCATTAACTCTTGGTGCTGATAAGAGAATCCATTCTTCGGGAACCTTGAATCCTGGCTTTAGCACATAACAACCGGCATCATCAAAATGCACGGTGAACTTCTTGTCGCAGATCTGAGAGACGCTCAGGAGATTGTGACCAACTGTTGCACATAATTGATTTTGTCGAAACTCACAACTCCATTTGAGATCATTCCCTCGCCGGTGATATACCCTCCTTTGTCTCCAGCAAACGCAACATATCCCCCTCTTATACTTCGCACATCGAAAAGAAGACGATAGTCGCCCGTCATGTGCCTGGAAGCCCCACTATCAACAATCCAATGACTATTAATAGTTCCTCCTGGAGCCGCCTGCACATGCAATTAACTTATCAGTTTGAGAGGGGGACCCAAGCCTTTGTGGACTTGGGTCGTCCTTGATCATCAAGGAAAGTGATTTCAATCACTTGATGATTAGGAAAAAGAACCTGTGGTGCTCCCCCTGATTGAATTACCTGCTTTTGCTTCCAAGCTGTTTGTCCTTTACCAGTATTTGAGTTTATTGTTTTAGCATTTACTGGTTTTACAGTTTCAGATTTTTCTTGTACAGGTTTTTCTTCTTTGACCTCTGATTTTAAGGCCTTTTCAATTACCTTTTGATTATTTTGCTTTAATTTCTTTTCCCTTTCTTTCAAGACACGTGGGTCTTGTTTCGGGGAAACTGATCGTTTTCGGTAATCGATTTCTTGGGGAGCACTCGTTTTTTACTTCAGCTTTTGCACGTGTGGGCAATATCTTACAATATGCCCAACTGTCCCACATTCAAAACATGTTCTCCGCTCTACAAACTTCGGAGAAACATGTTGATGACCAGACAGAGAACCAGACAATGAATTTTGTGACCTAGACGTGCTTGGACCTAAATCACATCCGTTGGTGTGTTGGGTGTAATTATTCTGATCATTTCGTTTTAAAATTCTAACTTGTTTTATAAACTCAATGTTAGATTGATCCTGAAATGTTTCAAGTTTGTCTGAACCCGTGGATCCAACAAAGTTCATTTTCGGTTCTCGTTTCTTAACAGGAGCTCTTTTGTTTTGCACCTTTTGTTGTTGAACCTTAGGTTGCTCAACCTTTAATTGTTGAATTTTAGGTTGTGCAGCCTTAGGTTGAGTAGCCTTAGACTGTTCAACTTTAGGTTGTTGAACCTTTGGTTGTTCAGTCTTAGGCTGCTGAACTTTAGGTTCTTGAACATTCTTGTTCTGAGCCTTCTTTCCCTGTACCTTACCCTTTCCGGAGTTGACTTGTTGTTTTCGCTCAATTGGTAGTTTTTGGTTTCCGTATTGTTTTCTAATTTGTTCACACGGAATTGGATCACATTGAGTGACGGTAACTTTTCCACTTTTGTTCCCCAAAAACTTATCAGTGCATCCTTCAAAAATTTGCTCAATTAAATCTTGATTTACATTTTTAATTGGAAAATCTTTGTTAGAGTAGATTTTGCTATCTCCTTTGAGCGTGTACAACAAGTTATTCTCTTCACGGCTAGATACAAGGGACTCCATTGCTTTTGACGTTTCAGTCTTACTCGGTTTCACTGGTGGATCACACAGGATGTGATTCTCGATTGGAATATCTGTTGTAACCGAGTTAGACTGTTGTTTCACAATTTCTTCAGATTCATCATCCGAAGAATCAGCATCCTCAACAATGGGAGGACTCTGTTCTTTAACACACGATGAATCTGTCACATTCTCAGATTCTGATTGACCCGAGGATGATGCACCAGTTGTGAACCCGAGGCCTGCTGCAAAGTCATCTAGACCGAGTGGCACAGTAGGTTCAAAACGGGGCATATCCTCGTGATCAGGCAATTTGGAGTAATTGTGATTCATTGGGGGAGGACATGATTTGAATCCAATACATTTTGCATCCCCCTTTTTCTTTCTCTTTTGAACGTCAATGATGTGATCCAGTACATAGCGGGAATTGGAATAGCTTTCCAGTTTCCGCTTAATTGTCTCACATTCACATCGAGATGTTGCCAACTCTACCATTTGCTTTTCAATTGTGTCAATAAGATTATTGTTAGCATGCTGTTTTCGCAAAACAGCCTTTCGTAATTCTGAAACATCATGTCTTAATGACGCAATTGTTGCTTTAAATTCCTTTTCATTTCTGGTTAAAAACAAGTTAGCTTCAGTTGCTTTAGAAAGATCTACAATCAATTCTTGATTGTGTTTGTATGTGATTTCAAACTGACTTTCCTTTTCAGCATATTTTAAACACTTTTCACATTCAATAGGAACAGAAGCAGAGTCAGAATTAGTATCACATATCTAAGAAGTTTGACCTTCTACGTGAGCCATAAAGGCTGTATGAAAAGAAAAAGATCCATCTTCAGAGAAGAACTGAGCAAGCTTCTCGGAAGTTCCAGCAGATTTCTGGCAAAGAATAGATCTCCTCTTGCATAATGCTTCAGCTTCAGCCAAAAGCTCATCAACTTCCAAATCTAAAGCATCACTTGATAAATCACCAGCATCAAGTGATTCCCCATCCATGTTCCCACTATAACCCGAACTATCTTCATCTTCTGAAGATTCACCAGCAGACACGGGTTCTACTACCTTCTCAATCACTTTAGCATAACATGTTGTTCCACCATTTCCTCCTTCTCCAAGCTGAAGGTTCCAATTGCAGATTTCATCAGCTTGAACAACCAATCCTCTGTGGGAATTAGTGTTTGTGGATCCAGATGCATTTCCTCCAACAGGAACTATTGATCTGTCAGAATTGTTGTTCTGTTGCTGTTGTGGCTGTCCTTGATTCCTGAAGGGATTCTGATTTCCTTGCTTAGGTGGCTTCTGACACTCCCGCTTGAAGTGACCCTTTTCACCACAATTGAAGCAAGTGACAGCATTCTTATCAAAACCATACTTGGTGTTGTTGTTGCTATTCAAGTTGGTTCTTCCCGTCCTTTCCATAAACTCCTTTGCTCTTCGAATTGCACTAGCAAGAGCCCATTTGATATCCATCATCTCAAACTCTTCTCTATCCACTTGCTGATAATCTTCATTGGTTAGATTGATATTCCCAATCTGACCTGCGACCAATCCACAATAAGCACTAACCAAGGTGTTCAACATCTCCATATGCTCCTTGGCTATTTCGACACTGACTTTGGAAAAGTTGAAAGTGTCTAATCTGACTGTGTTCGGATTGGAAGTGGCTTGAAAGTTTGAAGAGCTTCCATAAAACCCTTGCTGTTGCGGTTGTTGCTGCTGAGCTGTCGGTTGCACATCCTGTTGTAGAGAAGAAGAAACTGGTCTTGAATACATCGTGTATGCTGAAGGATCAAACTGATCTGTTGTGGATGGTCCGGTGTTTGAGATGAAGGCTGTTTGAAGCTTCGCATGTTGAGAGGCTGGGTTTTCTCCACTGATACCTCCTGCAATCCCATAGTACATCTCTGGATTTTGAGGAGTTAGTGTTCTTTTTGCCTTAAGCTTTTCTTCTACATCCTTGTTCTCCAATTTTTGAATTAACTTATAAACGGTGATTGTGTCTAGAACACCATTTTCTTTGAGAATTTCAAGATAACCGCTCCACTTTGTTGGTAAGCCATCAGCGAATCTCTTCACCATTTCTTGTGGAGTGGCAGTGACTCTAAAAGCAAACATCTCGCTCAACAAGTGATGGAACCTTGTAGATAACTCTGCCAAAGTCTCATTCTCCATACACGTGAATCCTTCAAACTCTTTCTTCAGTAATTCTTGCTTGATCTTTCTAGATTGAGCATTTCCTTCAGATCGTAACGTGAGCATATCCCACAAGCTTTTAGTAGTCGTGCAGTAAACAAACTGGTGGTAAATGTCTCTGTGAAGAGCTTGTGTGAGAATCATGAATGCTTTCTTTTCTAACTCAAATTTCTTCTTATCATCATCAGACATAGTGCTGTAAGTTTCTGGATTAGATCCTGCAACTTCCAAATCATTGTCAAATGCGGTGAAGAAGCACATCCATAGATCTTGACCTTGCCCCTGAACATAAGTTCTCAGCCTTTCTTTCCACCATCCCCAATCATTGATGTGATTTAGCTTTGGCGGTTTTGTGCTTGTTCCAGTTTCACTGTCGTTCTGCATCATAGCTTGAATGCTGCTGCTTTGATTTGTGACCAATGCCCATTGATTTGCAGTTATCATTGCAGCTTGAGGTGGGGCAATAGCCTGCATCCATGCAGTTTTGTTGAAATCTGACGCAGATTGCATAGCTGATGATTGCGTAGCTGATGATTTTGGAGTCAAAGTTGTTTGAGTCCACGCGGTTGGATCCCACTGACCGTTTGTTCCCATTTTATAAAAATTAATATATTAAGTGAAAATTGATTTAAAAATTGAAAACAAGTTTTCCCCTTTTAAAAATTTAATTTTCATAAACTATGTTAATATCTCGAATGATAACAACCAGTCGAAGGATCCTTGATCGAAAGCCCTGAAAAACACAAACTTGTTAAACTTAAACAGACTAGAATCGAAGGAACAGAACTTGTTCGAAGGATCAACAGTGTTCGAAAGATCACTGTTGAGTTTCGAACAATTGATTTCGAAAGACTCTCCAATCGTAGGATCCTTGTCTTTCGAAAAAGAGCTGTAGATCGAAAGATATATCCTTTGAAAAGATTCCTTGGATCGAAGGATAAGTCACAGATTTCGAAGGATGTTCGAAGGGTGATTATCTATCGAACCTCCTTTAATCGAAAGATGATCTTTCGACTTCGAAGGATATCCTTCGATCTGAACTGACACAGTTGACAAAAGTTGACAGGTTGGTGAAAAAGGTGATTGGTTGGTAGAAAGCTTTCGGCAGAAGGTATGCTCAGACCATACTTTCTGCCAAAACAAGATTTGAACAAATAAAATATAACTTAAAAAGGACGTTTCTAACCTAGAAACCGGTCACCGGAGTAAGCCGGAGTTTGGCCGGAAATTAACAAACATCTCAAAAACAAGTTTTTAAGTTACCCAACCCGTCCTTTAACACACCCGGTTAGTTTAGAACACGTTTTAACGTCAAGAAAAACGAGAAAAACACAGAAAACGGGTGCTAAACCATGTGAGTTTTGTCCAAAAACACTCCAAAGTCTTGTATAAACTCGGTTTTTAACAAGGAAAAGAGCCACGGCTCTGATACCACTTGTAGGTCCGGCTAGGGGAGGATCTAGTCGCCTAATCCTTGTATACTAACCAACCCGGTTGTGCGGAATCCAACCGGAAAGGCAAACCGAGATAGAACACGCAAGTACACGACACGCAAAATTCACCGATTAACACCAATGTATTAATACGTATGAAAGGTTCGGTTACAAGCTCAATGTTTACAAATGTATTTTGCAAACTCTCTCTAACTCTCGTGTGTGTGTGTGCTCTCTACAATGTGTTCACTCACTTCTCACCCCCACACACTTCTGTCTATTTCTGTCTCTCTCGTGTCTTGAAAGAAGTGAACACATAACATGGATATTTATATCCATCACAGCTCGTTTGGTCGAAGGATCAGATAGACTGATCGAAGGATCATCTATCGATCACAAGTCTATCGAAGGATCCACATTTACCTTGAAGGATGAGATCCTTCGAGGTCCATCTATATCTTTCGAAGGTTTATCCTTCGAGCTCATCGGAGGATATAAACAATCCTTCGATGACCCATCCTTCGACACAAAACAGCTTACAACTTATGTTCTAACTGTTTGGCCAAGTCAAACCAGGAGGATGGTTGACTTGGTCAAACTTACATCGAGCACACCTAAGACGTAACTCAGACTAATACAAGACATCGTTTTGTATCATGACGAAATACAGACAAAGTACAGACACAAGTGCACCAACACTCATCTTCTTCGAGAATTACAAGCCTTGCCACCTGGTCGACCTACTATCCTTTGTGATAATAAGGGTGCGCTGTTCATGACACAAAATACAGTTTCCCATAAAAGAGCAAAACATATTGACTTGGATTATCACTTTGTCAGGGAGCTTGTTACATCTGGAAAATTATACACAAAATTTGTTCCGACCAATCTTCAGGTGGCTGACAACTTCACAAAGAGTCTTCCACGTGCCCAATTTGAGTATTTTCGCACGTTACTGCGTCTTGGCCCGCCACCGTTTCGATTGAAGGGGGTATTAGAAAATAATTTCCTCATTATGTACATTAATTTGTATTTATTTAGTTTTCCTGATTTATTGTTGATCTCCTCAATCATAGGAGATATTATTGTATTATTTTAGTTATAAATACAATGCTCCAACCTTCCATATTGATGAGGTTGATTGTCAAACATTCACAATCACATACCCGGGAGGTGTTGAGTGTAAAGCCACTCTTGTGGTTTGTCAAAGTAGCGGCAGAAAACATGTGGGAAACCTGCAACCATGTTTCTGGCCTGTCAAAAGAAGTGGCTGAAGACAACTGTGTGTTGATCCATTTCTTCTGCTGAATTAATTTCTTTGTTTGACAAATTCTTATCTAATCTCTATATAAGAGATCCATCTGTATTGTAATCAATGTGTCACAAGAAGAAAGAAATAAATCAATTCTAGTTACCCCATGAACGTAAGTCAGAGATTAGACCGAACCACGTTAAATCTTGTGTCCTTGATTGTGAGCTGAGTGCGTGTGACTCGTGGTCGTGTGTGTGCCCCGACCCTAACAACTGGTATCAGAGCATCAGGCTCTTGATCCATACACATGAACAGAGGTGAAGAAGGAGGAAGTTACTGACCTTGAAATCGCAAACTAGGGTTCCGATTGAATCCAGTTACCGGTTCATCGCCGCCTGTTCCTCGCCTCCGCGGCCTCCTGACCGCCGCTGCGCGACAATCCTGCCGCCACCGGTTCGTCGCTACTACTGTCGCCGGTTGTGCCACCGGAGTTTTTTTCATTCATCGAACTCCTAATACAAATCAAAGTCTTGATCGATTGAAGACTAGATCGTGTTTTTTTTCTCTCTTGGTGAAGAAGAACGTGTCTGTGTATACAAATTACTTTCTTGAAGAGGATCAATTATTCCTTGGAAGAAGACAAAGACCAAAAAGTGAAAATGACGTGGGTTTCTTTTTTAAAGAAAAAAAATCATCTTTTTTTCAAGTCCACAAGTTCTTGATTTTTGACCATATAACCCCTTAACCTTTTAACCAAGATTCCATCACTTCCGTTCAATCGCCATTTAACACACAAAATAGAAAAGTGTGTTTCTGTTTCATTGCTTCCGCTCGTATAATTGCCATTTGCAGTAAGAACCTGTTGGTTATTAGTAAATTGGTAATTTGTCCGTTAAAATGGCAGAGGATGGTAAAATCAAGATTGATAAGTTTGATGGTAGTGATTATGGGTTTTGGAGAATGCAAATTGAAGACTTGTTGTATCAGAAAAGTTTTCATTTGCCTATGTTGGGCGAACAACCAGACGACATGTACGATGAAGAATGGAAGTTGTTGGATAGACAAGCTTTGGGTGTGGTTAGGCTTTCTTTGGCAAAAAAGCGTTGCGTATAACGTTGTCAATGAAACAACTACATACGGTGTATTAAAAGCTTTGTCCAACATGTACAAGAAACCATCTGCTTCAAACAAGGTGTTTCTCATCCGTCAATTGGTTAACACCAAGATGAAGGAAGGCATGCCGGTTACCGCTTACATAAACGAGTTCAATTTGATTATCTCTCGTTTAGCCTCCGTTGAAATAAAGTTTGAAGATGAAGTACAAGCTTTGCTCCTTTTATCATCTTTGCCCGACAGTTGGTCAGGCACAGTCACAGCCGTTAGTAGCGCATCCGGTACTACTAAGCTAACATTTGATAGCATTCGTGACTTGATTTTGAATGAAGACATTAGAAGGAGAAGTAATGGAGAATCTTCCAATTCTAGTTCTCTGTTGCACACAGAAAATAGAGGAAGAAGGAATGACAGAGGGCATAATCGAGGCAGGTCAAAGTCTAGAAGAAGGGGACAGTCAAAGAACAGAAAAGACATTGAATGTTGTAACTGCAAAGAAAAATGTCACTTTAGAAACCTATGTATAAAACCAGCTACAAAGAAAGAAGTAAACAGTGTAGTCTCTGAAGAATCAGGAGATGCTGTCATATGTTGTGTTGAGAGTTCAGTGGAATCATGGATTATGGATTATGGTGCTTCTTCCCATGCTATCTCATGCCCAGATATGGTTAAGAATCTACGAAAAGGTAACTTTGGTAAAGTTCGTTTAGCCGATGATCAAATGCTTGATATTACGAGTATTGGAGATGTAGACTTGAAGACCTCATTGGGAACTATATGGACACTGAAAGATGTTAGGGTTATTCCTAATTTGAGGAGAAAGTTGATTTCAGTTGGTAAATTGGACGATGAAGGGTTTAATGTTCACTTTGGGGGTGGACAATGGAAAGTGATCAAAGGCAACTTAGCGATTGCCAAAGGAAAGAAGAAAGGCACTCTATACATGGCAGAGATTCATGCCGAAGGTGTTCATGCCATGACCACCAATCCGAATCCATCTAATTTATGGCACAACCGACTCAGACACATGAGCGAGAAGGGATTGAAGATGCTGGCTCAGAAAGGGAAGTTTCTAGACTTGAAGAAAATGGAAACTGAATTTTGTGAAACTTGTGTTCTTGGAAACCAAAAGAGGGTTACTTTTGTGAAGACAGGGAGGACACTGAAAGCTCAGAAATTGGAGCTAGTCCACTCAGATGTATATGGACCAACTTCAGTTACATCTCTAGGAGGCTCGAGATACTATGTTACCTTCATCGATGATTCAACATGCAAGGTATGGGTATATTTTCTTAAACATAAATCTGGTGTATTTGATGCTTTTAAGATATGGAAATCTGTTGTTGAAAATGAAACTAATTTGAAGTTAAAGTGCTTAAAGTCGGACAATGGTGGTGAATACATAAGCAAGCAGTTCACTGACTATTTGTTGGTACACTTTATGTGGACGCGACTCGGCTCAGTTCGGTTCAACTTGGTTTTGACACGGTTTGGTCTGGCTCAAGCCCGATGTCACGACATTCCTCCATTGTGCGCCCCAGAGTTCGACACGCGAAGCACGGAGAGCCGCGAACCTATCCCCGGTGACACATCATCATGATGATGTCACAAGTTTGTCTTATCTTACAATTTGTGAAAGATTCAACCGAATCTTCTCTGGGCCGTAATTCTTTCATATAGGACGAAACCAAATTGGGACTTGACTTCTCCATTTGGGACAGAACCATTTGGGCCAAATCTCCATAACAAACGACGAAACATCATTGAATTAAAATGTATGTCGACGAAACAGAAAGCATTTCGTCGACTTTGGAGTTTCGTCGTGCCATCTTTGCGTTTCGTCATGGTCTGTGTCTTGTAACCTATAAATACCCCTCATAGTTTCTGTGTGAAACTGATGAGTATGAGAGAGCTGTGAGACTTAGTGAGAGTCTGTAAACATTGTTTGTATATGTTTGGGTTGTACTCATCCCTAATCAATAGATATTGAATCTTTGGTTACGCGTGTGTTTTACACTGTGTTTGGTTTGCACCGTCACGGGGATTCCGCATCCGTTATCGTGTTTGTGATAAACAAGGATAGGTTTTCGTATCGGATCCACCGAGAAAAACGGGACCTACAAGTGGTATCAGAGCATTGGCTCTTATCCTTGTTTTAAAATCAAACATAGTTGGATTTTTATCAAGTATTGGAAACTGTTATTTATGATTTTCTGGAAATCTTGTTCTTGAAAAACTCATATTTTCTGGAAAAAGTGCTTAAAATCTGTTTGTGTTTTGCTTATTTGCCAAAGTTTTGTTAAAAACCTTTGTTACATTGCTTATTCATAAGATAAAACTGGGTTTTTCATTAAAAGTTTGTGCGGATTTGCGTTTCGGAAAATTGTTCAGGTGACCGGAAGTTTATTTTCTGGGTTGTATCTTCAAATCTTCAAAATATATTCAAACTGTTCTTGTGATATTCTTGGAATTTAGAATTAAAAGAAATTGATAAAAGGTTTAAATTGATTAAAAATATATTCACCATACTGTTTGGTGAAACAAGCATGTTATGCGTTGAAAAGTTTGTACTGTGTCAGTACAGAGATCAGATTTAAGTTGAAAAATTTTACCAACTCTCACCCACTTGTCTGAACCTTATCTCGACGAAATCATTACCCGACGAAACACAATTTCGTTTCGTCACAAGGACCTCCGACGAAACGACCTTAGTTTCGTCATAATCACTTCGACGAAACGACCTCAGTTTCGTCATAATCACTTCGACGAAACGACCTCAGTTTCGTCATAATCACTTCAACGAAACATCTGTGTTTCGTAGAAGTTGTTTCGTCGAGATCTGTTGTCAATTTTAAACAGAGGACTTGCAAAACTGTTCTAACTTTGTGTTTTCAAGTGTTTTATCAGGTACAGTTGTTCTAATATCAAATATGAGTAGTACAAATCCGTGGGATTGGAGTACGGACCCACGGCCAGGTCAAGATCAAACCTCTGTAGCAGCATGGGTAAAGAATATTTTTGGTCAGCAATCTATAAGTGCATCTCAACGGGCTTTTGTTTCAAATCAAAATCAAAACATTCAGAATCTTTTGCTTAGCTAGAGCGAAACGGGCAGCAACAATCGCCCACCAAAGTTGAATCATATGAACGACTTTCCATCATGGAAAGGTCGTTTCCATACATACGTTCAAGGGAAAAGCACCGATCTTTGGAGGTGTTTCATTACTCCACGTAACAATGCCCTCGAAGTAGCAGCATCAACTGCAGCGGGTTTTACTAATATGCATGAAGATGACGAGAAAGCGTATGACTTAGAGAAAAAGTCGTTTGCTATTCTTACCCAAGCACTTCACAAAGAAATCTATCATCAATTCTCTTACTGTGTCGACACGAAAACATTATGGCATGCTTTGGTAGCAAGAGGAGAAGGAAATGCAGCTACTAGAAAGACACGCCATGATCTATTGAAGAAAGAGTTTGAATCATTTCAGTTCTTGGAAAATGAAACCCTAAATGATATGACTACACGTTTTTATCATTTGATTAGTGAAATGTTTGCTTATGGTTTTACTGCAACTCAACCGGAAATCGTTGCACGGTTTGCTGATGCTCTACCTCCAAAGTGGAGCCCATACATTGAGCTTTTAAAGCATACGGGTGTTCTAGATGCGGCCAATGTCAATGTCTATGAATTCATTCAGAAGCTGGAACACAAGAATGATGAAGAAATTCGGAAAGCTAAACGAATTCCTGCTCCTCAAAATACCGAAATGTATCTTGCAGGTTTTAACCAGTTAGCTAGTTCCAGTTCCAGTTCTGTTCAGCAACCAAAGTTACAAACGACGTTTATATCAAATACAAGCTCTTCTCCTTTTCCACAATCAGCTCCACCTTCGGTTTTCGATCCGAGTGCCTATTTTCCGCCAGCGCATTTGAGTGCTCAAACTCAGGCTTATTCTAGACCTCAATTTGGGAGGCCTTATATTCCTTTTACACCTCATGTTACCACTACTCAACCTCAGTTCGATCCGAGTGCTTATATTCCTGTCCCACCACAACAAGCCCAACCACAACAACAACAACAAGCCCAACCACAACAACAACAAGCTCATTATACCAACAATTCTCCACCCCTAAACCCTAACACAATCAACGTTGATACTGCAAACCTCTCAAATGTTAGCATTGAAGTAGCGAAGGAACATATGGAACTCATTAATACAATGGTCAGTGCTTACTGCGGTTTGGTCGCAGGTCAAATTGGAAACATTAGTTTGACCAACGAAGATTAAATACAAATCAACCGTGATGAAATGGAGTTGATGGATATAAAGTGGGCGTTCGCAAGTGCTGTTAGAAGGGTGAAGGACTTTATGGTTCGAACAGGGAGAAGTTCTTTGGAAAGTAAACAGGATACGAAGTACGGATTTGATAAAGAAGCGGTTACATGTTTCAATTGTGGCGAAAAGGGGCACTTCAAACGTGAGTGCACCCGACCAAGCAAACAAGGCAATCAGAACCCATTCAGAAATCAGACGAGTACTTCAAATGTCAATGTCAATCAAGACAATCATGAAAGAATGATGGTAGCGGTGAACAACAATCAGAACCAGAACCAGTCTGGACCATCAAACACCAATCGAGCATTGACCGTTCAAGCTGATGAAGGGTGTAATTGGTCTATACAACTTGGGGAAGGTGATCAAGATAGAGGAGGAACAGCGTGTTATGCAAAGATCATCAATCACATCAAGCACGTTCATAAGGAAGAATTTTCTGAAAGTGACGACAGTTCGGGTTATACCGGGAGTTCTGATGAAGAAAGTTCTACTTCGGGCGATTATCATTCTGAATCTGATGTGAAGGAAGAAGCAAGTTCTGATATTGATGATTTGTTGAATGAAGCGGAGGAGTTGAAATGTAAGATATCAGTTCTGATCAAGAAGGCTGATGTAGCATCTAAAGAAATGGAGAAGTTCTTTTCTGAAGGCGGATCCTTTTCTTTTCAAACTGCCTTTATGGCAAATGTCTCAGCCTCTACGAGTCAGGTAAATTCTGAAACTCCTGCTCCTAGTGTTTGTAATTCCTGTGCAGACTTGAAGCTTGAATCTGAAAAGCTTCATAGTCATAATCAAAGTTTAGTTATTGAAATGTCTAAGTGCAAAGAGGCAAATATGGCTCTGGTTAGAAACAAAAAGGATTTTAGATCTGTAATTGAAACCTTAAAGAAAAGTGTTTCCGAAGTGACCACAACTGTTTATCATAAACAAGTTAGTATTAACTAGTACATTAACATCGTTGAGGAAACCAAAAAGGAACTAGTCATTGCCAAATGCGAGCATGATGCAATCAAGCTCAATTTGGAGAGTTATTCTAACTCCCGATTTATACTTGATCACATTATTGACGTTCAACAACTGAAGGGAAACAAGAAAGGTGTTGGGTATAAGAAGTGACCGCCTCCTTTAAGACATAATTATACCTATATGCCTGATGAAGAAGAAATGCCACGGTTTGAGCCCAATGTACCTCTTGATTATGAGGAAGTTACCACTGGCCTAGGGTTCAAATAGGACAATTCTTCAAGTACATCATCTGAGCAAACAGAAACTTCAACATCTACGAAACAAAGTCCTCCATTCATTGAGGACTATGAGTCGTCTGATGATGAACCAGAATCAGATATGAGTGATCAGGATAAATCACTTGACAAGATGAAAGGAGTAGAAGTTCCAATTGAGAATCATATTCTATGTGATCCTCCTACTCCTGCTATTCACCCAGTTGTCAAACAAGTGATAGATCCTGTCAAGAATGACAAGAAATATGTGTCTGCCGTTAAGAGTAATAATGTGTTGTACACTTTGATTGGTGATTCTAAAATCTATTCAGATCACGATTTTCCAATTAAAAATGTCAATCTATCTTCGATTGATCAAGTTTTTGAAAATAATACAAACAAGTTTTTAGGAAAAACAATTCCAGGAGTCATTGTAACTCAATGTGACCAAATTCCAAAAGCTGAAATCAAGAAACAATTTGGAAATCTAAAATCACCAACAAAGCAACAACCTATTGCTTCTAAGGGTAAACAACCAGAAAGGCGAGCTCAAAAGCCTAACATTTCTCAATCAAAATTTGAAACAAAAGGAGCTCGTTATCAAAAGAAAAACAGTAATGTCAGATTTGTAGCATCGAATGGTACTGATAAAATTGAGACTTTTGAAAACAAATCAAACAACGATTTTGTCCAACAAGTCACGATTTTAAAGCGTAATAGCCAAAATAATTACACTCAACATACAAATGGGTGTGATGAAAAAGCAAGTACCTCGGGTTCTACGGGTTCGACATCTGTTTGTCGATCGGATTCTCCTAAGTTTGTGGAAAGGAGAACATGTTTTAAATGTGGGGAGTTTGGGCATATCATTAACAACTGCTCAAACACTCCAAAAGATAAATTTGTTGAGAAAGCACCACCTGAAAAGGTTCACCCTCAACGTCGTCCCGTTTCACCAAAACCTGATAAAAGAACTGTTAAGGATCAAGAAACGAAACAATGACGTCAAAACGTCAAAGTTGTTGAAAAGGCTTTAAAATCTGAAGTCAAAACGGTCAACAGGGAACCAAGTTCTTCACAATTTTTAAAACCAGAAGTTTTAGAATCTATTCATAAAAATGTATCTGGTAAAGCAAATCAAACTTGGAAACCTAAGACGGGTGAAAATTCAAGGGGAGGTGTTGTGTTACAAAATCATCAAGAAATCGAGATCATCTTTCGTGATGCTCAGGGACGACCCAAGACCACTAAGTCTTGGGTCCCCATCCTTAACTGATCATTGATGATATGTGCAGGGTGTTCCAGGAGGAACTATTAATAGTCATTGGATTGTTGATAGTGGAGCATCTAGGCACATGACAGGCGACTTACGGCTTCTACATGATGTGAGAAATATTAGAGGAGGCTATGTCGCGTTTGCTGGAGACAAAGGCGGGTATTTCACTGGAGAGGGAATGATCTCCAATGGTGTTGTGTGTTTCGATAAGATCAATTATGTTCGTCAAATTGATCATAATCTTCTCAGTGTTTCGCAGATCTGCGATAAGAAGTTCACCGTGCATTTTGATGATGCCGGTTGTTATGTGCTGAAACCTGGTTTCAAAATTTCAGAAGAATGGATTCTCTTATCGGCTCCAAGAGTTAATGATCCTTATATTCTTGATATGAGCCAAGCGATTACGACTTCTGCACAAGTCTCATGTTTTGTCTCAAAAACCACGGAGAAGGAGTCTATATCTTGGCACAGAAGAATGTGGCACATTCACTTAAGAAAAATGAACCATTTGGTGAAAAACAATCTTGTGAATGGCGTGCCCGTGAGAAGTTTTCATCTACAAGATATCTATGTTTCGTGCCAGAAAGGGAAACAAACGAAGAGGTCTCACCCTCTGAAGAAGATCAACACTGTTAGCATGCCTCTCGAACGTCTTCATATGGACCTCTTTGGACCTATGAGACACAAGACAACATTCGGGGATGCTTATTGTTTAGTGGTTACTGATGATTATTCTAGATTTTATTGGGTAGCTTTTATGGCACACAAGAGTGATACTCCTGGCATCCTCATGGATCCTCTTACAATGTTGGAAAATCTCTACACGTTGAAAGTTAAGAAGATCAGAAGCGACAATGGAACTGAATTCAAGAACCGTGTGATGGATGAGTTCTGTACTTCTAAGGGCATTCTTCATGAATACAGTTCTCGATACACTCCACAACAAAACGGTGTCGCGGAGAGGAAGAATCGGACGATAATTGAAACTGCAAGAACGATGTTGGTAGAGTCGGAGCTTCCTGTTCAGTTCTGGGGGGAGGCTGTATCGACTGCTTGCTACACATTAAACCGAGTTCTTCCACTTAAGAGACATGGGAAGACTTGTTTCGAACTTCTACAGAAAAGGAAACCGGATCTATCTTTTCTAGAACCTTTTGGCGGTCCATGCACTATGATTGAGCCGGATGGAAAGTTTGGCGCAAAAGCTATCGAGGGTTTCTTCCTTGGATATGCTACTCCGAATTTTCGCGTATGGAATCTGGCTACCAAAAAGATTGAGCTATGGAGTGAAGTAAGGGTTTAAAGGTATACAAGTCCTGTTAGAGCTCCGGGTGATCCTTGGATGTTCGACTACGATGGTCTATTCGACTCCTTTGATCTGCCAAACTTTGACGAAGATTTTGCAGCTGCTAGAATGTATTTGATAGTGACAACGCTGCTGACTCGCCATTGGTTAGACCTGTTATTGTTAACCCCCAAGGTTCTAATTCGGTTAACAACACAGTTCAAAATGAGGGATTTGAAGATGCTACTGAGTACAATGAGTCATCGGAAGATGATGAATATCTGGATGCGATTGAAGGCACTTCAGCTCCAGTTGCTCTTGTTCAGGGTACTTCTGTTGAAACTCCTCATGTGCAGGATGTTGATACTGCTGAAGGAAATGTATCCACTTCTACGCATATTCCAGGTGTGGAGTTGGTTGTTGATCTTAATATTAACAATTTGGGTGTTAATGCTCGTGTTCCTGAAAATCCTGAAATGAGGATACACGATACCCATCCACAGCAGAATATCATAGGAGATGTCCAACAAGGGGTGCAGACGCGTAATCAGCTGAGAAACAACCAGAGTGTTGGTTTGTATTCAGCCATTAGAGAATCTGGTCTTCAAAATGATTGGTCCTTCGCTTGTTACGTTTCACAAGAAGAACCGAAATCTTGGAAAAAAGCCTTAAAGGATAATTCTTGGGTTGAAGCAATGCAAGAGGAACTACAACAGTTCCAGAAATTGGGTGTTTGGAGACTTGTTGAAAAACCCGACAACTACAAGAAAATTGGCACCCGTTGGGTTTACAAGTGCAAAAAGGATGATCGTGGAGTGGTCATTCGCAACAAGGCGAGATTGGTTGTTCAGGGCTTTCGTCAAATTGAAGGCATTGATTACAACGAGGTTTATGCACCAGTTGCTCGTCTGGAGGCTATTCGGATCTTTCTAGCTTATGCTTCTTTTAAAGGATTCAAAGTCTATCAGATGGACGTCAAAAGCGCATTCTTGCATGGTATTGTTGAAGAAGAGGTGTATGTCGAACAACCTCCAGGTTTTGAAGATCCTATCCATCCCGATCGGGTTTGGTTGCTCAACAAAGCTCTCTACGGGTTACATCAAGCACCAAGGGCTTGGTATGCAACTTTATCTACTTATCTGCTGGAGAACGGTTTTCACCGGGGTCTTATCGACTGTACTCTTTTCATCAAGGAACAGGATGGAGATCTTTTGTTGGTACAGGTATACGTTGATGATATCATTTTTGGTTCTACTAACGATACTTTGTGTAGGAAATTTGAACGTGTTATGCAGGAAAAGTTCGAAATGAGCGCAATGGGAGAGATGAATTTCTTTTTGGGCCTACAAGTTCAACAAACTGAGTCTAGGATATTCATCCATCAGACTAAATATATTGGTGACATCTTGAGCTGATTCCAGATGTCTGAAGCAACGCCCACTGGTACCCCACTTCCGACTAATCACGGGATTACTCCGGACTTGAAGGGTGAAAGTGTCAACTCTTCTTATTATCGCGCTATGATCGGATCTCTCATGTATCTCACAGCATTGAGGCCTGACAACATGTATCCAACGTGCCTGCTTGCAAGATATCAAGCTAACCCAAAAGCATCTCATCTTGGAGCTGTTAAAAGGATTTTTCGCTATCTGAAGGGTTGCCCGGACACCGGTCTCTAGTACCCTAACGATGATGGTTTTGACTTGGTTACTTTTAGTGATTCTGATTTCGGCGGATGCAAAATAGATGGGAAATCCAAAACGGCTGGATGTCAATTCTTAGGAAATCGCTTAGTCACGTGGCAGTGCAAGAAGTAAACTTGTGTTGCTACATCAACTTGTGAAGTTGAATACATTGCTGCCTCAAGTTGTTGCTCTCAGGTTCTATGGATCCAGCAACAAATGCGCGACTACGGTATTGAATTCCTATCTACCTCTATTTTTGTTGATAATAATGCTGCTTTATCTATCACTAGAAATCCTGTCCAACACTCCAAGACCAAGCACATCGAAATTAAGTATCACTTCATACGTGATTGATTTGACAAAAGATTAATCGATGTTGTTAAAATCCACACGGATGAACAGCGTGCTGACCTGTTTACAAAAGCTTTTGACAAATCTCGTTTTGACTATCTTTTATTGGTCAATGGTGTTAAGGTGAAACAAGAGTAAACTTCTGTCGGCTGATCGTTTTTGTAAATATTTTCTTAAGCGTCAAAAATCTAAAAATATTTTCAGTTTGCTTATCTTTTCGCATTTTAGGGGGAGAAATTTCAGAAAATACAAAAACATGTGAAAAATTCAAAAATCAAAAATCAAAAAATATGTCGTTTACTTTCTGTGTTTAATTTTGAAAAATCAAAAATTGAAAAACAATAGAAAACCAAAAATGAGTTTCTTGGAGAAAAGAAGGGAAAATGATGATATACACTAGTGTGGTCTGTCAATATGGTCAAAAGAAAAAGAAAAATTTAAAAAATGATAAGTAGCTTTACTAACGATGTATCGGTAGGCTCACATTCAGACTAAAATGTGCAGGATGTTCCAGGAGGAACTATCGATAGTCATCGGATTGTTGATAGCGGAGTGTCCATGCACAAGATCGGCCACGAAGAAATTGTTTCTTTTGATGGAGAGAAAAAGAAAAGAAGACAGAATTGTCTGTCGAAAGAACTTGAAAGCTTCGACAAAATGAAAATCATTTCAAAGTTTGGTTGTTAAAGGCTTTAATCGGGTCCCCAGGATAGATTCAATCAAAATGTACGCACCTGCAGCACGTCTGAAGTTCAACATCAACAAGATGAACGTGCAGTGTACATTTCTTCGCGGTGTGATTGAAGAAAATGTGTTTGTTGAAAAAACCAACCGGGTGTGCGGATGCCTTGGCATGGATTAAACAACCGCACACTACTTCTCAAAGAGAAAGATAAAGACCTTCGCTGGTGCAATATGGAAGACCAGCCGGACCCAAAGGTTTATGATCTTGTTGCTGTGAAGAGATTTCTCAGTAGCTATAAAATCTACTTTGAAATTCACACCGGGTGGATATCCAGTTTGGGAGAGCACTCAGATTCCTTGCAATGCATGAAACAGTTGTAGGACACATTGAACTCAAATATTACCTCACACGTGATTGTTTCACTATGAAACTCGTCAATGTTGTCATGGTCCGCACCGCTTACCGACGTGCCAACTGATTTTTCCAAAATTCGCTAAATCAATTTTGATTAAAATTAATTTTGGTAAATGGCATTGAGGTAAAACATGAGTTAACCAACATCGGGAAATCGTTTTTGTAAATATCTTTGTGTCTTTTAAATTTATCTTAGTTTGTTGATTTTAGGGGGAGTAAATCCAAATTTGAAAATTCAAAAACATCGAAAAATTTCAAAAGCGCAAAAACAATAGAAAAACAAAAATGAGTTTCCTGGCGAGAAAAAGAAAAAATGATAGTACATCAGTGGTCTGTCGAAACCTTTTCGAACTGAACTTAAAATGAAAAACGATAAGCAGCTCTATATAAGATGTATCGGTAGGCTCACAATCATCTTAAAGTGTGCAGGGTGATATAAACTTTAATCGACTGAAGACCAGGTGGGAACCGCACATTGGCATATGGTCTTAGTACTGAAATTTCGTTTGATTGATTGCCGAGGTTCTGAGATATTTGGTCTTTATGATGTTTTATCATCTGGGTATCATGGTTGTTTCTTTTACCGAAAAATAACGGAGACGAAGTCTAGATCTTCCATGATAGCATACATACGTGTACATATTGAATTCGACCTCAATAAGTGATCAACAATCACATGTCCAAACAAATAAGTGATAAAATATCACATTTATCCGGGAGTCAAGTTCGTCTCTTTGCTATACGATGTACTGACCTGTTCACGGACTTGCTCCTCTGCCCTCGTGCATATGAAAATCAAGTTCCTCATCAATAAGTGATTCTATTACATAGGGCTTTTATCAATCAAAATAAGTGAGTTTATCACATCTTTTATACGGTCAAACGGATGATAAATGGTATACTCACCGGTAAGATGAACTCTCGTGCATACCTTGATACGGGAAAGTGTCGTGTGTGGATGAACACCGGTCGGTAAGTATAAATCATACCTTAACGTATCCCCTCGCCATGATTACATCTGATAAGTTGAGCTTAAGTGGACAACAATACCGATAATTGTTATAGGATGCTTATCTAATTGTTAACTAAAAGAACAACTAGAGCTTTTTGGCATGATCGTACACTGATATGATTCTCTTACCCTCGAAACTCGCAAAAAGAATGTCTGTAAATATTTGTTTACTGCTTTTGTTTCTGCATCTTTGTATATATTTATTTATTGCTTTCCGTCCTTACATTTGAAAAATGAAAAATTCCAAAAAGATTTTAGGTGTGTTTTAATATAAACTTTATAAAAGCCAAAAAGATTTTGCTTCTAGTTTATTTTTGATTAACCGATGTTGGAACTCCAGTCTATTCTCCCCAAAATCCTGATCGTAAGCCGGAAAACAATTGCATCTTCATAAAACAGTCAAAGTTAACAAGTTTTGAAAGATAAAGGATTAAAACTGAACAATTTCTAAACTTTCAAACTGTTGTCGGTGTTTGATTGAGATTTGATCACATATGTGTCGTTTGTTTAATTTGTCTATATTCCAAGCAGTTGTTCTCATTGCGTGTTTAGCTTTCTTGTATGTGCAGATGCGACATCAGAACCAGCTAAAGACGAAGAGAACGTGTCAGATGACAAGCCATAAAGTGAAGACACGGCGTTGATGCAATCTGAAGATCAAGATGATCGGGTTGCAGTTGATCACTCATCAACACCACAAGGATATAAAGAATTGAAGATCAAAAGATTCACGAGCATAACTAAAAGGAGAGCTTATCTTAATGGGGAGTTTATTAACGCACTTCCTAAATGAAAAGGGGAGTTTGTTGATACACCTTCTTCTTACGACGCGTGAAGACTTTGAAGATCCTTCGACACAAAAGACACGGAAGACGAACCATCACGAGTAGCGTCCAAGGGGGAGTTTGTTGGTACACTTTATGTGGACGCGACTCGGCTCGGTTCGGTTCAACTTGGTTTTGACACGGTTAGGTCCAGCTCAGGCCCGACGTCACGACATTCCTCCGTCATGAACCCCAGAGTTCGACACGCGAAGCACGGAGAGCCGCGAACCTATTCCCGGTGACACATCATCATGATGATGTCACAAGTTTGTCTTATCTTACAATTTGTGAAAGATTCAACCGAATCTTCTCTGGGCCGTAACTCTTTCATATAGGACGAAACCAAATTGGGCCTTGACTTCTCCATTTGGGCCAGAATCATTTGGGCCAAATCTCCATAACAAACGACGAAACATCATTGAATTAAAATGTATGTCGACGAAACAGAAAGCGTTTCGTCGACTTTGGAGTTTCGTCGTGCCATCTTTGCGTTTCGTCATGGTCTATGTCTTGTAACCTATAAATACCCCTCATAGTTTCTATGTGAAACTGATGAGTATGAGAGAGTTGTGAGACTTAGTGAGAGTCTGTAAACATTGTTTGTATATGTTTGGGTTGTACTCATCCCTAATCAATAGATATTGAATCTTTGGTTATGCGTGTGTTTTACACTGTGTTTGGTTTGCACCGTCACGGGGATTCCGCACCCGTTATCGTGTTTGTGATAAACAAGGATAGGTTTTCGTATCGGATCCACCGAGAAAAACGGGACCTACACTATTGTGCCAAGGAAGGGATAAAGTTGATCAGGACAGTTCCCGGAACTCCTCAGCAGAATGGTGTAGCTGAGAGAATGAATAGAACTCTAAATGAGAGGGCTAGAAGCATGAGGCTGAATGCCGGAATGCCCAAGACATTCTGGGCCGATGCAGTTAACACTGCAACCTACTTGATCAATCGTTCACCAACCGTTCCCTTAGATTTCAAGTTGCCTGAAGAAATGTGGCAAGGAAAAGAGGTAAGTCTCAAACACTTGCGAGTCTTTGGTTTTAGTGCTTACGATTTGTTAGAAGTTGGTGACAGGGATAAGCTAGACTCAAAGTCCAAGAAGTGCACATTCATTGGTTATGGAAGAAATGGGTTACAGGCTTTGGGATAATGAAGGCAGAAAAGTAATCAGAAGCATGAAAATTAATTGTACAAAGACAGAAACACCAAAGGACCAGAAGTTCAGAAAGAATATGTTGAATTTGAAACTGGTGAAACAAGAAAAGAAGCTTCAGTTGACATTCCAGAAAATGGGAATGAGTCAAGCGACAGTGGGAGCTTAGGGGATGATTCTAGTAATGATTCGGAGGAAGAAGAAGCTACTCCTTCAACTCCAAACTCCCCAAAAGCACCTCAAGTTCAACCAAGAAGGTCGAGTAAAGCCACTAGACCGCCAAACAGGTACTCACCATCAGTCAACTACATACTTTTGACAGAAAATGGTGAACCCCAGTGTTACTCTGAAGCTATGGGGTTGAAAGATTCATTGAAGTGGGAGCTTGCAATGAAAGATGAAATGAAGTCGCTTGAGAAGAACAAGACCTGGCACTTGATAAAGCTTCCATCTGGGAAGAAGGCTCTTCAGAACAAATGGGCTTTCAGGCTCAAGGATGAACATGACGCTACCAAACGGTACAAAGCAAGATTAGTAGTCAAGGGATTTCAATAGAAATAGGGAATTGATTTCAATGAAATATTCTCTCCAGTGGTGAAGATGACTACCATCAGACTTGTTCTCAGTATTGTAGCAGCAGAAGGCTTGCATCTAGAGCAACTAGATGTCAAGACAACTTTTCTACATGATGACCTAGATGAAGACATTTACATGACACAGCCAGAGGGTTTTCAGGTTAAAGGCAAAGAAAACTTGGTGTGTAAACTGAAGAAGAGTTTGTATGGTCTAAAACAAGCACCCAGACAATGGTACTTGAAGTTTGATAACTTCATGAGAAGAATTGGTTATAAGAGATCTGACAATGACCATTATTGTTACATCAAGAAGTTTAAGGGTTCTTATATCATTCTACTACTCTATGTAGATGATATGTTGATTGTCGGTTCAGACATGTCAGAGATCAAGAAGTTGAAAAGGCAAATGTCTGAAGAATTCGAAATGAAAGACTTAGGAGCTGCAAACCAAATACTCGGGATGAGTATTTTTAGAAACAAAGATGGTTCTTTGACACTATCTCAAGAGAAATACATTGAGAAAGTGTTAGAGAAATTTAACCTTAAAGATGCCAAGATCAGAAGCACACCTTTTGGAAGTCACTTTAAGCTTTCTAAAGATCAGTCACCCAAATCAGATGAAGACAAGAAAGAAATGGCTATAGTTCCGTATGCATCTGCAGTTGGTAGCCTCATGTATGCAATGGTATGCACGAGACCAGATATAGCTCATGCAGTGGGAGTTGTTAGTCGGTTTATGTCCAATCCGGAGAGAGAACATTGGGAAGCAGTTAAATGGCTGCTAAGGTATTTGAAGGGGACTTCAAAAGTGGCATTTAATTTTAAAGGGAAAATGTTATTCTAGAGGGTTTTGCAGATGCAGACCTTGGTGGTTGCAAAGAGTCATACAAAAGCACCACTGGATATATCTTTACAGTGGGATGCATTGCGGTAAGTTGGATGCCCAAATTACAGAAAAGTGTTGCCCTTTCAACCACAGAAGCAGAGTATATGGCAGTTGCTGAAGCAAGCAAAGAGCTTATATGGTTGAAGAACTTTCTCAACGAACTTGGAAAAGAACAAGATGATTGTGCACTATTCTGTGACAATCAAAGTGTAATTCATCTTGCAAAGAATCCTGTCTTCCATTTGAAGACAAAGCACATACAACTGAGATATAACTTCATCAGAGAAAGAATTAATGATGGCACTCTGAAGTTGGAGAAGATCAAAGGAAATAAAAATCCAGCTGATATGTTGACTAAGGTTGTCACCTTAGAGAAGTTGAAGCTTTGCATAGTTTCAACTGGCCTTCAGGATAATTGAAGAGAAGGCCGGGTAATTAGATATGTATTAAGATCAGAAGTTTCTTACATAAATACAGATGCACAGTTGAAGGACAGGTGAAGATTGTTCCGTGGTTTCAAGTAGGAGATTGTTGAGTGTGAAGCCACTCTTGTGGTTTGTCAAAGTAGCGGCAGAAAACATGTGGGAAACATGCAACCATGTTTCTGGCCTGTTAAAGAAGTGGCTGAAGACAACTGTGTTGATCCATTTCTTCTGTTGAATTAATTTCTTTGTTTGACAAATTCTTATCTAATTTCTATATAAGAGATCCATCTGTATTGTAATCAATGTGTCACAAGAAGAAAGAAATAAATCAATTGTAGTTACCCCGTGGATGTAGGTCAGAGATTAGACCGAACCACGTTAAATATTGTGTCCTTGATTGTGAGCTGAGTGCGTGTGACTCGTGGTCGTGTGTGTGCTCCGATCCTAAGAAGGATCACAAACTAGGAAGCATTTAGAACATGCGGGTTTATAATTTATGACATGCGGGTTTTCGTTTGGCGGATAATAAAATGCGGAACTCAAATCGCGTACACATCGTACATTAAGGCTAATTGTACAGTACACTTTCTCTCTCTATATAGCAAAAATATTATATTACAAAAGTTATATTTTTATTTATATTAAAAACGAATATTATCTACTTTTTTTATAACTACACATGTATTTAATTTAATTTAATGATGTTTATCCGATTATCAGTTTGTTTATTGGATTTATTTAATAGAATTAGGAAGCCTAGTTATATTCGAATTGCATGGGTATGCATTTAATGATGTTTATCTGATTGATTATTGGAATTAGTTTAACATTGGAATTAGGAAGGCTAGTTATATTAGAATTGCATGGGCGTGTATATAAACCCGGTTATGTTTAGATTATTTTCAGTTTTCGTTTGTCGAGTTCCAAGTAATAGAAGTGGTTCAAAGTTTGAAGTAGCTGTACGATTGTGTTTGGTGATCGAGATTTGCTGTTGATAATGCCGGTTTAAGTTTTACAACTACTCCATGTCAGCAGATTCTCCGTCTTCGTCTCCGATGAGGGGCCAATCGCCAGATGACGAACTACTGGCCTTTAAAATCGTGCTACCCTTCGTCAGTGGCGAAGCTTGAAAAAAAAATCGAGGGGTCGGAAGGCATTAGACCTAAAAAAATTTCTATGTTCGGTCGGGCAACGGTGATTCGATTCGGGTCGGGTCGGCCGGTCGGGTAGGGTGTCGGTGATTCGGGTCGGGTCAAACAATAATATCAAATTAAAAGCCGTTCTCAAACATTAAAACGTAAACATTGTTTAAAAACAATTGAATAAAGATACCAAAACATTAAAAAGAAGAGGAAGGTGGGTACCCGGTTTAGTTGGATGAAGAATTATAGTTCTGCTCGTCTTCCTTTAAGATTTTTGAATTCTTCAATTATGGACTCCGAATCAAAGTTCTCAGCAATCTCATTTTCTATGTAAATCACCATACTGTTTGCTAGATACTGATCGGACATCTTATTGCGAAGGCGATTCTTAAATATTTTCATTGCTGAAAATCCTCTTTCCGTTGTTGCAGTCGAAACTGGAAGTGTTAAGATTAGCCGACACACTCTTTCAACTAATTTGTACATGTTATTTTTTCTGACATTCCACAATAGTTTTGCAAAGTTCAGAAAGAGTTGATACCCCACTTAGCTTAGGATTATTTATCCTTTCAACTTGAAAATTATCCATCTGACCACGTAACTGCTCCCTCTCTTGCTCTGTAAAATCTTTAGGATAATATTTCTCAACAAGAAGAACAATATGATCAATATTAATCTTTTTTGAACATAAAGTCGCACTAAGCATATTTAAATCTACGAAGATTGTTCTTTGGACCCCTAGGCTTATACTCATCTAGCTTTATTTGATACGCTCCTAATGACATATAAGCTAGTCTTACTTGTTCCCGTATATTAACTGGATATTTCCACATTGGGAGTCGCTTAGCGGGATCTCTTTCTAGACTACTAACATCCACTTCATTGATGTTAGTAGGATTTTGAGGAATGTTTTGATTCGCCTCATTATTCGCTTCATTAACCGGTGGAATGTTTTGATTCGCCTCATTGTTCACTTCACTAACCGGTTCACTTGGTGAAGCTTTTTGACGTTTGTTCTCATTGTTTCCATCAACAATTCCCTCTACTTGTTCTTCATTTTCATTCTTTCTTTTAAAAAAAGAGGTTATGCATTTATTCTTCTTCCCCATGGAGCCCTAAATCAAACCTAAACATAAAAATTAATATAAATTGGAGCCCTAAATCAAACCTAAACATAAAAATTAATATAAATTGAAGCCCTAAATCAAACCTAAACATAAAAATTCAACAAGTTTAGGGCTAAAACTCACACCTTATTTCAACCTAATTCATGTAAATTGGAGCCCTAAATCAAATCTAAACATAAAAATTAACATACCTGTGAGGATGATTGAACAAGTGAACAAGAAGTCTCGAACAAGGAATCTCGAATTGAGGTCTCGAGCAAGTAGCAGCCGTCAAACAAGCAGCCCAGTCGCTTTCTTCCAGTTTCCCCCGGCCCTGCGTTTTTTTCTTCTGTTTCTTTGTCTGCACACATGAGTTGATATTGGGTTTAGTTAATTAGTTTCAATATTGGGTCTAATTTCATATATGGGCCATTAGTTTTGATTTGGATAAGGTATTTTGGGCTTATAATAACTGACATACATATAATAAGTTAATAACACACTCTTTTATTTTATTTGGGGTATTTTGTTTGGGTTATATAATTTATTTTTTAGAAAACCGGAGGGGTCGAACACGTATATACATAATTTTTTTTTAGAAACCCGGGGGGTCTAACACGTATATACATAATTTTTTTTTAAACCGGGGGGTCTAACACGTATATCCCTAAAAATTTCTATACGAAAAACATATACGTAACACTACTAACCGAAAAGTTCGGAGGGTCGGGCGACCCCCCCCCCCCCGCCCCTCACATGTTGCGCCCCTGCCCTTTGTTATATTATTCATCCTCTTGGCCGCCTGGCTCTACCGCCTGGCCTTTAAAATCGTGCTACCCTTTATATACTATTGGAATCTGCCGGAATATTGTGCTGTGTGTTTGTCTGAGTTTGAAAACGGTGAGATGGGTCGGATTTTACCCAATTGTAAACATTGTTTTCATACGGCCTGTGTTGATATGTGGTCTAATAATTCAACGTGCCCGCTTTGCCGGTCCCGGGTTCAACCCCCTAAAGTTTGTACCTGAAACTGGCTCAAGTGCGTCACGTAGCTCTTTGTTTTAACACTGTGCGGAAAAGTTATGGGTAGATTCTCTTGGAAATTGAAAAAGATGGCTATACGTCGTGTATAGACCTATACGTGACCTATATAAAGTTAGGGTTTGGTATGCAAATAGACATTTTGGTATGCAAATATATACACCCTTATAAATACTTGTATTTATAATTCTTAACCTATTCTAACTCAACTTTAATAAATAAATTAAGTTAATGTAATCAATAAATCTATTTCCAAACTTGCATCTTATACCTTTTACTTTAAAAAAGTGCTATAATCAACCTTTTACTTTAATTTTTTTTTTTTACCAAAATTAACATTTTGCATAAGACTATGGGGTATGGGGCGGGGTTAGGGCGTGGATTGGAGAGAAACGCCCAAGTCACCACCCCGGGTGGGCTTGGGTTTGGGAGTGGCCCCTTGGGCGGGACTTTCAGCCCGGGAGTTGTAAAGAACCTAACCTATACCGATCAAAACTGAATATATTGCTGTTGAATCACGTGAGGGAATCCCACTAGTTATTACTAGTGGGTTGGCATGTATCAATCAGTAATTAAGGCTCTTTTGAGGAGCACAATCTAACCCGACATACCTTAAAAACTTATTATATTTGGGTATTATTATTATAAGTATGTAAATATTTAGTAATTATATACTTACGTATTTAAATAAGATAATATTACGCAATGTTGCACGTGTCACCAAAATTCTTTTGGAGAGCGCAATCGAATTTGAGATACGTTAAATACTAGTTATATTATTATTATAATTAATATTATGAGGCCGGTTATCATACAAATAACCTAATCGTACATTATGTACGCTTCATCCACAAGTGTCGGATAATCTGATTTAAACAACGTGTTTTACTATTAAATTTATCAAATTAAAATTAATACAAAGAAACCGCCAAGGTTAAAATCGTCTAATGCGAGATCAAAACCCTTGATAATCAGCAAACAAAAACTTCAAAAATCATAATGTAAGATTCTAAAATCAAAACCGAAATCGAAATTATAACAATTAATCAAAAATCGATCGATTCCTATTCACCAAAATCCTTATGTGAAAAATGAAATTCGGATGAATTTAGAAATTATTAACAAACACAAATCGATGGACACGTTTGTGAACTTCTGATGAATATATAATTCGAAATTATAACAACTAATCAAGAAGATGATGCAGGTTTTGAGATCATGTGTGAATTCATGGATAATGCACATGCGATTTATATTAAAAAAAAATTCTTTCAAATTTCATATAGTGTGCGAATTCATAACAATGTACATGCAATTTCGATAAAAAGTTAAGTATTCCTTATAATTTCATATAGTGTGTGAATTAATGATAAAGCATTGCGATTTCAGTAAAAATGTTAAGTATTCTTTGAGATTTTACATAGTGTGCGAATTTGTATCCATTCAAATGCGATTTCGAATAAAAACAGTGCAAAACAATTAAAAATTGCATTCTCTTAAAAATGATAAAAAAATTAAATAATAAATAAATAACTAAAAAACAAAATACGAATCTAAAAAACTAAAAATAGTAGTATTATATATAAAAAAAATACTTGATTTATGACCGATGTGACTGTAAATTGACATGTAATGATCAATTTTACAATAATTACTATTGAACTTACCACCCTACCTACATAATAAATTTACTATATTAAGTTCAGATGATATAAGTTAAGTTGTTTGTAAAACAATGTATTGTGAAAAGTATGTTATTTGTATAAAATGTTATATGTCATAAACTGAAATGATTCAAATAACGCTACGATATGCAATACCATACAAACACTTATATATAGGAAGTACCAGCGGCGTATCCACCATGCTTGTATCATATTACACATGCCTCGTTACTTAATCACTTACTCAAACCAAACCAACCAATGTAAGATGTCTATGTTTAAACCACTTCCAAATGTACTGAAATAATATGTTAAAATGTTTATGTCAAGATGTAAATCATGTAATGTATAACCAATGTCAAAAGTGTTTATGTGTCAAATGTAAACCATGTAATGTGTAACCAAAATGATATGTATGGCTAGTGAAATGCATCAACTAAACCATATGCACAAGAACATAATATTGAAGTAAAACTTGGTTTAAATCAAAGTTATGTTCTGTGGAAATGCATGATCAATATAAATCATGTAATATGTAACCTAAATGATATGTATGGCTAGTGAAATGTATCAACTAGACCATATGCACAAGGACATAGTATTGAAGTAAAACTTGGTTTAAATCAAAGCTATGTTTTGTGGGAATGCATGATCAATGTAAATCATGTAATATGTAACCTAAATGATATGTATGGCTAGTGAAATGTATCAACTACACCATATGCACAAGAACATAGTATTGAAGTAAAACTTGGTTTAAATCAAAGCTATGTTTTGTGGGAATGCATGCTATACTGATACGAACATCTATGCGGTGTTGTGAAAATGCATCATACATCCAAGCCTTGAGACTGTGGCGATAAACCCTTAAACCACTTAAAGGTTTATCTAAATTATGTATATCGAATTCGGTCATTCCTTTCATCCCTTTTCCCTGGGACGTCCGGAACGGGAGTTGTCAATTCCTATGGTACCACTACCTACTAACGAACGGCGTAGCTAATGTTAATGAATGTATTGTTCCATTGTAAACAACCCAAATGTCATAACAACATGTAAGCATGTGATGAAAACGATGTACTAAGTATGCACGCAATGGACATACATGGCATAAAATGTAAATGTAAAATGATGTACTAAGTATGTACGCAATGGACATACATAGCATAAAACAATGAAATCATGTAAAACAATGTACTATAAGTGTACTATTGAACATAGCATGTATATGATGTGAAAACATGAAAGCATAAAAGTAACAAGTAGGCACATGTGTTCCACCCCAAAACGTTTGGAAAACAGTAAAAGAGGGGTCTATGTACTCACTTGAGATTGCTCAGAAGTCCTAAGATAACCACCAAGCAACGCTAGAGATCACGGAAATCAAACGGCACCTAATATATGTAACTATGTTAATAAACCGGACCTAAATCGGAAGATCGGGTAGCATGAGGGTTTGTAAACCAAACGAGTATAGAGACTCGTGTCATTTGGTTTAACAAAGCCTACATACTAATTGAAACCTAACATAATTGTTTACGACCCATTACGACCCGTTTAGGTACCTTATGCTACTTTAACGCGTCGTTCGCGTGAAACGCGTTCGGACCGCCTAACTAGTCCTATGACAAGTGTTATATGCCTAAACATGTTACACAATCAGTTATGTGACAAAAGTTTAGGTTACATATGCTTAATTACCAATTATACATGAAAAGGGTATTCTGGTAATTTACCTAAGGCATATAAACTACCTATCATACAACTACTTAAACGATGTGACCATAAGGTATAACCTCGGAAGGTTATTCCCTATATACTATGGTCACCTAAAGTATTTGGTCGGATCCTAATGATCGACCAAACTGGGTCGGGTTCGAAGGTATAAGCGATTTATTAGATCGCTTACCCTACGACCCTAGACACGTGGTAATCAGTAGGCATAGTCCCAAGGGACTATAACCAACGTGATTACACTCACGTTGCGAAGTTCAAACGAACTTCGCATTGACCATTACTGGTCAACGCAGAAAGTCAAACAAAGTTTGACTTTCAGACTCGAAAGACTCGAAAAGCAATAAAAGAACGAAAGAATACTTACGAAGGGTCCCCGAATGCTAATCTCGGTTCAAGAATCTCAGGTATGAAACAATGGTTTCAACTTAGAGTTTCTCAAATCAAAATTCTTGTAAGTTTAGCAATGGGGTGGATGGGTATTTATAGGAATACCCGAACCGTTAGGATCGTTTCATGGAATAACGTGATTGAATCATGTGCGTACACTTGTTGGAAACTCATGGTAGCTAAAATTGGTCCTTATCATCTGACTAGACAATTGAGAATGTGTGGGTGAGGATCAAACAGCTGCAACCTGCTGTTAAAAACACTGAATCTGGTCTGTCCCCAGGCTAGCGCACCGTTACTTATTAAGTGTAGCGGTGCGCTAGGCTTAAGTTTGGCAGATTTACACTTTTGGTCCCTGTCATGCATTCAGCCCATTTTCGACACGTTTAAGGCCCGTTATCCCCATTTCAAAGTTCTAAAATGAAGTTAAAGTATAGGGAACTTAAAATGTGCTCAAAAATATCTCGGATGTCGGTTCGTTTAACCGTACGGTTGCGATGTTCGGTTAATTACGACGGAATGCGCAAAAGAGCGAAAAACGATCCAAATGACGCGACGAATGGATTTTTGGCAAGCAAAACACTAAAGCATAATATAGTCATGCTTACATAAATTTTTAGATGTCCGGATGTATTCAGAACGTAAGTTATGCGCGAAAATGCAAACTTATGCACTTTTTGACACTTTTAGTCCCTGAATGACCCAAAAGTTTATTTTAGCACACCGAACCCCTCAAAGCCTATTTCTAAGCTATGTAAAGGATATTTAAGGTATGTTTAACTTATGGTCATGCTCCGGAATGTCTGTTACAGTTCAAATTGGCATATTTTCGCAGTTTGTCATATTTAGTCCCTGTAGACGAATTAACTTGTTTTTGCCATACCAAAGCCTTCAAAACTTATTTCTAAGTTATGTAAGGGTTATTTAAGGTATGTTAAGTCAATGTCACTATTCCGGAGTGTTTGTTGCATTAAACTGGTTATATTTACGCATTGGTGCGCGTATAACCTTCCAGAAAGCGATTTAGAGTTTGAAATTGAACAAAAATTGATATGTGCAAATGATACACATATTTTACAAATCCCAAGTATGAAATACAATATTTCATTGGTTTGGTATTGGTTTGATGGCCGTGGAGGCACAGGTGTTACAATTGCAATCAAAGAATTATTGTCAACTCGCACGTTGACAGAACTAAGCACTGATGTCAACTCTTCTCATCTAGTTCTTGATGTGCAGGGTAAAATTCTTGAACAAATCAAGAAAAATCAAGATATATGGGAACGCCTACTTCAAGAACCACCATCAAGCTTCAAGGACAGCGCTTTGGATCACATAAAAGAGAAATCTCGAGCTGATGACTTGGCCTTCTCTTTCCTAACAGATGCTCTGAACACTGTGAAGGAGAAGATGGAGTTCAGCTCTTCTGAACGTGACAAAATATTTACTCCAAGTAACTAAAAAACTCTTTTTAATCGTTTTTTTGGTAATGGATGTGTTAGAGAATAACTATTATTATATTTTGGGTACATATTTTTTAACATATTATGTTATCTCTTAATATTAAATCGCATGAATGATATAGCCATCATTGTCACATAACAAAAAACAAGATAACTAACAAATCGCATGTAATAAAAGTGAAATCGCATGTAAAAATTTATATTAACTGTTGATTATAAAATCGCATGTTTAAAAAATATAATCTTATGAAAACTGATATAAACAGATGAATATAAAAAATCGCAAGTGTTTCGTATAAAATCGCATGTCCATTTAGAAAAAAAACTACTCATCCTCATCATCTTCCGAAACCTCCTCCCACTGATCTTCTTCTTCAGATCCATCATCACTATTGTAATCTTCAAACTCACCTCCCTCTTCATCATCTTCAACCTCATTGTCTTTGTCTCTATCAACATTTTCGATCTGGATGCCCTTCTTCTTCTTTTTTTGTTGTTTACCTTGTAGTTTTTCTTTCAGCTCCTCGCAAGTCCGAATGTCATGACCTTTTACATTACATACGCTAAATGTCCTTGACCTTTTCCCCTTGCGGCTGATCATTTGTTCTTTCTTAGATTTAATCCTTTTATGCGAGCCTCGACCTTTGTTTCTTATACCAGCCGGCACATGGACAGTAGGAGGAGCATTAGTTACGGGTTGTTGATAACCAATCAACTTGGAAAATCGGTCAAATTTTGGATCAAGTTGCTTGGTTATACGACTCTGATCCACTCTCTCTTTGAGCTGCATCATTTGATCCCTCACTAAAACAAGTTGATCGAGGTCGGAAATCAAATTGCTAACCAAATACTCCCCTGTGTGGATGATTTCACGAGCAATCTGTTTAGCCTTGTGCTGCACATCCTTGCCACCCACATTTAGATTGTACTTCACATTTAACTCATTCGGAACAACATCCTTCGTCCATCTCTTCGTAACATACTTATTTGGTATTTCTTTAACACCAAATATCTTGAAAAGGAAATAAATGTGTTTGCAAAGCAGCCCATACTGCTCAAAACGCAAACAGCTACATTGTGCAGTTACATCATTTTCAAGGTTCTTGAACCACACCTAGGAAAAACCAACAAAAAAAATATATATATTCAAAATTAAATTCGCATGTGAAACATGACAATTTCGCATGTCTTAAAAAACATGTAATTGAATCAGTTTTAAAATCGCATGTGTAACATATTAAATTTGCATGTCTTACAAACATGTAAAGGGATAACTTTAAAATCACATGTGTAACATAATAAATTCGCATGCATTATAATACCTCCAATAAACCATTTCCATGTGCTTTAAAGTCCATCAACATTATCCTGATCCGTGGACCCTCTACTTTGGTGTCCATCGGCAGACATTCAGAAATTGTACCACAAATCTCTATTTGTGATCAAAGAATATAGACCTGGTGAATCTCTTAGCAGCATCTTCTTCCAAAGAAGTTCCGGTCAAATCAGCAGGCTCCGTATATCTTGAAATATGATCATTCTTTCTACGATTAAAACGTTGGACATCCATTGCACCGTCGAAATGATTCATAAACTCTACGAGAGTGAGTTGTGAATTAGACACCTGGCAGAAAAAATGGTTCTCACTCTCTGATCTTGATGTTGTTCTCATAAGTCCCGACATTGGCTCGTGTCGGTAAAAAGCAGGAATCCACATGGATCTCATCACAAACATATCATCGATCCATTTGTTTTCTGTGAGACCAAAATCAATCATCACCAACTTCCACTGTCTCTCGAATTCTTCAGGCTCAATCGAATCAGTCCATACAATGTCGCACATCCTCCTTTTAAACTCATCGTTATTGCACAACTCGTGTCCAACCTATGACAAATAAATGCTCTTTATATCAACCTATAAAAAAATATATAATATACAAAAAAATAACACTAACAGAAGACAATATAGCATACTATACCTTATCTGCCACTTTTTTCATTATGTGCCACATGCACAATCTGTGTCTGCTGACATAGAAAACCTCCTCAATAGCCTGTTTCATAGCAGGGTCTTGATCAGTCACTACAACCTTTGGCTGCTGACCAAATGACTTTAAAAATGAATTCAAAACCCATTTATATGATTCAATGCTCTCCGATGCCAACAACCCAGCTCCAAATGTTACATTTCGACAATGGTTGTCAATGCCAGTGAACGGGACAAACACCATCTTGTACCTGCACAACACATGCGAATAAACGTTGAAAAACATGCGAATTACAAAAAACCACATGCGAAAACAAAAGTAAAACATGCGATATAGTTAACACAAAATTTACACATGCGAAATACACAGCTCATGAAGACATATAACATGAGAAAAATAGTAAAAAAAAAATATGTTTGTCTTTAAACACTAACCTATTTGTCTTGAAAGTTGCATCAAAGGATATCACATCCCCAAATTCCATATAGTTAAGCTTGCATAAACCATCAGCCCAGAACAAACCAGTTAAACGTTTGCCATCATCAACAGAATATTCAAACGAATAATCAGCTAAATACTGTTTTTTGTCAGTCATCCTATTAATCACCATGTCAGCATCATATTCTCCTATATAGGTGTTAATTCGCTTCCTAAAATTTTTGCAATCTTCAACCGTGGCACCAACGTTCTCGAAACCACCATAACGTTTCCTCATTATATGGAAAGCTTTGACAGGACCAAGGTTTAAAGTGCCTAGTTCCCATACCATCTCCTCCTGGACATCTGACAATTGTCTGTAAGCTGGCAACATGTGAATATCATCTTGGCATACAAACTTATGATTATGGCCATCAACAAATCTCTTTACTGTATATAATCTACAATCCACAGTGCAAATCATAAGTTGAGCTTTGCATCCAGTTCTAATAGTCCCCCTGTTCCTTGTTTTGAATTGTTTTTTTGACTTCGAACGATCGTCAATACACATTGGCTTATATCCCTCTTTAGAACAAACAAAATACTTAGTTTTGATTATACCACCACTGTGTACTTCACCACCTTTCCGAATAGAAAAACCAGCTAACTTAGCATATGATGGGTAAAACGCATATGCTTGTTCAATAGAGATAAATTGCATTCCAACCACAAGTGTAGCTGATGCTTGAACCTCCGGAGTGTATACCCTTTCATCTAAATGAATCAAATCAGAAAAATCAAAAAAACATGCGAAATCTATAAAGAAAACATGCGAAATTGATGATTTTGATTAATGTGATTTATCTATGCGATTTAATATACCATAGCATGCGAAATAGTTAAGGAAAAAAACATCAAATGCGAATTGAAAAGACTAATAACATGCGAATTTGTACATGTTGCTTTCATGTCAAAAAATATACCCAACATTCAAACTTCAAAAACAGTTACAAAAATGTAAAATCAGAGAAGCGATTAAACAAAAAACAGGTATACGAACATTTTAGAGATCTGAATTAACATAATTACCATTAAAACAATCGTTTAGAGCACTTGAACTTGCAATTGGATTTGAATTTGCAGATGGCGGATTTAAAACATCCTCAATAGAAACTCTCTTATATGCAGATAATTGATCATGATCACCGATAGGTCGACTTTCTTCAACATCAACAACATTTGCACGTCCAGCGCTGCTCTGTGGATCCATCGAAAAAAAACAACTGAATAAAACTGATGCGTGTGAAGTGTCGTATATATTAGGTTTATATTTTAAGCCCTTTTTAACACTTATTTTAGCCAAGTTTTAAATTTATAAAACACGATATTTCACTAACACTAAACACACATATGGGCAAGTGCACCCATCGTTGAGTGTAGTATAGCGTTGGTAAGATACCGAGGTCGTCCAAGGACACAAGAGCTTTTAGTACCGGTTTATCCTCAACGTCTAACCAAAATAAAAGTTTAGAAAAATGTTTTAAACTAAGAAAATTAAAAGCTAACTAAAATGCTGAAAATAAAAATAAAAACAGATAGACAAGATGAATCACTTGGTTCCGACTCGTATCTAGTATAACCTTTGATTATTTCCGCACTTTTGCACATAATTAAGAGATTATCTTAGTTATTGTAGTAGGCCCCTCTTTTGAAGGTGACGTTACCCTCACCCCAGTAGTTTGAGTCAGCAGGGATACAATCCTAAAGGGGTGGATTATTGGAAGATAATGAATTAAGTTATTAATGCAGTATTGTGGTAGGCCCCGCTTTTGGCGGTGACGTTACCCTCGGCTAAGTAGTCTGAGTCAGCAGGGATACAGTCCTAAATAGCCGGGTTATAGTATTAATAGTAGTTAACTTATGAGGGGATCAAAGAGTTTGGACCCCCGCCATCCAATACCGTGAAGTATTGAAGGAGGTCCTACTAAATTTGACCCAGGTCCATTGCAGGACCTCTAAACGCTGAACAATGGCAAGACCTTTACCAAACCGTTCCCTTAACCCCCTACCAGGTAGCCAACATACCTCCATATAGACCGTGGAGATATGAATGGTGAAAATCCTTTATTTTATATAGACAGTAAAATAATGCCAAGACACCACGGACAAACGATAAGGAAAGATCACCTTCAACATAAGTAACTAGTTATTAAAGTCATTAATACAAAACCAAATAAAAAGTGCAAAAGATTAGAAATAAAAAGTATTATACTAGACACTTTGTCTTCACCAAGTGATGTAAGAGACTTAGGCAAACATGGCCTTGATTGTCAAGAACTCTTACGATCAATCTTGGATCCCGAGACGACTCACACACTCTACGATGGACAATGGATGATGGTGGTGGATGATGGTGTTGTGATGGTGGTGGGTGGTGGATGAAGTGTGAGAGAGGTGGTGTGCCAAGGGATAGTTTGAGCTTGAGCCAAGCACTCCTATTTATAGCCTATACAGAAGCCTGGACACGGCCCCGTGTCCGCTGGACACGGCCCCGTGTCCACCCTTTTCTCTTTCTTCATTAATACAGTTTGTCTTTATTAGCTCCACACGCCCCCGTGTCCGCTGGGCACGCCCCCGTGCTTGTCTGACAATCTCTCTCTTCATTAATTGTAATTCGCAATTACAATTAATGCGCCTGCTGTACTTTCGCCACGCCCCCGTGTTCACTGGACACGGCCCCGTGGTGGGCAATAGAAGCTTCTATAGGTTTGTCTTTTGTGCCAGGGCTGACCATTCTGGACACGGCCCCGTGCTGAGCTGGGCACGCCCCGTGTCGGGCTGGGCACGCCCCGTGTCGGGCTGGGCACAGCCCCATGCTCAACTGGGCACAGCCCCATGCTCAGCTTTCTTCTTGTTTTTGCTTTGGGAGTTGTTGTCGAGGGGTCGGGCATGCCACGTTTCTTCCTTTTCTTTGTATTCATGTTGGTTTTGGCTGTATTTTTGTTCCTTTTGTTCGTTTAAGCTCAATTGACCCTGTAAATTCAAAAGGAAGACAAAAACATACTTTTTCCAACATTAGTACTAAAAAAGGGTTAGTTTTATGCCCCATTTGATGTAATTTATATGTTGCATTTTACACACATCAAATACCCCCACACTTGAATCTTTGCTTGTCCTCAAGCAAAACTCTTTATAATGTGGCTTTACGCTCCCAAATGGAATTGATAGAAGAGAAGGTTTTTGGGCTTGTCATAGAGTGCCGGGAATCCAAGATTCTTTATTAGGATTTATTTTTATGTATTTACAATCCTATTCGTCATGATTTATTTAAAACTTTTCATAAGATAAATTACTTATTAGGGCATAACATGCCTTTGTAAAATTCTATTTATATACAAGTTCACATACCTCACGGGGATCACTCAACACTCGGCTGAAAATGTATTTTTGTGGATCACTCGAGAGCGGCATGGAACTTACTCCTACCATAGGCTTGCCAAGCAATCAATCCTCCTCCTTTTTAACTTATATACCTTTGTAAATATCAAGAGGACTTTGTGGGTGAAGGGTTAGGCTTGGGTTAAAGGTAGGTGGTTGGGTTAGTGGTTAGTAGAAAAAGGGCGAAAAGCGTAACAAGCTTCGGTTTTCGTAAGACTTTTTTTTTTTTTTTTTGTCACTTTTATTTTGATGAAGCTATTATTCAAACAAAGTTATTTTTGATGAACTTGTTTGTTTATTTTCTTTTGCTTCATCATCAACACACTTTTTTTTTTTGAAAGTCATATGAGAAACCGAGCTAGTTACTAAAACAAAATAAAAAGGGTTTAGGTGGGTGAAAAGGTGTTTGGTTTGGGTTAAGAAACGAAAAGGTTTAGGCTCAAAGGGGCTAACTAGGGGGATTTTGGGTAGGTGGTAAAAAAAAAGAAAAAATAGTGGTGTAGAAATAAAAAGGGTTAGTCCTAATGCCTCCATCATTTACTTACTCGGGTTTAAGTTGGTAAGGACCGGGAATGTATCGTCATGGCAAGTTCTAGAGTCGTAAGAACCAAGCGGCTATTCACACAAGAAACGAAAAATGAGCATTTAGTCAAATGATATGTAAGTGTATGCTCAATAAAGGCTCAAAACTCACTTTTGTGGGAATGGGTTTTTATGTGATCAAGTATAGATAATCAAATTTTAACTAAGCTTGTCATGCCTTTTCATAATTTTCTTATGTTGGTTTTTTTTGTCACGACGCTATCGGTTGTAAATTTGTAAAAATATAACATTTTTAGAATTTTGAAATTCCCAAATTAAACCTAGACAAGTAAAAAAAATTGAAAAATTTTTTGAAAAAATTTGGGGTGATTAGCGGTTCCAATAGAGTTTTGTGTAAGGCTTGTTATTAGGACTTGCAAGATTCAAGGTTTTAGCATCCCCCCCACACTTAAATTACACATTGTCCTCAATGTGTCCCAAAAATAAGTTTTTAGGCTGATTAAATGTGTAAAAATGGGTTAAAAACAAGATTTTATGGTACTGGGTAGCTGAACACGGGGTGGTGTTGGCTGAGCACGGCCCAGTGTCCAGACTGCCAGTACCAAAAGTAAACAGAAGGCTGGGCACGGGGGCGTGTCCAGTGAGCACGGCCCCGTGTCCAGGTACCTGAATTGGGCATTTTCTACAGAACCTTGGGCACGGGGCGTGTTGGAGTGAGCACGGCCCCGTGCTGAACTTGCTGTAGTGAAGAAAAATTGTCGGGAGGCTCTGTTTTTGTGCATGGGGTGTTGGTTCAAGCTTCCCTTATCATCCTTCACCATCCCGAGTGTGTTTTATTCCTGAAAAACTAAACTAGAAAACGTAAAAGTTAATCTAAACTAAAACTACGGATAGTTCCGCGGAATGCCTCCGTGGTGCGCCACGTTTATAAGGGTCCTTGGCTAGACCCACCTTATCGGGTGGTTCTGGCTCATCTTCAATTAGGGGGTCGTCATTGCCGAATGGATATTTCATTGATCGCTCAAGATCGACACTTCTTTTAAATGCCCCTAATTTAAGAGGTAGATTGTTGAACTTCCGGTTTTTCAAAGCTTCGTGAGTTTTTACAAATGGTCGTCCCAACACTAGAGGAGCGTCATCGAGGATGACAAAATCGGTCGGGATTACCATTTGATTTGTTTGAACCAATACATCCTCAACTATACCGATTGATTTTATTACTTTCCGATTGGATAGAGAAATGGGTATTTGAAGTGGAGAAAAATCACTAATACTTAATTTTTCGAAAATGTAGTTAGGCATTATGTTAACACAAAGATCTTTATCGATTGTAACATTACTAATAAATGAATTTTGAAAGAAACATGGAACCGGTGTAATGTTAATTTCAAATGGGTCTTCTTTTATTAGTGAGGTTTGATCATCAGTTAACTTAACACTTACCGTTTCGTCAATTTTAGTGTTAGTGTTTAACTCTTTTAAAAACTTAGCATGAGTGGGTACTAAACAATGATTTCCGAAAGAAGGTGACAAGAGATTAATTTTTTCAAAATTAGACTCTTCTTGAATTTTAACGTCGTCGGACTCACCTATTTCGTTGTTTAACTCATGTGTCGGTTTTTCACTTATTTGTTCTTCCATTTTAACACTTTCAGTTATCTCTTCCCTTTTTAATTCTTCTCTTGCGCGGGACTCCTCTTCCCTTGCGCGAGCTTCTTTTATACATCGATCGATAACTCTAATGTGTTCTAATATCCTATCGGTCACTTCGGTTATAGAAAAAGAATCGGTATTTTCTAAGCTTGAATCCGGTTGTTCGATCCTTTGTTCCTCATAATACCCATATGAAGTAGATGGTTCACACCATTGTTCTTCATTGTAAGCATATGATGGATAAGGGTCGTAATTTTGTTCTTCATAATACTCATATGAGGTGGGTTGTTCACGCCATGGTTCCTCATAATAAGCATACGAAGGTGGTGGCTCATATCTTGGTTCCTCAAAGTATGAGTATGAAGGCTCATACCTTGGTTCATCAAAATATGAGTATGAGGGAGGAGGTTCATAACTTTGGTCTTCATAGGATGTGTATGAAGTTGATGGCTCGTACCTGGGCTCCTCATAGTAGGTGTATGAATTGGATGGTTGATATGAGCGATTATTTTGAACCGATCGTGCGTTACGACAATTAGTGCAATAATTACCCCTATAATCATCCTCCTCATAGGTGTAGTTGTAACCTCCTGAGTATTGATCCATAAGAATCACTCAGCAGACCACAACTAAGTCTCGAGATCAGAAAACAAAAATAAAAGCGGAAACAGAGGCTGGACACGGCCCCGTGTTCAGTGAGCACGGCCCCGTGTTCAGGATCTGTATCTAGGCGTTTTAATTAAATTTACTGATTTCGTTGAGCACGGGGCGTGTTCAGTGAGCACGACCCGTGTTCAACCTACTGTAAATGCAAAACTAAACTAAAATGCAGAAAAATGTGGGCCTGTTTTGAAAAGGTTTTGAAAAACTAATTAGGCCGTCAATTTTAAGCTTTCCTAAAATCCTTGTGTCCCCGGCAGCGGCGCCAAACACTTGATGCGTGTGAAGTGTCGTATATATTAGGTTTATATTTTAAGCCCTTTTTAACACTTATTTTAGCCAAGTTTTAAATTTATAAAACACGATATTTCACTAACACTAAACACACATATGGGCAAGTGCACCCATCGTTGAGTGTAGTATAGCGTTGGTAAGATACCGAGGTCGTCCAAGGACACAAGAGCTTTTAGTACCGGTTTATCCTCAACGTCTAACCAAAATAAAAGTTTAGAAAAATGTTTTAAACTAAGAAAATTAAAAGCTAACTAAAATGCTGAAAATAAAAATAAAAACAGATAGACAAGATGAATCACTTGGTTCCGACTCGTATCTAGTATAACCTTTGATTATTTCCGCACTTTTGCACATAATTAAGAGATTATCTTAGTTATTGTAGTAGGCCCCTCTTTTGAAGGTGACGTTACCCTCACCCCAGTAGTTTGAGTCAGCAGGGATACAATCCTAAAGGGGTGGATTATTGGAAGATAATGAATTAAGTTATTAATGCAGTATTGTGGTAGGCCCCGCTTTTGGCGGTGACGTTACCCTCGGCTAAGTAGTCTGAGTCAGCAGGGATACAGTCCTAAATAGCCGGGTTATAGTATTAATAGTAGTTAACTTATGAGGGGATCAAAGAGTTTGGACCCCCGCCATCCAATACCGTGAAGTATTGAAGGAGGTCCTACTAAATTTGACCCAGGTCCATTGCAGGACCTCTAAACGCTGAACAATGGCAAGACCTTTACCAAACCGTTCCCTTAACCCCCTACCAGGTAGCCAACATACCTCCATATAGACCGTGGAGATATGAATGGTGAAAATCCTTTATTTTATATAGACAGTAAAATAATGCCAAGACACCACGGACAAACGATAAGGAAAGATCACCTTCAACATAAGTAACTAGTTATTAAAGTCATTAATACAAAACCAAATAAAAAGTGCAAAAGATTAGAAATAAAAAGTATTATACAAGACACTTTGTCTTCACCAAGTGATGTAAGAGACTTAGGCAAACATGGCCTTGATTGTCAAGAACTCTTACGATCAATCTTGGATCCCGAGACGACTCACACACTCTACGATGGACAATGGATGATGGTGGTGGATGATGGTGTTGTGATGGTGGTGGGTGGTGGATGAAGTGTGAGAGAGGTGGTGTGCCAAGGGATAGTTTGAGCTTGAGCCAAGCACTCCTATTTATAGCCTGTACAGAAGCCTGGACACGGCCCCGTGTCCGCTGGACACGGCCCCGTGTCCACCCTTTTCTCTTTCTTCATTAATACAGTTTGTCTTTATTAGCTCCACACGCCCCCGTGTCCGCTGGGCACGCCCCCGTGCTTGTCTGACAATCTCTCTCTTCATTAATTGTAATTCGCAATTACAATTAATGCGCCTGCTGTACTTTCGCCACGCCCCCGTGTTCACTGGACACGGCCCCGTGGTGGGCAATAGAAGCTTCTATAGGTTTGTCTTTTGTGCCAGGGCTGACCATTCTGGACACGGCCCCGTGCTGAGCTGGGCACGCCCCGTGTCGGGCTGGGCACGCCCCGTGTCGGGCTGGGCACAGCCCCATGCTCAACTGGGCACAGCCCCATGCTCAGCTTTCTTCTTGTTTTTGCTTTGGGAGTTGTTGTCTAGGGGTCGGGCATGCCACGTTTCTTCCTTTTCTTTGTATTCATGTTGGTTTTGGCTGTATTTTTGTTCCTTTTGTTCGTTTAAGCTCAATTGACCCTGTAAATTCAAAAGGAAGACAAAAACATACTTTTTCCAACATTAGTACTAAAAAAGGGTTAGTTTTATGCCCCATTTGATGTAATTTATATGTTGCATTTTACACACATCAAAAACCCTAACACAGAAGAACGATAACTGCAAATTGAGAATTATGAAAAATTTGAAATTGATTCGAATGATAAATACCGGGATATTAGTGTAACGAACTTCTCGCTCGCTGATTGAATGAAGAGAAGAATTTACCCTCAGATGATTGAATTGATTGTCTCATTTAACCTTATATATGAAAAAACCAATCAGGACAGGTGTATGGCTATTATGCTCGCGTATATAATGTACGATAAGGTAATTTGTACCGTACTCTTTACCTTAATATTATAACTATCTAAATATTTAATGAAATTACGTGAGACGTATCGTGAAACCTGTAGACTAGTGTTTAAACAAGTTTAAGAAAGAAGTTTCGATAAAAGATAAACAAATTTTAACAGTATAACGGCATCATTGCAAATTTATTCAATACCAAAAAAAAAGCTTGAGCTCTAGGAGAATCAAGTGTGATATCTCCTCTCATATGAAACTTGTCTAGTTGAAACACATGACACTTCTATTTATAGGCCATGACTCATGCGTTTGGGAGTTTTAAACACATGGCTATTACGTTTTAAATGTTTAAACGTAATATGTTTGACATCACCAAACGTATAGCCAACTATCAAACTTATCATTCATATTTTTTTTACTTTTAAACGTAATATGTTTGACATCACCTCCGCCACCCGCCGCCATCACCCTTCGCCACAACACCGGCACCACTGTCGACCATCGCCACCCTCCGCCACCGAACACCAGCGTTACCGCTGCCACAACCCACTACCGTCACCGCAACCCACCGCCGTCATTGACTACCGCCACTCACAACTGCCACACATCGCCGATTTTATTCCTTCTTTTCCTGCCCAGAAAACACTATGATTCATTTCATTCCCACAAGGTAACCAAACAAGACCATGGAATGGAATGATCCATTTCATTCCTTTGTCCATTACATTACCATGTCCAGTCCATTCTTTCGTCTATTCCATTACTCCATACCAAACAGACGCTGGGTGTTCTTAACTATCAGTTTAGAACTTTCAGGTTGTTTTATTAACATGTAAATATGTAAGTCAGATATTAAGGAAAGTTGTTTTAATGTTCATCTAATGTAGCTCTAAATTTGTTATAAGCTACTTGAATAGTGATGATTCTCATAGAATCTTTTGTAAGACAGGTAAGAAGAATGTTTGATAATTTATCTTCTCTAGAGTATAACCTGTGACAATCAATCATGTTTCTTAATAACTTAATGTTTGTATTAGGATTTAGTTTAGTTACGCACACCCGTAGGTCATTCAACCAAATCTCAAACGTTATTCTAACACAGTACTAACTTTGTTAATAAAAGCTTTATTCCATTTAGAATATTAATTGATGCTAATGTTTTAATTAGAGAAGGTAAGATCGGTAAACTTTCCAGCATCCATTTCAATTTAGTTAGGGAGGTTAAATAATCATCAAAGTTAGTAGGTTTTTAAACCTAGATGACCTCCTTAGTTGATTCTTGGGTTTATTAGAAGTTTTATTTTTATGGATTAGCTCTACGTTAGGTTGCTACCATTTTTTGGATTCTAAGTGTGTAAGAGTTGGTGCAATATAGTGTACAACATGTGTAATCAGAGTTAAATTTGGAGTAAAATATAATGACTCTCTTCCCCTGCTTCTTGTATTCCTTGCAAGTCATGATAAAGACTTTTACTACTCCTACTAACCTTAGACATCTTTAGGAACTCAACATTCTTAGAGTCAATATTAAAGACAAACAGATTCTAATCGAGAAATAAGCTAATGACGTTAGTCGTTGTAGTTTCTGTTAGGATCGGAGGCTCTCATGATTGTGTTTGTTTGTATTGATTTGAACAATGAATGAATATGAAATAATGTAAAGTGCAGCGGAAATGGAAACAAACTTTATAAACACAATCAAAATGGAGAATAGTTCTGATAAACACATGCTTTTCATTAAGTCGAAAGATTTCAAATCAAATCAAAAGATTTCAATGCATGCTTACAACAAAACTCCCCCTCAGCCTGTTGCTCCCTGGTTGATCGCACAAGATGAAAGGATTGGAGGAGATAGACTCACTTCATCAATCAAATGTAACAGTACAAGGTACTGTTCCATTTATAGGCAAATCAAACCACTGAAGCATCTAAGCTGACGTCACCATGAAAGTGACATCTAACAACCTCTAACATCTGATCTATACAAGTACTGTTATGCTAACAACTATTTTTACAATACATTACATAAAGAAAAACTTAACTACTACTGAATCCTTCCACTGATGTGAACCCAGCAGCAGTTGATATATCCAGCAGTGCTTGACTCATAGCAGTAGATTGAACAGCAGGGTTTAATCCATAACAGTCTTCAGGGCTTCATCAGCAGTTTGAAGGACAACAACTGTTGTATACGGTCAGTGGATAGAGGACATCAGATGTTATAAACACTTTCAAGGGGAAAGCCTAGAGTAAACTGCTGCTTATGCTGAATCTACTGTTGTGAATCAGTTTTGGCTTTAATTATCTGTTTCTCTGATAGGGTTCAATCCTAACAATCTCCCCCTGGAACAAATAATGCCAAAATCCTTCTTTATTCTGGATCTTTATTGTCTCATCAAAATTTCGCTAACTTGTCCTTTAAATTGCGGTTCAAAATCCATAGAACTTGTATCATCCTCATCCCTACAAAGTATAAGCTCAATGAGATCTTGTAGATCTTCAACACCCAGGCCCAGTGCTTGTTCCCTTGATATGTGCTTTACTTCTCCATTGGATCTGAACAGTGTCAATACATGGGTCTTTTGATCAGACATCCATTTTAGTATTTTTGAACCCAATGGGTTTCTTGGGAGAGGTTTATTTACTGATGAGTTGGGAGATTGTGGCCTTGTGAAAATTTTTTGAGCAGTACCCTGAGCTTTTGCTAGTTCAGAACTTTCAGCAGACATTTATTTGAAAGCCAATTTTATGATGTCATTTGCTGCAGCTATGTCTTCTGCAGTTTCTTTTTCAATCTGCTCTTGTCTCTTCCTTTAATCTAGCTCAATGACTGAGACATCTGCTGATGTGAACAGTGGTTCAGAAGTTTTGATCTGCTGTTCTGGCTTTTTTTAGTCAGGCCTCTTTGGGATGTTAGGATCTGTCATCCTTCTTTTCCTTAGCCTTTCATAAGCCTCATCTGTATACTGCTTTTTCCATCTTGATACGGCTTTAGCAGTTCCGACCTTTGCATTCATCAGCTCTTGTTTCTTCTTTTTGTACTCCATGGTGAAATCATCAATGGCCTTTTTGTATTTGCTCCTGTTTGGAGCTGACCTTTTCATTCCTGGACTGTTCTTGATTTTCTCAATTCTGTTCACCTCATGCTTTAAAGCAATGAGTGGCCATTCACTGAATTGTTCTTCATTTGCTGAATAATTTTTTTCTTTCATGATGAATGCAAGATAATCCTTTCTCATCTCCTTTTGTAGGACCGCATCAGGTGGCAGATTTGACATATCTTTGCTCAGGTCTCTTGCATAATCTTCCATATGTTTGACCTTAGTGAGCAGAAATTCCATTTTTTCAGAAATGGCTTTATCACCTTGATCTTTACATTCAAGTCTAGCCCTTATATCAGCTTGCCTGGCTTTAAGTTTTAGATACTCATCCATATTTGCTGGATTCCTGAATCCTGTGAGAGAAGAAAATTTTCTTTGTGAAGGATCATCCACTGTATAGAATTGTCTCATCTTATCCTTTACAGCTTCCAATTCCAGTGGATAACTTGCAGCAGTGGATACAATATTGGCAGGGTTTATTGATTTGACAAAAGTTTGTGGAATGGATTGTTGTGGTTTGATGGCAATGTAAGGTGTGGAGGATAAAGGAATAGGTGTTGGTATATCATCATTACCCTCCTGAAATTTCCTTTTCCTTGTGTAAAGCTTTTTGGGTGAAGGAGATTTCGGTTTGTCGCAACCCCCGATCCCTTATATGTCCCGGGAACGGGCGGACGCGAGCTTAGATTTTCGGTGGTATCAACTATTAAATCTTGCAGCGGAAATTACATCAGGATCGTAGTTAGGAAATGTTTATCAGAGTAAAACCACCATATTTGATATTAATAATAACATGGGCAAAACCCAAGTTTCTTATTACAATACATTTATAGAGACAAACCCTATTTTATTGAATTTAAAACATCGTTTATTAGGTAACTTTTATAGCCACATATTTCCCAAGCCTTCAGTGCTCTCCAACTGGCTTTTTACTAATTGGCAGTCACATTGTGTTACCTGTAACGCGTTTCAAAAACATTTGTCAGTCGGAAATACTGGTGAGTGAATCCTAGTTTAATCAAGAAACATTAATTTAATTAAAACAGTATTGAGAGCGATCACATTGTTTATTTCGACACAATTACTCATTCAGTACTTGCCACTCGACCGGATCTATGGTATGGTCAAGTTACACATTGGCTCACTCGTTGTCCAATTGTAACGTACTGTCGTATCGACTTACTACTCGCAAGTCGTAAATTTTGTATACAAAACCCCAATACACTGACAGTAATTGAAGAACTACAAAGACTCAATCACCGCTTAATATCATTGTAAAACAATTAAGGTTTTGTAAAATATTACAAAAAGGTTAACAAAAAGAGGATAAACTCACATTGCTATCTTAGACTTTGCGTAAGGGTTTCCTGGATATAGTCTATAATTTATACAAATGTACATTGGTTAGTACCATAACCCTTTGAAAATATTAATGATACCCTCCCCGAGACGGCATTCCAACAACAACGTTGGGCAGAACCACGACAGTTGTTACGGAACCCTAAATCAATCGGGCGGCATAACTATTACGAAACTAGGGTTATAATACTTACAACGGAGCAGAACCTTGCTAATTAGGGGGTATTATACTTGAAAATTATGCCTATTATCAGAGATTTCGAGATTGAGAAACAGAAATGAACGAGTTGAAATTAAATCCCGAGGCCTTCTTATATAGGGCTGAAATCTGGTCCTCACGCGGCCCGCGTAAAGAACAGACAGGGCTTACGCGGCCCGCGTAGTAGCCCGGGTAGGGTTTAGGTGATCCGGGTCATCGCCTAGCTTCGCCACGATGTCGACACGTGTCAGCCTCTGGTGTTGCCGTGTTATGGATCTCTCGCGGCCCGCGTTAACTTAAACGGGGTCTTACGCGGCCCGTTTGAACTAAAGAAATCAACGAAGTCAGGTTCTAGCCTTGATACCGCCCGCGTAAGTGGTTGGGGTGGGTCACGTAGCCCGCCTCAACTTAATTTTTATTGTTTTTAATTTATTTTTTATGTTATAACATATTTCGGCTCGGTTTAAACATACGGGTGTATTATAAGACATAAAGGAATATTTTAAGATATACTGGGGTGTCGGGAATTTTATGAGGGTATTGGTTTTACCGAGGGTTGTTAAATTCTCCCCACCTTGTTTTAGAGCTCGTCCTCGAGAACTACTGGAATAAATGCGGATATTTCTTTTACATTTCTGATTCAAGCTCCCATGTGTACTCAGGTCCTCTTTTGGAGTCCCACTTCACTTTGACCAAAACTAATCTCCTATGCTTAAGATTCTTGACTTTCCTGTCTTCAATTTGTAGAGGTCTTTCTACAAACTTGAGTTGTTCATTTACCTCTATATCCTTGAGAGGCACTATCAGTGATTCATCAGATAAACATTTCTTGAGATTAGATACATGAAACACATCATGTATTCCTGCCATTTCCTCTGGCAGTTGTAGCTGATAGGCTACATGTCCTATTCTTCTAATAATCTCAAAAGGTCCAATATACCTGGGACTTAGCTTTCCCCGTTTGCTGAATCTTACTACTCTTTTCCAAGGAGAGACCTTTAATAATACTTTTTCTCCTTGAAACTCCATGGGTTTGCGTCGATTATTGGCATAGCTCTTCTGTCGATCACGTGCTGCTTTTAGTCGTTCCTTGACTTGAATAATCTTATCAGTTGTTTCTTGCACTATCTCAGGTCCATATAGTTGCTTTTCCCCAATTTCTGCCCAACAGACTGGGGTTCGACACTTTCGTCCATAAAGTGCTTCGAATGGTGCAGCATTGATACTTGTATGATAACTATTATTATAAGAAAATTCTATTAAAGGTAAGTGATCATCCCAATTACCTTCAAAATCAATTACACAAGCTCTAAGCATGTCCTCCATTGTCTGAATTGTCCTTTCACTATGTCCGTCCGTTTGAGGGTGATAAGCTGTGCTTAATTTTAACTTGGTTCCCATTGCCTTTTGGAAACTTGACCAAAAATGAGAGGTAAATCGGCTATCTCTCTCAGAAACAATTGATAAAGGAATGCCATGTAAAGAAACAATTTCATTTACATATAATTTAGCTAATTGTTCCATACTAAAAGTTTCTTTCATTGGTAGGAAATGAGCTGACTTGGTTAGTCTATCTACAATCACCCAGATTGTAACATTTCCTTTCTTTGTTTTAGGTAACTTAGTAACAAAATCCATTGTTATCAATTCCCATTTCCACACTGGCATTTCTAATTGTTGTATAAATCCTGAGGGTTTCTCGTGTTCAGCTTTGACTTGTGAACAAGTTAAACATTTAGAAACATAGGCTGCTATGTCCTTTTTCATTCCTATCCACCAGAAATTTTTCCTTAAATCCTGGTACATTTTATCATTTCCTGGATGCATCGTATACTTAGACTTATGAGCTTATTCTAATATACGATTACGCAGGTTTCCAAATTTAGGTATCCACATTCTCTTTTTATGGAATCTCCAAATTCCATCTATTCCTTGTTCCAATTCTTTTAGCATACCTTTTAATTTTTCAGTATCTTCCTTGATTACTGATTCTTGTGCTTCTCTTATCTGATCATTTAAATCTACTTGCAGATTTAATTTAAGAGAACGTACCCTTTTTGGCTTTTCATAATACTTTCGACTTAAAGCATCTAATACTACATTTGCTCTTCCTTCATGATACTGGATATCACAATCATAATCACCTAGCATCTCCATCCAGCGTCTTTGTCTCAGGTTCAATTCCTTTTGCTTGAAAATATACCTTAAACTCTTATGATCAGTGAATATGGTAAACTTACTACCATAAAGGTAATGTCTCCAAATCTTAAGAGCAAAAATTATAGCTCCTAATTCTAAATCATGGGTTAAATAATTCTCTTCATGATTCTTAAGTTGTCTCGATGCGTAAGCTATAACCTTTTGTCGTTGCATTAATACACATCCATAGCCTAATTTAGAAGCGTCACAATAAACAACAAAGTCTTCAGCTCCTTCTGGTAATGCTAGTATGGGTGTATGGGTTAATCTTTGCTTAAGAATTCTAAAAGCTTCTTCTTGTTTTAATCCCCATTCAAACTTAACAGATTTACAGGTCAACTTAGTTAAGGGAATGGCTATTCTAGAAAAATCTTGAATAAATCTTCTATAATAACCGACCAATCCTAAGAAACTTCTAACCTCAGTTGGTGACTCAAGGGTTTTCCATTTAGTAATTGCTTCGATCTTTGTTGGATCTACATGAATTCCTCCATGATTAACTAAATGTCCCAGAAACTATACCTGTTCTAACCAAAATTCGCACTTAGAAAATTTAGCATAAAGCTTTTCCTTTCTTAATAAACTTAAAAGTGCGTGCAAATGCTTTGCATGATCTTCTTTACTCTTAGAGTAAATGAGAATATCATCTATGAAAACAATTATGAATTTATCAAAATATGGTTTACATATTCGGTTCATCATGTCCATAAATGCAGCTGGGGCATTGGTTAAACCAAATGGCATGACAGTAAATTCATAATGGCCATACCTTGTTCTGAAAGCGGTTTTAGGAATGTCCTCTTCCTGTACCTTTAACTGATGATATCCCGGCCTTAAATCGATTTTAGAGAAAAATCAAGCTCCTTGCAGTTGATCAAACAGATCATCGATTCTTGGTAATGGGTACCGATTCTTAATCGTGACTTTGTTTAATTCACGGTAATCAATACACATACGCATTGATCCAACCTTCTTTTTAACAAACAGTATCGACGCTCCCCATGGCGACGAACTTGGCCGTATAAATCCTTTCTCTAACAATTCATCTAATTGTTTCTTCAATTCTTGCATTTCTGCAGGTGCCAAACGATAAGGTGCTTTGGCAATTGGAGCTGTTCCTGGTATTAAATGGATTCTAAATTCAACTTCTCTATCTGGAGGTTGCCTTGGTAATTCTTCTGGAAATACATCTGAAAACTGAGATACTACTGGAATATCTTTTAAATCGTTTCCTTTAGTGTTAGTGATTATAAAAATCAAATACACTGTAGAACCTTTTCTTATATAACTTGCAGTTTTCATCACAGATATGAACTTAGTGGACCTAGAGGGTTTATCTCCTTTAATTGTGATCGTTTTACCTTTTGGTGAATTTACTTGAATTGACTTTTGATCACATAAAATATTGGCTTTATGGTCTATTAACCAATCCATTCCTAAAACAACATCGAATCCTGCCAGATTCATGGGATAAAGATTTGCAATAAATTTCTGATTTAAAATTTCTATACTTGCTCCCTGCAAGATTTCAGAAATCCTAACGGTTTCTCCATTTGATGTCTCTACTAGGCATTCTTGTGGTAGTTTAGTTAATGACTGATTTAGAAATTTGCAAAATCATGTATTAATAAAACTTTGGTTTGCACCAGAGTCAAAAAATACTTTAGCAAAGATATCATTAACTAAAAATGTACCAACTATGACATCTGGAATCATTTTGGCTTCATCTGCAGTCAGAACAAATACTCTAGCATTTTTAGTATTCTTGTTGCCTGGAGCTGGAGCTAATTTTGGACAATTAAGCTTGATATGGCCTTGTTCTCCGCAGTTGTAACATATCCGGATGTTAGCTTTCTTCCTGCAATTTTCTTCCTTGTGTCCCGATATTTTACAAAAGTTACAGTATATAGAGCATCTTCCTGAATTCTTTCTTTTGCAATGCCTACAGTAGGGGGCAGGGGTAGAACCTATATTTCTCCCACGGTTAGAATTTCCAGAACGAAATTCTTGAGTCAACTTCTGGGTTAGGTTCCTCCTTTGATCCTCTTCTCGGGTAAGGACTAATTCATCAGTCAAGGTATTGGCTAGTTCTACAGCTTCTTCTATGGTTTGAGGTCTAGCTGCCTTGACTACATGTCTAATCTCCCCGATTAATCCCTAGATATAACGGGAGATTAACACTGGTTCTGGTGAAGCAAGAGTTGGCACTATTATCCACTTGATTTCCATTGTTATTGATGCTTGGATTCTCATTAACCACGTTAATGTTACTCTGGTTATCGTTATTCAGATTCCTTGATTTCCTTCGTCGGCCATCTGAATTTTAAACATTTACCCCATATTAATATCACAAATAATATCTTAATATAGTTAATCACATGACACTCAATCTAGCAAAAAACGTAGATCATTGCTACTTTTACTCTATTCATATACTATTATGCATCTATTACACACTAGTACTGAAAAAAATTACAATACCAACAGAAATAGAATCACACTAATAGTAATATGCATCCGTACACACATATTGTTTTATTTTTATTTTATTATATTATATTATTATTTCGTTTCCTCCATCACATCACGGATATGGATTTATCCAAAAATCCATATTGCTCTCATCGTATTTCCATACGAGACGCTCTCCCACCTGATGCATTCTCTCACTGTTTTCTAAAATTTCCTCACCGAAGGTCCTAAGTTCTTGCACGTTTTCTGCACTCATTGGGGTGCAGGTTCTCGGACTGGGTTTGGAATCTGGGGTGCGGGTTCCTGATATGGGGGTGAAAGTGCCTGAAATCGGTAAGGATCTTCTAAAATCTCCCTAATATATTCATCATGGTAATAGGGATCTAAAGGGTCCATACCTGTATAGGCTCCTATGGGTGTGTCTTCATGAATAGGATAACGATGCACAAAGTTCCTATTGTCGTCCCACCAGGGGTCGTAATTTGGGTCTAGCAGGTTTGGTGCAGGTATCCTAGGGATTTCTTCTGGGTTAAAGTCATGCATCTCCACTTGGTTTTCCGGGTTTTCTATCTCCATGGGTTGGTTTGGGAATTGTGGTTGTGGGGCTACTAGTTGTTCCAGACTCGGGTCAGCAGCAGTTGTAGCTAGGATATGGAAATTGGCTAGGCTTCTATTAAGCATATCCTGCGTATGAGCATCTGTCTTTCTCTTAGCAGCTGCTAAAACTCTTTGCTGTTGCAACTTTCGCATTCTTTTCCTACGAGCAAAGGATTCCTTACTGAACCATCCTCGTTTCTTATGAGGGAATGGCTCTTCTGACTGAGCTTTAAAAGCAAACACTCCTTCTTCCTGATCAGCAGAATACCCAGAAAGGGCAGGCTGTGATGAGGTACCTTCACTCCTAGGGGAATCAGACAACTGACGATTCATGTCTGAGGGTCCTTGATCACTCATACTGTAAACTAACAGATAGTTAAATAACACATAACAAATAAATACAGTTATGCATATATTTCCATTATTTCCTAACATAAAATTTAAAATGTAAGTGGCAGCAGAACACTTCTTTGGCTCAGACCAGTGGCTAGGCTCTGATACCACCTTCTGTCGAAACCCCCGATCCCTTATCTGTCCCGGGAACGGGCGGACGCGAGCTCAGATTTTCGGTGGTATCAGCTATTAAATCTTGCAGCGGAAATTACATCAGGACCGTAGTTAAGAAATGTTTATCAGAGTAAAACCATCATATTTGATATTAATAATAACATGGGCAAAACCCAAGTTTCTTATTACAATACATTTATAGAGACAAAACCTATTTTATTGAATTTAAAACATCGTTTAATAGGTAACTTTTATAGCCATATATTTCCCAAGCCTTCAGTGCTCTCCAACTGGCTTTTTACTAATTGGCTGTCACATTGTGTTACCTGTAACGCGATTTAAAAACATTTGTCAGTCGGAAATACTGGTGAGTGAATCCCAGTTTAATCAAGAAACATTAATTTAATTAAACAGTATTGAGAGCGATCACATTGTTTATTTCTACACAATTACTCATTCAGTACTTGCCACTCGACCGGATCTATGGCTATGGTCAAGTTACACATTGGCTCACTCGTTGTCCAATTGTAACATACTGTCGTATCGACTTACTACTCGCAAGTCGTAAATTTTGTATACAAAACCCCAATATACTGGCAGTAATTGAAGAACTACAAAGACTCAATCACCGCTTAATCACATTGTAAATCAATTAAGGTTTTGTAAAATATTACAAAAAGGTTAACAAAAAGAGGATAAACTCACATTGCTATCTTAGACTTCGCGTAAGGGTTTCCTGGATATAGTCTATAATTTATACAAATGTACATTGGTTAGTACCATAACCCTTTGAAAATATTAAAAATACCCTCCCCGAGACGACATTCCAACAACTACGTCCGGCAGAACCACGACAGTTGTTACGGAACCCTAAATCAATCGGGCAGCGTAACTATTACGAAACTAGGGTTATAATACTTACAACGGAGCAGAACCTTGCTAATTAGGGGGTATTATACTTGAAAATTAAGCCTATTATCAGAGATTTCGAGATTGAGAAACAGAAATGAAGGAGTTGAAATGAAATCCCGATGCCTTCTTATATAGGGCTGAAATCTGGTCCTCACACGGCCCGCGTAAAGAACAGACAGGGCTTACGCGGCCCGCGTAGTAGCCCGGGTAAGGTTTAGGTGATCTGCGTTATCGCCTAGCTTCGCCACGATGTCGACACGTGTCAGCCTCTGGTGTTGCCGTGTTATGGATCTCCCGCGGCCCGCGTTAACATAAACGGGGTCTTACGCGGCCCGTTTGAACTAAAGAAATCAACGAAGTCAGGTTCTAGCCTTGATACCGCCCGCGTAAGTGGTTGGGGTGGGTCTACGCGGCCCGCCTCAACTTATTTTTTATTGTTTTTAATTTATTTTATATGTTATAACATATTTCGGCTCGGTTTAAACATACGGGTGTATTATAAGACATAAAGGAATATTTTAAGATATACTGGGGTGTCGGGAATTTTATGAGGGTATTGGTTTTACCGAGGGTTGTTACACGGTTGTGATGTGACAATGGGTTGTATGGTGATTATTGAAATGGTGAGGGCAGTGGTAGATGGCTGGCAAACAGCTGTTGAAACAACTGGTGTTTCAACCTCTGTTGTCATTACAACTACTGATGTGTTAGTAGATGTCTTCTGCTTTTGAGCAGGTGGTGATTTGGTGGGTGGTGATGTAGTTGAAGTGATAGTTTTTGGTGGAGAAGTGATTTTAGGTGGTGGTGGTAGGGCAGTGGTTGTGGTGTGTGTTTGGCTAACAGTTGCTGAAACTACTGAAGTATCAGCAATTGTTGATACATTAGACGTTGCAGCAACTGTTTGGGTGGAAGATTGATGTTAGGGGCTTTTGGAAGATGGTTTGGGAGTATGCTTTGTGAGTCTGGATGGTGTGGATTTGGGTTCCCTCACTTTTCTAGTGGGATTCTTTCTTTTAGGCTCAGGATTTTTAACATCCTTTGGCTCGGAACAACCCTGCGCATTCAGCTCCATATAAGCTCTTTTCTCCTTATTCCACCTGGATATATCATTTGCCTCTCTGTCCCTTTTTACACTTTCTTTTGCTTTGGCAAGTGCATTTGTGGTAACATCAATCTTTTCACTACCATCTGGCAAGGGAATATCTTTAGTCATAGCATCTTTTAGTGGTTCAATATAGAGACCATCTTCAATTCCTTTCTTCTTCCACTGCTTGATTTTCTCCCCCTTTTTGGCATTATCTGGAGCGGGTTATCAATGAAGAGAACAGTGGGAGTAGCAGTGCCAGTGGTGTTCAGTATGTGGGCCTTTATAGCCTTGATGTCAGCTTGAGTGTCTTTAAACCTTGACTCCATCATGTTTCTCAGCATTTGAACATGTATTGCATGCTGCTGATCAGCCATTTGTTGTTGTTGTTGGAGCAGGGGTTGAAATAGATTCCATAACTCATTTGCAGCAGGTGCTTGTGATGAAGAAGATGCTTGAGCTGGAACAGCAGTGGATTGCACCTGTTGAACTTTCAACAACTGTTGCATCATTTCTTTGATTTCTGCAACAGAGGTATCCAGTTTGTCAATTCTCTCTGTCAATTCTAGGTACATTAAATCATCACCCAACTTAATGAGTTCATCTGATTTCCCACTAATAGTGGTTGACTCAGGAAATGTATTCCAATAGTCATCCACTGATGCCCCTTTTTCTTGGTTCTGGGGACTTCTTCCCTCAACACTTGATAACCTTTTGATGGTACCAGTGGTCAAAACAAACTCACTAGTGGTTATCAGAGGTGCTATAGAAGGAATTGCCTTCAAGGGAGTCTGATTGATGAAAAAACTGGCCAAATGTAGATCTGTTGATCCAACACTTGTAGTTGCCGCTCCACTTGAACTACTGACAGGAATTACTTGTAACTCCTGCAGTGTAACCTCCTCAATTGTTGCTGGGATAGCAGAGGCATAAACATCAGACCCAGTCACTTGTTGGAGTGTACTCTCAGTGACAGGTGATTGAGAGGAACTGGTTTGTGTCTGAGCTATAGCAACTGCATGCAATAAGGGTAGTATGGATTGTGGTAATGAGAGGGGTGAAGATATGGGTGTTGAAAGAGACATGTCCTTGGGATCAGGACTGAGGAAGATGGATCCAATTGGATCCAGAGCTTCATAATGTGGGGTCCCTGTGCTTAAAACCTGATCCTTTTGTGAGGATACAGGAGGAGTTTGAGGCAATGGTGGAGATCTTTCTTCCATCTGCTGTGAGGAAGTAGCAGCAGTGGTTTTTGGTGACATTTGTGTTGTCACTGGCAGTGGCTCTGGGATCTCATCTTCCAGAGTTGCCTTTTTAGTGGGTTTGGGGGGCTTTTTGGATGATTTCGTTTTAGGCTTTTTGGTAATGGCAGGTGTGGGTTTCATAGCAGTGAGTGTGCTACTACGATCACCTGGAGCAGTGGGCTCAGCAGCAGATACCTGAGGAGCAGTGGTAGCTGCTAAAGTCTGCTCAGGCACCTCTGCTTGTGTTTTTGCAGGTGTTAACATTCTAGTGAATGTTTCAGATGTTAAACCATGTATTTGAAAGGATTCACCTTGGATGAGCAAATTTTCATTCTCCTTTCCAAATTTTTGTTTAAAATAGTAGCTTAAAAACCTTGGAAAAAGTAGAAATGATTTGCTATCAACATGTTTTACCAAATCATTAAAGATCTCCTGGGAATAGTTAAAATTTTCATAGTAAGATAGCAAAGCCCAGGTTTTGGATCTTTGATGGTATTTCATTAAAAGCAGTTGTTTTATTTGAGACACACATCAAAAGGGTATGGAATAAAAACCTTGGTGCATAAGGGAAGAAGCCTTTTTGCAAGGTGTAATTTTTCATTTCCGCACCATACCCTTTTTCCAGAAAATCAGTTTTTTACTCGTTTTTGGGAAAAGAAGTTTTACCTTCATGAGCATCGAGTGCAAAGACTTCTGAAATTGATTGTGGAGTGATTTGGATCTTTTTGCCCTTTATGGAAGAATTAATGGCTATAACTGTGTCACCTTGATACTCAAGTGTGGCATTTTTCCAAAATTCTCTCTGGGTTTGTTCGTAAATAGGAGCATCAGCAGTCAACAATGTTTTGTACTTTGAAGCTGCAAGGGTGTCAATGATGGAATCGAAGATCCTAGTGGTAGTGGGTTTTGTGAGTAGACCCAAGTAGTTGTGAGGTGCTTTGTATGGGATTTCAATGGGTTCAGCGGCCTTTTGAGTGACCTTTTTGGAAGATGAGGATGCTTTTGATTTTGTCATTTTGATGAAGAAGAACGAAGAATGATTTGAGACGGAAGGATGGAAACTGCTTTTGAGAAAAGAATTTTGGAATTCAATTCGACAGTGTAACACCCTGTTTGGGGGTTTTGATCAGGGTTTTATAAGAGAAAAAATGAATGCTGACGTGGCAGCGGTTTACAAAGATCTGATGGCTAATAACTGACCACGTGCCAACCTCTGATGGAAAGATGAATAATGGAGGACAGTTTTTTAGGGAACCACTGATGAAGCAAATATCAGTGGTTGCAACGGTCAAAGTGAAGACAGTGGATGATTTTAACTATCAGTGGATAGCTTTATCAGTGGATAAAACACTGATTTTGAGCAACAGTGATTACCAAGAGAATGAAAGAACAGGGGTTGACTTTCAGTAGTAGACAGTATTTAGGAAACAAATGTTTGAACATAACAGTGATTAGGAGTAAGGTAATGGTAAGGATTTGAGGGCTATTATGTCAGCAACTGTTAGTGCAACAGTGGATATGCTTTTGACAACTGTTTTGAACATCTGCTGCTCTGATAAAAGAAATGATTTTGTCTTGTGAAACCACAATATCATTTTCAACATCTGTTGATTGTGATTATGAAATATCTGCGAGATTGCTATCTTCAACAAAATACATTTTAGATGCAAATTGTCAAGTTTAATATGTCAGCAGTTTTTACAGGAATTTGCATTCAAGGTTTTGCCACATGTCTATTACAAGTTTTGAAGCTTTTATAGATTACTGACAGTGGTTTAGTACCCCAGATGATGGTAACCTTTTTACTATGGCTATTTATTTTGTGTCATAATATTTAAATTAGAACATAAGTACCAAGTATTTTAAGATCTGTTAGCAATCAATCTCTGATCTGTGTTAAAACAAACTTGAGTGATGGCCCATTTAAAGAATTGCACTGACTTTTCTTTTTTAATTGCATGACTTTTCACCGTTAAATTCAGCCTTTCCTTCATAGCCCAATCAATTGCTCAGATGCCTTTTCTAATTAATTGGTTGTGTGATGGCCCATTTAAAGTCCACATATAATGCTCTTTTTGACTTTGTAGTTTCCCTGGATCTCAATTCCATAACACCACCCGTAGTGGGGCGGTATTTTTGAAAAAAACTGAAACCCCCCAATACACTAGGCGTTTTGGGGCATTATTTTTGAAAAAAAAAATTGTTGCAGCGTTATATATAAAACGCCTACAATGGTTTGTGGAATGGTTGACTGGGTTTGACCCACCAACGAGAAACTAGTATGTTTTTTTTTTGTTTAATGATTGGAAGGGGCATTATTTAGGCATTATTCCCACTACGCCACTTTTGCAATAACGTCCCATGCTGACTGGACTGGCACGTGTCGAATAATGCCCCATGGTGGGGGCATTATTTGGCTAAACCACTACACATGGTCTAACAACAAACTAAAAATCGATATTGTATTTAATTAAAACTTGATAATTGCATTTATGATTTAACTAGGTTATAACCCCGTGTATTACACGGGTTGAATAAATAAATTTTATATACTAAATAATAAAACAATATATCTTTAAAAACATCCTTTATTGCACGGGTTGAATAAATATAATTTTATATATTAAATAATAAAAATTATATCTTTAAGAACCATATTGTACGGGTTAAATAAATGTAATTTTACATACCAAATAAAAAGTTATATCTTTAAAACCACGTGTATTACACGGGTTGAATAAATGTAATATTGTTTACCAAATAATAAAATTATACATCTTTAAAAAACCTAATTTATTACACAGGTTGAGTAAATGTAATTTTATATACCAAATAATTAAAAAAGTTACATCTTTAAAAATATGTTTATTACACGGTTTGAATAAATGTAATTTCCTGTACTAAATAATAAAAAAAATATATATCCTTAAAAAACCATGTATTGTGCGAATTGAATAAATATAATTTTATATATCAAATAATAAAACGTTATATCTTAAAAAACTCATGTATTATATGGGTCGAGTAAATGTAATTTTGTATAAGTAATAATTAATTCAAATAAACAATATTATAAATGAGAAGGAGATTAAACTAAATAATAATTATCCATAAAATATTAAACTAAATAATATTTAGTAGGAGAGTTATCTATAATTAATTAGGATAGATTAAACTAAAATAATAATTATCTATAAGAGATAGCATAATATGATGACAAGTGTCCCTAAAGCGGTTTCTTTTATTATATAGATAGATTCTTGTTATATACGACACTTTATCTACCTTAAAATACATTTCACATTATTTACAAAATCTAATAAAAGTCATATATTTTATGCTAATAACGATACATTTATATTATATTATAATTATTATCTGATAAAGTGTACCTAAAATGCAATGATCAATATCTTCACACTTATCTTTTTTCGTCTCGAAAAAATTATTCGTAATGGAATCATAATCAAATCAATGGCTTCCAATATATTCAGTTACTTTATCAATGAATCTAATTACACATTAACTAGGATTGCAGGTATATTATCTACTTAAACCCAACCGCCAGCTTCCAAAGCCCTTATTCACAATCTATTTAAGTTCAAATAATTATAGTTATCTATGGATCTCACACTCAAAAGACTACGATGCCACCTAATCCCGTTTCAAGCTTATGAGATTAAAAGATTATATCTACCGTCTTGTATAAAAACTCTTATGCTATTCCGATTAAATTTATGATGGATAGATGGATGATGTTGCGAGCTTTCATGTTTTAATTATGATCAGTTTAGCGGACATACCCCACACGAGTCACCATCCCCATGGTTAATGCCATAAACTTCACATATTTTTTTATAACTCCACCTAGTGGGTATGTATCGCCTCACCATCCCTGCGTCAATACCATAGGCTTCGATTTTTCTCTCTTTTTTTAACATATGCCCAAATGAATAGATGGAATGTGTTTTTTTGGCCCCACACTGTTTTGAATTTATTTTCATAAAAAGAAACAAGTGTGCCAATTTAATCAGAAAAAACTTATAAGTTTTTTACTTATGACGTACCACTTATACTCTCCACAGGTTCAGTTTTTATCATAACTCTTAAGGTGAGAACCTAAAAGACTTCTAATTTTAAGTATATTATATCAATCCTAAGGAACTCATCAACTAGCTGAGCCTACCTACATATCCTAAATTAGACGTGTGACAGATTGTTTATTATCTCATATATACAACAATCAAATGCGAACGATCTCATTATACCTATCATCTTCCATTTTGTTGCAAAAAAAAAAAAAAAAAACTTTCTCGAAACATTTTCTATTTTTTTTTTCAATTTTTTTATCTTTTATTTTTTCAATTTTTTTTATTCTTTTTATTTTTTTATTTTTTTAATGACAAACACTACACTGACTAAGACAAAACTAGACGCTAGTCTCCCCTCCCCACACTTATTTTCTTCATTGTCCTCAACGGAGCGAGAAACTCACAACACACTACAAATATAAATCAAAATACAAACATAAATGGAACAGACTCCGTTGATTTGACGCGGTTGAATCCTATGAGCCTTGTTCCACAACAACCGTATAGCATTTCGTTCGCGGCTGGACTCAACATGGGATTCTTGTCTTGAAATCGTTCAAATCACTTTCGTCCAAATGGAGATTGAGTATGGACAAAGAGACCGAAACCTACAAAATTAAGACTCACAAGCTCCCAAACAGGTTAAACGGGTTAATAAACAAAGAGAAACAAGAGAAAACAAGTTTGACGAGCAACCAAACCTCCTCCGACTTCCACACACTTGTCTGGTTCATACACAAAACACAAAAACACAAAAACAAAACAAAACGAACAAACCTTAGGCTACCTCCTAAGAGCGCTAAGTTTTAGATCTTCAGCCAGTTCATACCTACAATCTTCAAGGTGGTTTAAGTGAGCATTTGCCTACCACATTACCAATATACACTCGGTATTTGATATCCCAATTAAGTGCTTGCTTTGTCAAAACCGACATGCTTCTTCAATCACCACCATACTCCTTAAATCCACACTTTCTTACCGAATTCTCCCCAAATGCTCGGTAATTGGTATTCCAATTCAAAACTTTGTTTCCCACAACTGATATATCCATCCTTTCTAATGAATACCACTTTTGAATGATTTGCCCAATATCTTGCAACGTCACATTTCTGATCTTGGAATGTGCATCCCTAACCGCTTTTGTTTCTAAAAGACTCGTAACCTCTTTTTCTTTTACTTCCTCAATAGCAACAACCTGTTTCACATCTGATTCTTCATGGACTGGAATTACTGCTTCTTCATACGATGCTACATCTTCATTAAGTCTGAAACAACCATATTCAAGTTTGGGAGGACTTACGGCCTTTTCTTCTTCATCACTCATTGATGGTTCTTCTTTTGAGTCTCCAACAACCATTTTTTTCATTTTGTAAGGATAGCCACCTTTGTTTAGCTTGTTGTTGTTCGAATACTGACATTCCTGACCTCTGATCGTTCACTTCCTCTATTAACAGATTGTACTTCCAACCCAATAACTCTAAATAGTCTTCTCTCGACAGTTGAGGTTTCGTCAATTCTTGTTCAACATACGTCATATGTCTTTTTCTCATAACCTCGTCAAGGCTTTCAAATTGATGTGATTGATGATATGCATTTATTGGTTGAGAGTATCTATGTCGATAACTGTGATATTCCTCTCGGTAACCTTGACATGATGATTGGGAGTATTCATTATAATAATCATTGGACTCCTCTTGGTAACTCATGCTTTGCTCTATCATCGGATCAAAATTTTTGTAACTTCGATCTAGCTCACTATATTCATCCATGTTATCTCGGTAACATTCTCCTAAGCTGATTAATAATCTTGCACATCGTTATAATAAACATCCAACTCATACGCTCTCACTCTTGCGTCTTCAAACATTTTTCGGCTGCCAGGACAGTCACCACGCGTATGACATGGACTACCACAATCTCGACATGACGAATAAGTTCTTTCCATTGTGAGAACCAAACTTAAGATTCTACTATCTGCATAGACACAACTCGAATACCCAAGGTGAAAACGAACACATATGAAATAAAGCAAAAAATATTTTTTGTTTTTTTTAGATATTTTTAGAAAGCAAGAACAATTAACTAACTAACACTAAGCGCAATATTTCCCTGGCAACGGCGCCATTTTGATGACTGTCATAAGGGTCATACAAAAACCTAATTAAACTAAGTAGATAGCGTAAGTAGGGTATCGTATCCACAGGGAAAATGTGGTTAGTGTTTAGCTAAATTATTTAATTGACTACTACTAATCTAGAATTGGGGGTTTTAATTGATTTGAAAGATAGCTTTAAACTAACTACGAGAAATGATATCAGATTTATAAAACGTAACTTCCTCCAAACTTCAGGTTCTAGGTTTCACAAAAGTCAGTTTACTCAGTTAATTGGTCACCACATAGAAATGATGTTGGAAAGTTGGTTAATTTAATATGGTAATAAAAAATAGGTCTTTGTCATCAGATCTTTTATAATTTGATAAACTCTATTTACTAGCGTGAGTTAACCTACTCTATGTCACCCAACAAGTTACTAGGTTTTATCATCAACCAAACAAGTTGTAAAGCAAGAACTCAAAACACATGCAAATAGTTCAAATAAACCAACACATCAATGTATTCATACCACGTTGTCATAGTTAAAATACATACAAACCTAAGTATAAACTGAGAAATGTAAAAACCTAACTGAACCGTCCGTCTAGAGGAAGCCACGAAGAGCCTAGCCTTGCATCGTGTGTGTATCAAAAATTCCCATCAAAAACTTGCTTCCCAAGCTCTAAAAATTCCGCCGTCATAGTATAATAGTTGCCTCCTCTTTCAATACAGTCGTCTATAACTTATATAATCCCCTTAGAAAACTTGCCCTGCAAGCTTTCTTAATTGTTGTCAAACTCCCTCCAAAAGCTACTAAGGGTGTAAGGAGTGGTTAAACACTTGAGATTGACAAACTAAAAAATCAACCAATGAGAGTGTGACATGTCAAAGTGGTAAATTATGCTCAAAAGTGTTGGCAATGGTTAGACAATTGGTGAATTGGTAAACTATTTAAAAAAAAGTGTAATTGGTTGAGATTGCAATGGACCCCACCCCATACTACCCTCTCTCTCTCATGATTCCCAAGCGGCAAACCTACACCAATGATGGATCGTTTCCTACCGAGGCATGGTGCGGTCTTGAAGGCAACCCGGTTTTACCCAGCTGTTACCCCAACAGGTCTCTCGTGTGGGGGCAGTATGGTTTCCGGGCGGAAGTCAGCTTGCGCAACGGCCGGGGCCCGATCGAATATCGCGTCCGGAAGAGCGGGGCTGACGGGGGATTGTCTTCGTCATGAACCCGGTGACCTAAGGTCCTGTACATTGAAAGTCACCTTCCAAAAAAAAAAACAATAACTATTATCATATACAACCTAATTATTATTATATTTATATTATAATTAGTTTAAAATAAAGTGTACCTAAAATACACCGATCACTAGATATCATAAGAATACTTGGGGACATATTTAGGAGAAATCATATTGTGTGTGTGTGTATATATGCAAGATTTCATTAAGACCGTGAACCATAGGAGACATATTAGATACAAGTAGATAGTCTTTACAGACAAATGAATTATGTCTGATATTTCGTTTGAAATAAGTTCCACGAACATCAATGAAATATAACTTCTGGTGGATCCATACTTATTCCTTAAGCCAAGTAATGTTTAGGGCATGCAACACACGATTTAAAATCACTAAGAATGAGACTAGATAAGATAATCATCCTCATCAACCTTGTCATGATTTCTCATGAAACTTGGTTTCGCTTGATGAATTTTATAAGTCTCATTTGTGCTTTGTTAAATTCTCATTTGCATGATAACAAAAGTTGTGAAAGTGTATAGTATCATTTACTTCTACCTTATAAAGGTTTTTCTCCAGATATTAATAAAAAATAATATGATATTAATAAAAAATAATATGAGAGATTAAGGTAAGGGTGACTTTATGTTGGTTATGCAAACTTCACAACTGTCATAATATAACTTAAGTATTAATATTGAATTCTGATTAATTTCTAGAATATGTAAGGTTTCATAAAGCGTAATTAGAAGACATCTTTTTATGGTTCATATGGCCTTAAAATTTAATTTTACCACTAACTCTCATTTTAGTTATTTGTTGAATTCTGGTAAGGACAAACGTATAGAACTAGACTCAATTTATCAAGTGTAAAGTGGAATTGTCACACCCCAACCGATGACGGAAACATCGAAGTGAGACGAAAACGAGATTGCAAGAGTCTTCATAACACTATTTGTGACAATAATTAAATAATGGATTTCAATTCATTTCTAAAAGTCGATTACAAAGATTAAAATCAAATACAACTTGATATACAATGTTCAATACAAGAATACAGCAAACATGTACATTAACTTAAGACGTCTAAGTGTATATCTAAGCATCATCACTACTTCAAGTTCAAGTGTCGTCATTCTCAACCTGTAACATGTTTTAAAATAAAGTTCAATGCAAAAGCAAAGGCGAGTATACAAGTTTTTCATACGTAGCATAAAAAGATAAGTTTCAAACAATTCCATGTGGCAAGCTCTTGATACAAGATAAACATTTAAATTCGGCATTTGTCTAACATATCAAACCAATGATGAAACGCAATATGCTCATGACATAACCACAAGTCTACGGGTGGTGCGTTAATCCTATAGCGCTATATATGTCACGGATAGGCTCGTACGAAGTTAATGATAAGTCTAACACAAGATGTCATGAACCCAAGTTTAAAGTATCAAGTAATCAAATAAGCATGCGTGTAATAGGAATGTTTATGTATTATTATTAAAGTGTAAGTTTCATAAGAAAACATGTTACACCCCAAAAGTGGTAAACGAAAAAGGGGTTCAAGTATATTCACAGAATTGCTAAGTCTTCCGATTATCCAATTGTTGACGAGTGTAAGAGATTAGGAGGATGGAACACCGAGGTCACCTTAAATGGGCAAACAAAGGTGCATGGGTAAACGGAATAACGACAGAGGATTTGAATTGGAAATTAGAGTATATCTAGTTGATATAAGTGTGTGTGTGTATATATATATAAGTATTATATATAGCTTAAGCAAAATTCTAAATTAAGTCGATCGAGAGTATTGTTGAAATGTTGTCAAAATAGATATGCGTATATAATTATTGTTATAAAAGTTATTTGAATCCGATACGTTTTCATTAGGGGTTCGACTATAAAGTATTTATATATATATTAATGAAAATCGGGCAGAGTTCCCTATGTTTTTGGACGATCCCGGCAATACTAGTTGTCGATAAAATTGTCAAAACTCAACAAACAATCAACGAAACAATATATTTATATCGATATATTTATATTTGTTACAAGGTACATAGAGTTCGGTTCCGTGATTAAAACAATATTTTAAATATGAAATAATAGAATTAATATACGCGTCATTATACTGAGTTGTTCGTTGACTGAGTTTGACCAGTTGACTAACGTTGACCGAGTCGAACCGGGTTGAACTGAGTTAACCGAACCGTATCTGATGTTGACCGAACTTCACTTTCGAACGCGCACCCGACACTGCCCTTGACCGTCGACCCGAACCTTAAGCCATATCCCAAACCAAAACTAAAATGACACTTGAATCGAAACTTAAACAAACGAAACCCCAATCAGATTCTGACCTGAAATCGACACATGAACTGAATCAGAACTAGAACCAACTTGAATCCAACTCGAGATCGGAACAAAACAAAAAAAAAGGAGAAGAGAAGGGCTTACCAGAGCTGTCGGACTACTTCATGTTGCCGGTGCGCAGCGCAAGCTCGTCGGAACCAAACACGCCGCCGCTGTCGCCACCGCGTATGGCGGTGCTGTTGCCGCCGTTCTTCGTCTTCTCTCTCTCTCTCTCTCTCCTCGATCTCTCTGTCTCTCTCTCCTTGTTCTCTCTGTCTCTCTCTCTTCCCGTCGTCCTCTATACTCGCCGTCGTACACCACCACTGCAATGGTGGTGGCCGGCGATTCAATCGAACAAGGGGGTGTGAAGAGGTAAGGAGGACATAAAAGCAGCGCCGGAGATGACTCTGATGACCTCGAAGGAGGAGCAGAGGAATGGGGATGGGGGTGTGCGGCCTGAGGAGCTATGGTTGTTGTTGTGTAAAGTATGGAGGGTTGTGGGTATGGCCGGAGGGAGACGTGTAGCCAGTGTCGGCCGGCATCGCTGCCGGAATCTGGTGACCGGGAAACGCTGGGAGAAGGAAAAAGAGGGAAAAAGGTGTGAGGTGCGGCTGTAGTTTGAGTTTGGGGGACCTGACTTCACTGTATGCATAAATATATTTAGATTAGGGTTTGGGGTACCATTTTATCTTTCAAGTAAATACACAAATAGTCCCTAAATTTAAAGAGTTAGTTAAATAGTTAAATTAGTTTGCTTTAAGTTTCACGCCCCGCTTGCGGTATGTGCATATAATGTATATATATGTGTGGGCCATCGGGGGGCAAAAGTAAAAGTGCACTAATTTTAACGTTATTTTACTAATTTCGTGAAAATAACGTTAAAAGTGGAGGACGGTTAATCATGCATCATGTGGTGGCGTTGATAGCTGAAAGACAAAAGGGTACATGCACTAATCGGTCTTTGTCTTGATTGTCGAGTGTTATGTGCCTTATGTCCAAGGCTTGATGCAAAACTACTATCGAGTCGGGGGTCTCACTGGAAGCAGCCTCTCTATTCCTACGGGGTAGAGGTAAGGCTGTCTACATCTTACCCTCCTCAGACCCTACCTTTGCTTTGCTATTGGTGGGATTTACTGAGTATGATGATGATGATGATGATGAGTTTGCTTTAAGTTTGATTTCCTATAACTAACTAGGTTATCTATATAACCTTTAAATTAATTAATTCAATTAATTAATTACTATATTGAAAATAAATAATTAACTAGACATATAATTATCCATATAAAAATCTATCGACGGTTATTTAATTCGCGAAAAATTTCCGTTAGTTCAGGGTTAGGATTCGAATTGCAAAACGGGTCGGATTTCGGGAATCCATTTTGACGGATGTTACAGGAATATTAAGATTAACAGACTTAAATACCATTAATAGGCGACTACCTATTTTAGCCAGATGTTCTTTTGACTTACGGATAGTCTCATTGCTTGTGCCTAGTCTAATGGCATAATTATGGAGTCAGATTCTCCCTTCAAGAATATTAGAGTTGGAATTAGTACTTGTATTTGGTCTATGGACCTCAGAACTACCCTCTTTTTAGGTTTTAGTGGTAGTAAGGTATATAACAATTTATTTTCCATATCCGAGCATACCTTTTCATGTACATATGTTGCTGATCAACACACTCATTTTTCTTTGGTAATTATGAGTGTTATAGTATATTTTAAGGCATTAAAAATCACACTAGTCGAAAAGTTGGTATGTAAAGCACTGGATAAGTGTACTTCTTTCCATGTGTAAGCCCTTAATTTTATGGGTCATGTTAATGTATATTATAATGTATTCGTAGATGCCATTTAACCTATAGTTTAAAATTTGGAATGAAGACATGAATCTTAGGAGTTAACTTGATTATTCCACATAAATTAGACTAGTGTTAGGAAAAACTTAATCTGGAATAAATCTAGTGATAGCATTTATTTAAATGAGTTCTTAATTATCATAAGAGACATTATGTTTGACCTATCCCATTTGTCATGCTCTACTTTTCCCTTGCAATACTTTTATAAGAAACGAGTCGTAGGATTGTCGTGTCTTAAGAGATAATCAAGAATCTATTTTAAGAGCAAATCATATAGAAGCTTTTTAGTAAAGCAAAACATATTAAGTGTTGAAATTAGAGTGGATGAGATAGATGGGATACAAATTTATAAAAGAAAGTTGTAATGCGTATTGTTATGGGGTATTAAAGTAAGGCAAACTAAAATATGACCGTAGGATTAATGAAGGATCATTATTTGGAGAAAGTTGTGATGTATCTATTATTAACATCAAGAGTTAATTGCCAAATTGTCCTTGAGGTTTGGGCACGTTTGTCATTTTCGTCCAAAATGATACTTTTGTACCAATTTGCCCCCAACGTTTGTAACTTTTTGCTATTTTCATCCAAACCACTAACTTAGTTTATTTTTTCTGTTAAGTTGAGGATATTTGGATGAAACTAGCAAATATAAAACCACAGGGTCGATTTTGGCAATTTACTCAAACCCTTTTTAATTTCTTTTATTTAATTATTTTTGTTACATATATAATAAAAACGAATATAGATGGAGTTTTTAGAAAAAAAACTAATAGTTTTGTCACATAATTTTTATAAATGTTCATCCAAATCATTAGCTCAGTTTATTTTTTCTGTTAAGATGAAGGATGTTTTAAATTTTATAAATTAAGACAGAAATTAATTTACAGCTTCTTTATATAAATCAGAAAATGTCTTTGGTGTGCAACACATAACAATCGATTACAACTTTTAGTATTTATCAGTTGTAGAGATATAAAAAAATTGTAAAACTTTACATTTTTTTTAATGTGTTGAGCACCTAGGAAATATGTTGGTAGAAATAAAATATTTATTTAATTAAGATTATGAGGGTAACTAACTAATACTTATTCTGAGTGACTTGAGTAAAGTAACTTTTGGTTTATAGCATTATAATTAAAATTTAGTGGGTAATTTTAAGGTTTGGTAACGATATGTTGTTTGATAGGCGGGAGGGGGGGGGGGCACTAGCTTCTATTTTTCCTTAGGAGCGAATTTAAAATAGTAGAAGATAAATTAAAAACTTGGTACATATGATAAGATTTTTTTATTTGTCCTTTTTCAATAAGGTTACCAACATTTTAGTTTTACAAAATTTAGAGGTTTAAGTAGATTTTATTTTTATATAACTAATCTATATAAAAAAATTAGAAATTAGTTACTATCTTAGTTTATAAACATCATTCGTTTTAATAGAAAAATTAACTTATTTAGTGGTTGGATGAAAATTTATATAAATTACGTGACAAAGCTATTATTTTTTTCATATAAAAATTGCATGTATATTCTTTTTTATTATATATGTAACAAAATTAATTAAATAAAAGAAATTTAAAAGAGTTTGAGTAAATTGCCAAAATCATCCCTATGGTTTTATATTTGCCAATTTCATCCAAATATCATCAACTTAACAGAAAAAATAAATTAAGTTAGTGGTTTGGATGAAAATAGCAAAAAGTTATAAACGTTGGGGGCAATTTGGTACAAAAGTGTCACTATGGAAGAAAATAGCAAACCTGCCCAAACCTCAGGGACGATTTTAGCAATTAACTCTAACATCAATGTAGTAGACTAAATTAAGTTTAAAACTCCACTTAAACGAAGATAAATAACCTTTTAGCTGAAGTGAAATCATCTAAGTATATTTGCAAAATAATTGTGACATGTCACCTTTTATCAGAAGTATGACAATTATCTTAGGGGCTGTTTGTTTACCTCTTAATGAGGCTCTAAATGGTTCAGACCTCTTACTGGTTCAGCACTTAATGGTTCAGACTGTTTGTTATACGCGAGCAGATGTCTGAATGGTTCAGACATTTGTCTCTGAATGGTTAAGCATTATACTGAGTCTAAATGGTTAAGACCACTAATCTGAATTTGTCAGACATTTGCCTCTAAACGGTTAACCATTATACAAACTCTTAATGATTTAGACATCTTACTTGTTGAACACTTAATGGTGAAGACCTCTTAGTGGTTCATCACTTAATCATTCAGAAGTTGCCAAACAGCCCCTTAGTTATGCACGAGTTAGTTATGCACGACATGAATGAAGCACATTACCTTTGGTAGAAGTGAGACAGCATATATATAAGACAAATAATATAGCTTGTAATTATACTTGAATGATAAACAAGATGTAACACATTACCTTCAGGCAGAAGTGAAACAACAAAAGCTCATTCAAGTTAAGCTATTTAGCTTTGTAAAATAAAATTTAATTTTATTTAAGTATTTACAAAACCACTTAAGTTAATTCAGTAAGAGTTCTCGATAAGGGTTTGCAGGAGATTGAATATATATTCACAGAAGAATCAGTTCAACGAAAAAATGTGAATTCTCAAGAAGATAGGGTTAATTCTATAAAATTTGTGTTCTCGAATTAAGTGAGTTCACTAGTTTCTGAGTTCTCTAGTTCACTAGTTTTGAGTTATCTATAATGTTGAGCTCTCGTTATAAGTTCTCTATATTTTCGAGTTCTCTAAAAAATGATCTCGAAAACCTTGAGTTCTTCACTTTTATGAGTAGTCTTGTTTTATGAGTTCTCTAGAAAAAATGATCTCCAAAACCTTTAGTTCTCTAGTGTTATGAGTACTCTAGAAAAAACGTTATCTCAAGAAAACTCGTGAACTTCTATTCGTAAATATACTATATCTGCAAACTTGAAAACTTTATGATAAGAATAAGGTTTGCTTTAAATTCTTTGGTGATTAGTTAGAGCTATATATGTTTCCTATTTTAATGGGATTCAAATCTTTTAGAGATTTACTTAAATCTTTAAGTCTTTCCAAGATTTGAAAAAATATATCCCTAAATAATATTAATAGATTTTTAATTCTGATTTGAACCAAAACTTATTATAATTTTCGATAATTATGATGAGTACGAAGAACACCATTGGAAATTATAACAATTAAACATATAAAATTCTGGAATCAAAACTGTTAAACTTAAAATTAAAACATATTTCAAGATTCTTAAGATCTCATTTCTTATGATATTATAACCCAATTTATAACTAACATAAAAGCATTCAATTTTCCAGAATTTGAACAGAAAAGTGTAATTCTTCATAAAAAAGACGTTTTCCTTTGGACTTTTACAATTAACAGAAACAAAACAAAACCGATTGAGCAACATCTGCTCTAATACCACATGTTGATCAGTTCTATAAGTAATGGAAAAGTTGATAAAAGTGTGTACATGGTAAGCTAGTAACCGTAGAAGGGATGGATAATAGACGACATGATTGTCAGGTTGATCTGGTTTCCGTTTAGGGTTTATATTAGCGATGGTGATTATGGGTTCGTAGTGATGAAATCCTGATTATGGGAGAGATAATGACGATTATTTGATGTTATGATAAGTGTGTCTTACCTTTTACCCTCTCTAATCGACTCCTAAATACCCTCAAGGGGAAACTTTTATTAGTTATTAAAGGTAATACAATCCATCAATAATTACCAACTAATCTATACATATAATAAAAGAAACCATGTTAGGGACACATGGCGTTCTATGAGGCATTCTTAATTATTTTCTAAATATTTATTATGGAAAGTCAATTATTAATAATATTAAATTTAAAATTTGTAGAAGAGATTTTAACGATAAAGATAAAGATAATTGATAATAATATATTAATTATTATAAGCATATATTAATTATTAAAATCTAAAAAAATATATTAGCGTTTTAAATATTTATAAAGATAAAGATTTTATTTAATTGGTAGTTTTAATTGTTTTTATATTTTGATGATAAGGATAACTGATATTTTATTAAAGTATAAGTTTTCAATACATGTTTCTAAACTTTTAACTGATAAAAGAAAATATTTTCCATGTTTACATACAACTTCCGAAGAAAATTATAATATTTAGTTTGTTAAATGTCAAAGAAAATTATAATCTTTATTTTGTTAAATGTCAAAGAACATGTAATCCAAAGGTACCTATGTTTATACAAGGTAATAGTTAGGGCTGTAAACGAACCGAACGAACACGAACAAGGCCTTGTTCGTGTCCGTTCGTTAAGGAAATAAATGTTTTCACGAACTGTTCATGAACACTTACCGAACGAGATTTTATGTTCGTGTTCGTTCATTAAGGAAATGAGCGTGTTCGCGAACGGTTCACGAACATAAACGGACACAAATAAATTTGGCGAACGCGACTAATGATAAAGGTAGATGGCTCAGAGAGTAGCACTGGAACTTGAATCCCTTATTGTGGAACGGAGATCGACCGTGTTTGCCGATATAAATAATGAGAAATGAAAGGAAAATGGTGCATAAACAAGGTGAAAGAGAGTTTCCTAGTTTAATTGTTAGGGTAATAAAATAAATAAAAGTTTAATAATATAAAAAATATAGATAAAATATATGAAAGTACAAAAGTATTCAATTCAAACACAAACATACGAACATAAACAAACGCAAATGAACGAATGTTCAAGAACACGTTCTCGAACACTTTATCGAACGTTCACGAACACAATCGAACGAACGAGACCTCTGTTCATGTTCGTTCATTTAACTAATCGAACGGAATTTCTTGTTCATGTTCGTTCGTTTATTAAACGAACGGACATAAACGAACTTCCCGCCGAACGGTTCACGAACTGTTCGCTGAACGTTCGGTTCGTTAACAGCCCTAGTAATAGTTATATTAAAAAATTGTATAAAAACCCTATAATGTAATCTATACATATAATAAAAGAAACCATGTTAGGGACTTATGTTTAGTTTATAAAGATAAAGATTTTATTTAATTGGTAGTTTTAATTGTTTTTATATTTTGATGATAAGGATATAATCCCATATTAAAATAAAAAAGTTTATTTTAATCAATTGTTTCATTAAAAGGATTTATTCAATACATGTAGAACATATATATTTTTTATACATGGTATATTTAGAATCCTATTTCTAATAAAGGATCTCATTATCCCGTTTTACACTCCAATAAAATAATAATATTAAATCATAATATCCAGCTTATCTCTTGTATATTTAATATTTTTTACTAAAATATTTTTTTTTCTTTTTTTTTCTGATGATTATCCAACATCAAGTAATACGTAAGTTTCTAACCTAATAATAAATAAAAAAAACAAAGTGAAATGTTATAAACCATGTAATACACAACCCTCTAACCTAATAAAAAAATAAAGTGATATGTTACAATAAATAAATAGTACCTCAAAGTTCTTTTTGTTAGAAAACACATCTTGATGACTAAATGTTTTAACGGATTACATTATTCAGGTAAGACATGTGTTTATTTAAATCGTGCAATACACGAGTTTTTAAAAGATGTAACTATTTTATTACTTAGTATATAAAATTATATTTATTCAACCCGTATAGTACACGGGGTTTTAACCTAGTAGTAATAATGTATAATTATTATTTTGATGAATTGTAATATATAAATGATTATAGGCAAAAGATCAAATACAAATAATCTTAACATACTAAACATACAAATTGAAGGAAAACCCAAAAAGACAAGGTGACATTTTTGTAATTACCACCAACTATCAAAGTTACAACCAAAAATACCTAAAAAAACACAATTTTTTTTTTAAAAATTTTTTATTAAAAAATCGCTACATTTCGTTAGCAAAAAAAAAAAAAAAAAATTTTTTTTTTTTGCTCCTACTAAAAGTAGCGATTTTTAATAAAAAATGTTAAAAAAATAAAATAAAATAATTTGTGTTTTTTTTTTTATTTTTTTAGATTTTTTTAGGTTTTTTGTGGGTTTAGTTTTTAGCATTTTAGCTTGGGTGGGGGGGGGGTTAGGTTTTTTTTAAGGTTTTTGAGGGGTGGGGGGGGGGGTTAGGTTTTTTTTTAGGTTTTTGGGGGGTGGGGGGGGGGGGGGTTAGGTTTTTTTAGGTTTTTGGGGGGTGGGGGGGGGGGGGGGTTAGGTTTTTTTTAGGTTTTTGGGGGGTGGGGGGTGGTTAGGTTTTTTTAGGTATATTTGTAGAGTAACTTTGATAGTTATTGATAATTACAAAAATGCCACCTTGTCTTTTTAAGTTTTCCTTCAATTTGTATGTTTAGTATGTTAAGATTATTTGTAAAAGAACTTTACCCATGATTATAATGGCTACATAATTAAATACACATAAATATATAATATAAGAGAAAGCGCACTAATGTATATCAACAACCAAGTTGTATCAAAAGAATGTAAGAAAGTGATAACATGGTATTCCAATCGACTATGTGGCACATATGAAAGGCAAGAATGATAAGGAATTTATTTGTGGCCCTTATGTCTGAATGAATAAGTGGTAACTTTATGTCTGACTGGATAAGAGGTAATATCTAAATGGTAAACCATCAAATGTCACATTCTTCTACATTATCTTTGTTAAATTCTTAAATGATTTCATTAAGAGATAGTCTCTTAATGTCATTCAGATGCTACCAAACAGCCCCAAACTCTTTTCTTTGGTTCAAAGCTAGATCAAAGTTCAGGAATTTAGCATAGGATAGGTGGAAGGATTTTAATACGAAATAAGATTGTAGGGGGAATGTAATGTATTTCGTTTTCTTTTCCTTGTAACCGTAACTTTTTTGGTTTTTACAACATATTTTAGCCTTTTCTATAATCATGATTTTACAACATATGTTGACCCGCTTTATAATCATAGAATCCCACCGTTAAAAAAGTCAAATATATATAATATCTCTTCCATAAATAAAATTAAACTATTGAATAAGTCAAACCAAGCATTGAATATAACAATTCGAACAACAATATTGAACACATCGACAACGTTAGCAACAATGTCTACCGTAACATACAGCTGACTTTTATGTTTTCTCTTGTCTTCTGTATTTGAAATTATACAATTTGTAAGTTTTCCTGGTCGCATAAACCTTTGATTCCCCAAAATTATGGAGAAGTCGAACGAAATCAGCAGCTACTCGAAGGGAGATGCAGCGAATCAAGAAATCGAAAAGCTACCTCCGTTGTTATTCCAAGAAGATGATTCGAGTGATCGGTTTTCATCTTCAAAACAATATGACCATCAGTTGGACGCCTTGTTTCTAGACGCCACACCACCATTATGGTCATATGAGCAGATGCAGGAGCTTGAAGATATCGAGTCACAATATTCCAAACTTATCAAACCACGAGCGCGAAGCCAGGACCACGTGGCTAGCTCTGAAGTGAGTGATCAGAGTAAGTTATCAACAGATGATATTATCCGGTTAGGTGGAGAACACTTCATACAATCGCGTTCAGTCGTGGATAATTCGATATCAACCCACCCTTACTCGGGTTCACTCGTGGGCCTTTCGGATCAAGAGCTCAAAGATGTTCAACTCATTGAAAATCTTTTGCTCTCTTCGGAGAAAGTCGCCCAACAACAGTTTGATCGGTCGCGTAAGCTTCTTGACTTGTGTGATGCGATGTCTTCGAGCTCAGGAAACCCAATTCAAAGAATTGTGTATTATTTTTCAAAAGCGTTACGAGAGAAGATCAACAAAGAAACAGGGAGAATTAGCTCGTTCACAGGGTCAGGAAAGAAAAATTATCATGACATGCAAGGGAGAATAATGAACACTTCTATGACTCGACTTTCTATATATCAAAAGTTACCGTTTTGTCAAGCGGCTCATTTTTCGTGCGTGCAGGCTTTGGTGGACCGGGTATCGAAGGCGAAAAGAGTGCATGTAGTCGAGCTCGCGATTAGACAAGGCGTACATACTATGATTCTTATGCAAGCTCTGGCATCTCAACCCGAGCCTATCAAGCATCTCAAAATAACCGCGGTTGGAACTGATTTCGAAAAGCAAATCAAGCAAACCGGTGGTCATTTGAAGAGTTTTGCAGAATCTATAAACTTACCTTTTTCGTATAATGTGGTTATTGTTGAAGATATGTTAGATTTTAACATTGATCTACTTGAGTTGAATCCAAGAGAAGCCTTGGGGGTTTTCTCAATGTATGGTTTATGGAGCATGATCGGGCAACAAGACCGTTTAGAATCATTAATGAAGGTTATAAAGAGCATTAAACCTCGTGTAATGGTGATGTGCGAAGTTGCAGCAAATCTTAACTCGCCCAACTTTGTGAATCGTTTGATCGAAGCATTGTTCTACTATGCGGCGGTTTTTGATTCTTTAGAAGATTGTATGGATGGGGAAGATGAACACCGTGGCATTACTGAATCTATGTATCTAGGTGAAGGGATAAGAAGCATTGTGGCAGCCGAAGGAGCAGAAAGAGCGGTTAGGTATGTGAATATCGATGTTTGGAGGAAGTTTTTTGCACGATTTGGGATGAAGGAGATTGGATTTAGTGCGTCTTCTTTATATCAATTAAAGTTGGTGGCAGGAAAATTTCCTTGTGGAAGTTGTTGCACGTTTGATATGGATGGTAAATCCGTCAACATCGGGTGGAAAGGAACACCAATTGAGTGCCTTTCGGCTTGGAAATTCTCTTGAAACCCAGCGATTCTGCTTGGTTCTTTCTCTATGTTACATGTTAAGTAATCCATATTTTTTTTTATGTTGGTTGTGGTAATTGATAGTTGATCTCGATCTTAAGTTGCTAGCCATTACTTTTACCTAAAAAACTATGCTCACTGACTAGTGAATGTCATATGATTGTACCTTTTGTTGTTACGTTTTGTAATAATTGGAAAAACTGACTTGTTTTTTTTTTTTTTTTTAATTTCATGCCTAAGCCACGCCACACCTGCCATGTGTCGAGCAATGGCACCAACCCAAGACCCCTCACACCCCACAGCCTAAATACAGACAATAGTCTAGAAGTGTAGTTTATGTTATATACGTATTTTAGATTAGTTCTCAATTGTAAATCGGTGTCTTTAGGGTTGCGACGTATCAAAAGAGTCACGTCGTTTACACACACCGTTCCAGCATGTATATATTTCTCGAACAAGTCAAGGATTAATTAAGATTGATTCTTTGCAATATTACTCAATAAAGATATACTCTCTCTGACAGGGACTTCTACACCGATCATTTACTTTTTTATATTATCGACGAAATTATAGTTTTTAAATAGGTTTTAAAATTAACAAACCTAAATACAAAGTGCCTATGCATAATGTCTTCATGTTTATTCTTTTGGTTGCCGTATTAATTTGATCAGTACTTGATTGTTTTGAGGTGGCTGATTAGCATCTGCCTTCTGATCAGGCTGATTAGCATCTATACATCATTGAACAAATCGACCACTCTTAACATTGTTGAAGTGCATGATTTTTCTTCTTTTTAAACCAAAAAATGTTTACTTTGATCATAACTTAACGATGTATCCTTCAAAGAAATGCAGTCTTGCAGATGATAATCCCTCTTCTGAAATTCCAGAACTTAACAAAACCAAGAAAGATCTGCAGAAGCCACCTCTCAATGATCAACTTGGATCTCCAGATAATCTATACTTCGATTTCACCTCGCCACATCATAAAAATGTGTTCAAAGGTGCAGATTTTCAACAGGTAGATCAAGACTACAAAAAGTACACACCATTTGCTTCGCTTAGGATTGTTAAGGACTTTGCAAGCAGATCAAGAAAACTGAAAGGTGGAAAGACTCACATTCCAGGCGAATCGCGAAAACTGTCTACTATCGAAAGAATTCGGATGGCTGGACAACATTTCATCGACTCTTCTTCAAAAGTAGATGAAATATCCAATCCAAGCCATCCATTCCCAATTTCATCATCTGGATTGTCGGATGATGAAGCTAAAGACATTGATCTTCTGCTAACCCTTCTAGCTTCAGCCGATAAAACCGGTCAACGACAGTTTGACGAAGCAAATGAACTCGTTGAATTGTGTAGTAAAACGTCTTCAAATGAAGGAACTCCTGTTGAATGATTGGTTTATGTTGGAAAAATAGGTGAAAATAGCATTTTTCACAAATATAGGAAAATGATTTTTTCCTATTTTGGGCTAGAAATAAATATAATAAAATGAGCGGGTTTTATATATTTATTTGTGGGTTTGTGTTCTATGTTGGAAGACCTTCGCAACGAACTAAACCACGTCCAAAACCGAGCTAAGATGAATGAGATATCGATGCTCAAAGTTGGGTGTTTGGAACATTCAATGCTGAAACAAAAGGGAAAGTAGCACCTTGTCTCACATCGGATGAGAGATGGAACTTAAAGGGGTATTTAAGTGGGAACTCTCCATCCTTATTGTTTCATGGAAGCACACACTAGTGTCCTCGCGAAGGGTGCGGAGCACCCTAACTCGCACACGCGCGCGTGGCGTGGGCGATGAGGCGCTTTGATGGCGCACTTTGCACTTCGCATCGCCGCTTGAGAGCCGCCTTTGTATTTTTGACCGCGTGCGCGTGGTGTGGAGCACAAGGGTTGCAAGGACCAAGTGGTAGGTGATGCGGCGCATGACGTGGCAGTCATGCGCATGCGCGGGCGAGTACACATGGCACGGAGGCGCGCGGTTGCGTGCATGGTGCATGGGTCCTGCTGTGTCGTGCGCGGCGCACCAGAGTGAGCCAATACGGCGCGACTGTGTGGCGCGCTCGTATAGTCTCACAGGTGACGTGGCGCACGCGCGCATGGACTTGAGCCAAGAGGACGCACCGCGCATGGCAGTGAGCCAAGAGGACGCACCGCGCATGGCGTGCACACCTGGGCGCGCGCGCACCAGTGTTGCTTGCGCGCGCGCACTCGCAGAAGCTTCCAGCATTGAATGATAGAGCAGTTTCAGTCCAGCTTCGTAACTGACGAGTTAACTAGCTTTGACTGAGAATTAAATGACGTATTAAATTGCATTGAAGACGTTTAATGCAATTTAAACCTCTCTTTAATTTGTTTTTGACTGTTTCGACTTAGGAGCTGTATAAATACAGCTCCATACCCAGCAGAAGAAAATCACCAGCTACACAACAACTTTACCAACTTCTTCTCTACTTTCTCTGATCTTTCTTCCAGCAAGTTTTCAAGGTAACCTTCGGGTTGTAGGCGAACTCCGGCAGTACTACTGCTCCGGCTGTTGTACCCTAGGAAACAAAACGAGTACTCTTGGGAGACTCGGAATTTGTTTTAAGGGAAGCGTGTTGAACACGTGCCTCAGCCTTCTTCTTCATCTAAGTTCTTGTATTTCTTTTATTTCAGTTGTAATTGTACTGTAATTTTTGCTTTCTTAATTTTGTATTGTAATCAGTTTAATAAAAATTTGTTTATTTTTTTTTATTTATTACGCGAACGGTTCCTACAATCTTAAAACAAATTTTTAAAACCGTTCGTGTATCAAAACCATTCTGTTTGTGATTCAAACGAGTTTTGTTTTCACTCAGTTTGTGTTTTAAAAACAGATTTTTTTTTTAGTTTTCTTCTTCAAAGGAGCGACTTTGGTTGAAAACTTTTGTGGTTACATTTTATTTTTTGTCCTAAAAAGTGCTAAAACTTTCTGATTTGGTCTTCAAAGTTGGACTTAGAAGCCAATTAGTAAGTTCTAAAAATTATAAATTTTCTGTTTTTTGGTCTTCAAAGTTGGACTTAGAAGCCGAAACAGTAAATTGTGGTAAATTAAAATTTAGTAGTTTCCTTCTGGTTTGTGCGTAAATCAGAATTTTTTGACTAAAAATTTTAATTTAAGATTTTTTCAGCATGTCGAACGAAAATGTCAACGTTAACAACACCTCAAATGTTGTGACGGGAACCCCTCTTAACGCCACCACTGTGGGAGCGTCCACAGTGGCCAATCACGCTGAAAGACCCGAGAAGTTCTCGGGTCTACACTTTAAGCGGTGGCAACAGAAGATGTTCTTCTACCTGACCACCATGAACCTTGCGAGGTTCTTAATTGAATCCGCTCCCCAACCTGCGGAAGGGGAGACCAGCGCTCAGGCTCTGAGCGCGGTAGAGGCTTGGAAGCACTCGGATTTTATTTATCGAGGCTATGTGTTAAACGGGCTTTCGGATGCATTGTATAACGTGTACTACAATGTCAAGACTTCCAAAGATCTTTGGGATGCCTTGGACAAAAAGTACAAAACGGAGGATGCTGGCACAAAGAAATTTGTGGTAGCCCGTTTTTTGGATTTCAAAATGGTTGATTTTAAAAGTGTTATGAATCAAGTCCAAGAATTCCAAATTATACTACATGACATCTTTGCGGAAGGCATGACACTTAGCGAGACATTTCAAGTGGCAGCGATGATTGAAAAGTTACCTCCTGGTTGGTTGGACTTTAAGAATTATCTTAAACACAAACGAAAGGAGATGACTTTAGAGGACCTTATTGTTCGTCTTCGGATTGAAGAGGGCAATAGAATTGCCCTAAAAGGCAGCCAGGCGCAAACTTCTGCTAGCGCAAATTTGGTTGAGCATGGGCAATCCTCTAAAGGCGCAAAGGGTAAGGGGAAAAAGGACAAGGAGAAAGCAAAGGCTAGCAAACTTGGACCGAAGAAAGGGGTTGTGAAAAAGAAACCTCCAACGTTCCAAGAGACTTGTTACAACTGTGACGAGCCGGGGCATCGGGCTAACCAATGCAAGAAACCAAAGCGTGAGCGCGCGCACATGGTGGATGAAGACGGAATGCCTTTAGTGGCAATGATTTCCGACAAAACCGCAATGTTGGATGAGGTCAATGCTGTGACCAACACTCCAAAAGGATGGTTGATTGATACGGGAACGACCCGTCATGTGTGTCCAGATAGGAGCCTTTTTACCACCTTCAAGGAGCTTGCGGGAGATGAGAAGCTGTACATGGGAAATGCAGCCACCGCGGACATCAAGGGTGAAGGAACGGTGATTTTGAAGTGGACTTCATGGAAGGAGCTCACTTTAAGCAACGTGTTATATGTCCCAGACTTGCGCAAGAGCCTAGTCTCGGGTTGGTTGCTTAATAAGTTTGGATTTCGTTTAGTTTTTGAGAGCGATCAATTTGTACTAACTAAACGAGGAATGTATGTAGGCAAGGGCTATGCCCAAAATGGTATGTTCAAATTGAATGTAATGGCTGTGAAAAAGAACATGAATAAAATTGCTTCTACTTCTACTTATATGCTTGAGTTTTCTGAATCAAATAAATGGCATGGTAGATTAGGTCACGTAAATTTTAATTCAATACGCCGTTTAATCAATTTAAATTGCATACCAACATTCCATATTGATTCACACTATAAATGTGAAACTTGCGTAGAATCCAAACTTACAAGAACATCATCGAAATCGGTTGAAAGAATAACCGAACCTCTTGATTTAATTCACACTGATATTTGTGATTTAAAAGCGGTACCCACAAGAGGTGGAAATAAGTACTTCATCACGTTTATTGACGATAGTACTAAATATTGCTATGTATATTTACTAAAAAGTAAAGATGAAGCAATAAGTAAATTTATCTTGTATAAAAATGAAGTTGAGAATCAACTTCAAAAGAAGATAAAAGCTTTGCGAAGCGACCGAGGAGGCGAATATGTTGCACCTTTTGCCGATTTATGCGCAAAAAGTGGCATTGTACATGAGTGTACACCTCCTTATTCTCCACAATCAAATGGCGTAGCGGAACGAAAGAACCGCACATTGAAAGAAATGATGAACGCCATGTTGATAAGTTCTGGGGTGAGCCAGGAAATGTGGGGGGAAGCCATTCTCTCGGCCAATTATCTTTTGAACAAGATACCATTGAAAAAGAGAGACGAGACTCCATATGAGTTATGGAAAAAGAAAAAGCCTTCATATAAATACTTAAAAGTGTGGGGGTGCCTAGCAAAGGTGATTGTACCACCTCCTAAGGCTCTTAGGATAGGACCCAAAACGGTTGATTGCATATTTATTGGATATGCGCATAACAGTAGTGCACATCGATTTCTTGTACATGAGTCCAAGAATCCTGATGTACACGTAAACACTATCATGGAGGTGAATCCTAACGTTGTGTCTTACTTTGAAAATGTGTTTCCTTTGAGAAGACAAACACATACAACGTCATCAACACCTAATTTTGAAGTAGGTGAACGCTCATCTAGTCGAGTTGATGAGGTAGTTCATGATAAGACACATGAACAACCTGAGGTTGAAGAAAGTGATCGTAGGCGAAGTAAAAGGCCAAGGGTTGAAAAATCCTTCGGTCCAGACTTCGTTAGCTATATGGTTGAGGGCGAGCCCAATACATATCGCGAAGCGGTTTCTTCTTCAGAAGGACCTCAATGGAAAGAAGCAATAAGAAATGAAATAGATTCTATATTGCAAAATCATACTTGGGAGTTAGTAGATCTTCCACCTGGTTGCAAACCACTTGGATATCGTTGGATATTCAAAAGGAAGATGAAAACTGATGGAAGTATTGATAAATACAAGGCTAGGTTGGTGATTAAAGGATTTAGACAAAAGGAAGGTCTAGATTACTTTGATACCTACTCGCCTGTGACGCGCATAACCTCCATTAGATTGGTTCTTGCTATAGCGGCTTTAAGAAATTTGGAAGTTCACCAATTGGATGTTAAAACCGCATTTCTAAATGGCGATTTAGAAGAAGAGGAGGTGTTATTGCTGGTTTGTGAGGGAGATAGTGAGGAAGTTGATAGTGTTTTTAATTAAAAGGGAGACTATTTAAATAGTTTTTACCCATTAGTGTGAGTGGGGCTTAAGGACTTTGTTATATGCTACATGTCATCTGTGTTTGATGAATCAGCCATTTATTGCAGCTCAAAATTGAATGTCATTTATATCTGTTAAATTATAAGTGCAGTCACTTTTCTAGTTAAATGACTAGGAATCTCTTCAGTATGGTACACACAAATACATAATTACACCTGTTAGAGAATGTGAGATGCATCAAATATGATAGTTTTCTGAATTGTGATCACATTTGGCCATCTTCTGAAACTGCTAAAGATTACATTTTGTCAACTTTGGTTTGCAATTTAAACAACTGTTGAATATATATAAAACCGAAACATTTTAAAATTTAATTGTCTATCTATCTATCTATTATATATATATATATATATATATATATATATATATATATATATATATATATATATATATATATATATATATATATATATATAGGGGACCGCTAAAATGAGAACCACCTCGAGTTGTAAGAACCGTGAGAACTACACCGTACGGGGCTAGGTGGACCAAATTTTTTTTCATAATAAACGTAGATGCGTGTATTATAAACACATTTGTAAAAAAAAATTCAAAAAAAAATGTCGTGTGTGTAATTTTGAGCACCACAAGTTTGTGTTTACGGGTACTGTAAATTTAACCGGAAAATTTACGGTGTCCGTAAACACAAACTTGTGGTGCTCAAAACTACACACACGACAGTTTTTTTTTTAATTTTTTTACAAATGTGTTTATAATACACGCATCTACGTTTATGAAAAAAAATTTTGGTCCACCTCGCCCCGGATCAAGTAGTTCTCACGGTTCTTACAACTCGAGGTGGTTCTCATTTTAGCGGGCACTTATATATATATATATATATATACATATATATATATATATATATACATATATATATATAGGTAGAGGATCCTGTAAAACGTGCTCAAAGTGTGATAAGTGTATTATAACACTATATATAATACTATATAACACCATATAAACACCGTATAACAATATGTAACACCATATAATACCATATAACACTATGTAACACAATATATCATTATATAACAAATATAACACTATAGGTTGTCTGATAGCATGTCTACGATAGATGTATAGTGTTATATTTGTTATATAATGATATATAGTGTTACATAGTGTTATATGATATTATATGGTGTTACATATTGTTATACGGTGTTTATATGGTGTTATATAGTATTATATATAGTGTTATAATACACTTCTCACACTTTAGGCCCTTTTTACACTATATATATATATATATATATATATATATAACCCAAACAAAAACCGAACCGAACCGAAACAAAAACCGACGGTTCGGTTTTCGGATTTTTAATAACCGAAAATTCCAGTTCGGTTTTCGAATAACCATTTTCAATAACCGAAAAAAACCGAACCGAACCGAACTAAGATTTTACCATAGAAATTATGAATATTTAAGTTCTAGTTCTACCTCATATCCTTATTTTTCTCCTGTTTGTTTTATCCATTTCTGGTCTCATCTTCTTAGTATTATATTCCTCCTGGTTTAATGTCTTGTTATCATGGCTGTAGTTAAAGTTAGTTACAAGGTAGATTTGATAGCTCTAGTTGCCTTAGTGTTTTGCACATTATTCTAAAACAAAAATATACCTTATACATTGGTTAAAAACTTATGCTAGATGAGTATAGATAAACCTCTATCTTGTAGCATCATCTTGAGCAAGTTTTTGCAACCTCCAATAAGAATGGTTTGTACCCTCTCCATACAGCCAATGTAATATGTGATGAGTGTGTCATTTCGTTAAATAGGTTATATATAATTACTTAAGAAATCTTCTTAAATTTTAATTATACTTTATATTTTTTGAATCTTACATAATTTTTTTTAAGAAACCGAAATAACCGAAAAACCGAACCGATGTAAAAACCGAAAAAACCAAAACCGAAAAAACCGAAACCGAACGGTTTTCAAAAACCAAAAACCGACATTTCAGTTTTGGTTTCGGTTTTGCTTTTGCCTAAAAACCGAACCGAACCGAACCGTGCACACCCCTAATGAAAACATTAGGGGGTTGGGTAGCGAGTCAAAATGAGTGATATGGTGCTCGATTTGATGCAAATTATTTTTTTCCAGACTCACCCTAATTTTTATCATTACAGCATTGGAACACCGAAAAATGGCAAAAAAAGTCAATTGCCGGGAGAGCAAACCGCAAAAATGACTTGTGCCGTCATACAGGCAGGTCAATACGATTTGATCAACATCGTATCAACTTGGTAAGCTAAATATTATTAACCATCTCTATATTTAACACTTATAATTTACTGTTGGTGCACTTATGTCTGCACTTTGTCTGTATTCGGTCACAATGTAAAACGATGTCTTGTTAGTCTTGTAAGTTTGACCAAGTCAACCATCCTCCTGGTTTGACTTGGCCAAACAGTCAACATTATGTTAATAAGCTGCTGGGTCGAAGGATGTACCATCGAAGGATTGCATTGATCCTTCGATGATAAGCTCGATAGATGTCATTCGATAGATGGACCACGAAAGATCCCATCTTTCGTGGTACTTATGGATCGTTCGAGCTGTTCCTGGTCGAAAGATGATCTTTCGACCGGTCTGCATGATCCTTCGACCAGACATGCTGTTTTGGGTATAAATACCCGTGTGTTGTGTTCACTTCGAGAGTTAGACAAGTGAGACACTTAGACAGATCAGGAACACACACACACTAGAGAGAGTTTGCAGAACTGATTTGTAAACCTTGAGCTGTAACCGGACCTTTCATACGTTTAATACAAGTGGTGTTAATCGTTGAACTTTGCGTGTCGTCTTATTGTGTGTTCTATCTCGGTTTGCTATTTCGGTTGGATTCCGCACAACCGGAGTGGTTCGTATACAAGGATTAGGCGACTAGATCCTCCCCTAGCCGGACCTACAAGTGGTATCAGAGCCTTGGCTCTTATCCTTGTTAAAACCGAGGTGTTCTTGCTGTTTTCCGGGTGTTTGGAGTTCATATTTTCTGGAAAAACTTGTTAAACTCGGGTTTAATCTTGTTGTTTTGCTGAAAGTTCTTATAAAAACCTTGTTATTTTTCTTTGTCATATGTTATAAGTTGGTTTTTAGTGAAGTTTCGAGCAAAACCACGTTTCGGAAGTTCGTGGATTTATCAGAAAACTCAGATTTTTGAGCTGTGTTCTTGACATATTCAAGTGTTCTTCATCATTTTAACTTGTTTAATCCTTAAAATTTGAATATTGAAAGTGTTTGTGTGTTGGAAGTTGTATTTTGATTAAAATATTGGAATCATTACCTGTTTTGGTGAAACCTGCATATTCAGACCTGAAGATATGGTCTGAACATACTTTCTGCAGAAAGTTCTCACCAACCCGTCAACTTTTTCACCAACTTGTCACCGATTGTCAACTGTGTCAGAACCATTCGAAAGATATCCTTCGAACTCGAAAGACCATCTTTCGATCAGTGGAGGTTCGATAGATCATCATCCTTCGAACCAAGGAATCATTTCGAAACATTCATCTTTCGGTCTACTGTTCATTTTCGAAAGACTAGGATCCTTCGATTGGGGAGTCTTTCGAAGTCATCTTTCGTGATTTATCTTTCGGTCTACAGTACGTTTTCGAAGGATAAGGATCCTTCGTTGGAGAATCTTTCGAAAACATTGTTCGAAACTCAACAGTGATCTTTCGAACCTTGTTGATCTTTCGAACAGGTGTTGATCTTTCGATCCTTAGTCTGTTTGTATTTAACAGTTTGTATTTTTCAAGTGTCTTTCGACAGGTATCCTTCGGCTGATCAAAAATGAATTCGATGTGGGGTGTTCCGGTAAATACAGAGATGTATTTTGGTACTCCAACTCCGGATTCGGGTTCGCAAGCCAATGCTACATCTACCGGTCAATGGGCATTCGTATCAAATCAAGCTCCAAGTGTTCAAAGCATTTTACTAAGCGAAAGTGAAACGGGAAGTTTGAATAGGCCTCCAAAGTTGATGCATTTAAGTGAATATCCGGGATGGTTTGACAGATTTCATACATATATCCTTGGTCAAAATACATAGTTGTGGTTGCGGTTCATCACAGATTTTGATCAAACAATAGAGGTTGCTGCATCATCTGCTGCTACATTTGCAGATCTTACCGAAGATCAAAAGAAAGTCTATGATTTGGAGAAGAAAGCATATGCCATTCTTACTCAGGCATTAAACAAAGATATTTATCATCAATTCGTCAGTTTCAAGACAACGAAGCAGTTGTGGGACGCATTGAAGATAAGGGGCATAGGAAATGAAGCAACACGTCAATTAAGAAAAGATCTGCTAAAGAAAGAGTTTGATGGTTTTGTTTGTATGCAGAATGAATCTCTAGGAGATTTGACAAGTCGATTTACCCATTTGCTGACTGAATTGGCAAATACTGGGGTTGTAACAACTTCAGTAGAGATAGTGAAGAAGTTTGCAGATGCACTGCCACCTCAATGGAGTAATTTCATAGAAATCATGAAGTACAATGGCACTTTGGATACAACAAGCTTCGGTGATTTTGCTCAACTCCTGGAAAACAAGAATCAGGAAGAAACTCTAAAGGCAAAAAGAGTTGCAGTGCCACAAAATCCTGAAATTTATTATGGAACTTCTAGCACTTCTGCAAAACCATCTTCACACGCTCCACTTCAAACAGCATTTGTGTCTAGCACGAGCTTGTATGGTACTCCTCCTCCAACAACAGATATGTTTGGAAATCCGCTTAATCCAGCTCCTCAACCAGCACCACAACAGCAACAGCAAATCAGAACAACTGATATATTCGGAAATCCACTTCCTCCTCAACAGCAACAGCAAGCTTGTTATGGAAGTACATCATCTGCTGGTCAACAATCAAAGCCAAATACAGTACGGCTCGACACCTCAAGCTTTTCTAAAGTCAGTGTCGAAGTAGCAAAAGAACATATGGAGCTACTAAACACTGTGGTGAGCGCATACTGTGGATTAGTGGAGGGTCAGATTGGTAATATTAATCTGACACAAGAAGACTATCAGCAGATAGATAAAGAGGAGATGGAGATGATGGATATTAAGTGGGCCTTTGCCAGTGCTGTTAGGCGAGCAAAGGATTTTATGGAAAGAACAGGCCGAACCAGCTTGGAAAGCAAGAAAGACACCAAGTATGGGTTCGATAAACAAGCTGTTAAATGCTTCAATTGTGGTGAACGTGGTCATTTCAAGCGTGAATGTACAAGACCAGCTCAGCATGGGAACCAGAATCCCTTCAGAGGTCAAGGAAACAGGGCCAATCAGAACCAAGCGAGGAACAATGATCGCACACTGGTGCCTGTCAACAACCAGACCCAAGCAGGACCATCAAATGCCAACCAGGCACTTGTAGTTCAAGTAGATGAAGGCTGTGATTGGTCAATCCAGTTGGGAAATGATGCACCAGATGGAACAGCTTGTTTTGCTGAAGTGGTTAATGATCTTAAGCACGCCAGTGGTGGAGAATCTTCCACCAATGGCAGTGAATCTTCTGAGGATGAAGACTCTTCCGGTTATAGTGGAAGTTCAGATGAAGAGTCCTCCGCTTCAGGCGATGATCATGTGGATGACACATCAAGTGCGTCAGTCGATGCAAATATTGATGAGCTTTTGGATGAAGTTGCAGCAGGAATTCAAAGAAGATCTATTTTGGTGGATCAAGCTGCTTATTCTTCGTCTTCTCTCCATTCAGCCTTTATGGCGAATGTCGACAGTTCATCAAGTCAGGTATGTGTCGACGAACCCACTTCTGTTAGCTGTAATACCTGTGATAGTTTGCATGTGAGATGTGCTGAGTTGGAAGCAAGCATGTCTGAGTTGCAAGGCAAACACGATGCTTTACAAGCTAGTCTGTTTGAATTGCAAGACAAACATGTTTCTGTGAATGATAGGTGGTGTGAATTGCAAAGCAAACACGAGGCTTTGCAAGAGAAATATGATGTGACATTCATTCACAATCAGAAATTAACAGTGGATCTTTCAAAGTGCACTGAAGCCAACATGTTTTATGGAAACCATGAAAAGGAATTTAAGTCAATGATTGAAACATTAAAGAAAGATAAAACTGAGTTGACTAAAATGGTCTCCAGAAAACAAACCGACATAAACTTGTATATCACTCGCCTTGAGGTGATGCAAAAAGAAATGGCTTGTGTTAAAACAGAAAGTGAGGCGATCCGACTCAAGTTAGACAGTTATTTGAGTTCTAGCTATGTGTTGGATCACATCATTGATGTTCAAAAAGAGAAAAAGGATGTCACATGCATAGGCTATAAGAAATGTCCACCACCCGTGAGAAACAATTTTTATGCTTTGCCTGATGAGGAGTATAGGACTCACTTTGAGCCATCTGTTCCTTTGGACGTTGAGGAATTTGCAACAGGGCTCGGATACAAGAAAGAAGTATCATCCGATTCAGATGTGTCAGCGGATACATTTGTAACTGCTGAACAGAATCAGGATCCTCCAGTTGTGATTGAGGATGCTGATTCTTCTGATGATGAGTCTGATGATACTGATTCAGAAAAGTCTAATGCAGTAATCAAAGAAGAGGACATACCTCTTGAGAATCATATCCTATGTGATCCTCCCACAAAACCTGCTAAGACTGTTCCAACCGAGTCCACATCAGCAAAAGAGTCGGAGAGTGTGGATTTGCTGTACACTCTTGTTGGTGATGATAAAATTTACGCAGACAAAGATTTTCCTATTAAGAATGTTAATCAATCTTTAATAAGTAAAGTCTTTGAAAATTCGACAAGTAAGTTTTTGGGAAAGACAGGACCACATGTTACAGTCACACAGTGTCCTCCTATCCCAAAGGCTGAAGTTAGAAAACAGTTTGGGAACAAGAAATTACCAACAGTGCCAAAACAGCAAAACCATACCAAAACAAATGGTAAGGCACCGACTCAAAGTCAAAAGAAGCCGAATCAGAAGAAGAAGAAGAATGTGAACTTTGTGAAATCGAAGGGAACGGACAAAATTGAAAAGTTTGCAAATCAATCTAACTTAGATTTTGTCCAAAAGGCAACAGTGATGAAAAGGAATGAACCAAGTAGTTCAAAACCTAGTACCTCGGGTTCACAAAGTTCATCATCGGCAAGAAGATCACATGATACTTCGGGGTTTGTTGAACGAAGATCATGTTTTGAATGTGGAACAATCGGGCATATTGTTCGAAATTGCCCGTATCTTCATAAACAAAAAGGCATAGTTGATGATCCCCGTGGCCCAACTGACCGCAAGCGATCTGTTTCTGTAAAACAAGATCCCCGACTCATAAGAGAAAGGGAAAAGAAACAGAAACGCCAACAGGTCAAGAAACTTGAAAAAGAAATTAAAACCGATGTGGTCCACAAACCATCTGTCTCAGTTAAACCAGATAATTCAAAGTTTTCAAAAACTTCAAACAATCAAACTGGTAACACTCAACAGACCTGGAAACCAAAAACGGTTATTGAATCAGGGGGACCATCACAATTTCCAAATCATCAAAAAGTCGAAGTTATTGTTGTTGATAAAAATGGAAGACCCAAGACCACAATGGCTTGGGTCCCCATCTCCAACTAATCGATTGAGTTTATGTGCAGGGTGTTCCAGGAGGAACTATCAGTAGTCATTGGATTGTTGATAGTGGGGCATCCAGGCACATGACAGGCGACATGAAGCTTCTCTACGACGTCAAATCTATTAGAGGAGGTTATGTTGCTTTTGCTGGAGATAAGGGCGGATATATAACGGGTGAAGGAATGATTTCCAACGGGGTTGTTAGCTTTGACAAGATCAACTTTGTGCAACAACTTGATCACAATCTTCTTAGTGTTTCTCAAATTTGTGACAAGCAGTTCTCAGTACACTTTGATGCTAATGGATGTTATGTGCTGAAACCCGGCTTCAAAATTCCAAAAGAATGGATTCTCTTGTCGGCTCCAAGGATAAATGATCTGTATGTCCTTGATATGAGCCAAGCTATCACAACGTCTGCACAAGCAACATGTTTCGTTTCAAAAGCCACAGAAAAAGACACAATCTCTTGGCACAGACGAATGGGTCACATTCACTTACGCAAAATGAATCATTTGGTGTCAAATGAATTGGTGAATGGTGTTCCTCTTAAAAATTTCCATCTTCAAGACGTCTGTGTTTCGTGCCAGAAAGGAAAACAAACGAAGAAGCGACACCCCACAAAGAAAGTCAACACGGTGGCTGTTCCTCTTGAACGTTTGCACATGGATTTGTTCGGTCCTGTCAAGCACAAAAGCATTAGGAATGATCAATATTGCCTCGTGATTACTGATGATTATTCAAGATTTTCTTGGGTGGCGTTCATGGCACACAAGAGTGAAACCTTCGGTATTATCAAAAACTTGATCATTCAGATTGAGAATCTCTACAACTTGAAGGTTAGGCGGATACGTAGCGACAATGGTACTGAATTCAAAAATCATGCCATGGCGGAGTTTTGCACTTCAAAAGGTATTCTTCACGAATTTAGTGCAGCTTATACTCCTCAACAAAATGGCGTCGCTGAACGTAAGAACCGCACATTGATCGAGACTGCTAGGACTATGTTGGTAGAGTCGCAGCTACCCATTCCATTCTGGACTGAAGCTGTGTCCTCTGCTTGCTATACGTTGAACCGAGTCCTTACAGTCAAAAGGCACAACAAGACCTGCTTTGAGCTTATCAACAAACGGAAACCAGACTTGTCTTATCTTGAACCGTTTGGAGCTCCTTGCACTATTATCGATCCTAATGGAAAGTTTGGGGCAAGATCAATCGAGGGATACTTTCTTGGGTATTCCACCCCAAACTTAAGAGTCTGGAATTTAGAGACTAAAAGGGTCGAGGAATGGTCTGAAGTCAGAGTACAGAGGCACACTTTACCGGTTAGAAATCCTGGTCAGCCTTGGATGTTTGAGTACGATGACTTTTTCAATTCGATCAATGTTGAAGCCGTTGAAGAAAGTGCTGCGGCAAGGATGTTTTTCGAGAGTGACAACGCAACTGATTCACCGTTGGTTCGTCCCATTATTGTCAATCAAGAACCATCTTCAGTGAACAACAATGCTCTCGACAATGAGGATTTTCAAGATGCTTCCGAATTGCACGAATCTTCAGAGGATGACGAATTTATAGATGCAGAACAAGAAGCTCCAACAGCAGTTCATGGTACTTCAGAGGGTACTCCTCCAGTGGATGTCCCTAGAACAGCTGAAACTTCTGCATCATCCTCTTCGTCAATTCCGGGACTTGAATTGATTGCTGATCTCAATCTCAACAATCTGGGTACAAATATTCCAGTTCAAGATAATCCAGAAACAAGGATTCATAATACCCATCCTCAACAAAACATCATCGGAAATGTACATAGTGGCGTTCAAACAAGAAACATGTTGCGGAACAACAACAATGCAGGCTTGTATGCAACTATCCGAGAATCTGGTCAACAGAATGATTGGTCTTTCGCGTGTTATGTCTCACAGGAAGAACCAAGAACTTGGAAAGATGCTTTGAAAGATAGCTCATGGGTTGAAGCGATGCAGGAAGAACTGCAACAATTCCAGAAGCTTGGTGTCTGGAAACTCGTAGAGAAACCTGCTGGATACAAGAAGATTGGTACCCGTTGGGTGTTTAAATGCAAAAAGGATGACCGTGGGATCGTTATCCGGAACAAAGCAAGGCTAGTCGTTCAAGGTTTTCGTCAGATAGAAGGAATTGACTACAACGAAGTATATGCACCTGTTGCACGTCTAGAAGCCATTCGGATCTTTCTGGCCTATGCCTCATTCAAAGGTTTCAAGGTATACCAGATGGACGTGAAGAGTGCTTTCTTACATGGTGTGGTGGAAGAAGAGGTGTACGTCGAACAGCCTCCAGGTTTTGAAGATCCTATCCATCCCGATCGGGTTTGGTTGCTCAACAAAGCTCTATATGGTCTACATCAAGCACCGCGAGCTTGGTACGCAACCTTATCTAATTATCTGCTGGAGAACGGTTTTCGCAGAGGTCTTATCGACTGCACTCTTTTCATCAAAGAACAAGATGGAGATCTTCTACTGGTACAGGTATACGTTGATGATATTATATTTGGTTCTACTAACGATGTTTTGTGTAGGGATTTCGAGCGTGTAATGCAGGATAAATTCGAGATGAGTGCTATGGGGGAAATGACTTTCTTTTTGGGCCTACAAGTACAACAAACAGAGTCTGGGATATTCATCCATCAGACTAAATATGTTGGCGACATCTTGAGCCGGTTCCAGATGTCTGATGCAACGCCCATCGGTACCCCATTGCCACAAAATCACGGAATTACTCCAGACTTGAAGGGTCAAGACGTTAGCCCCTCATACTACCGCGCGATGATTGGATCTCTTATGTACCTCACAGCATCAAGACCAGATATAATGTACCCAACGTGCCTGCTTGCCAGATATCAAGTGAACCCGAAGGCCTCACATCTTGCAGCTGTAAAAAGGATTTTTCGTTATTTGAAGGGTTACCCTGACACCGGTCTGTGGTACCCTAGGGATAATAACTTTGACTTGATCGCATTCAGTGATTCTGATTTTGGCGGATGCAAAATCGACGGCAAATCCACAACGGCTGGATGTCAGTTTTTGGGAAATCGCCTAGTCACATGGCAGTGCAAGAAGCAGACGTGCGTCGCTACATCAACATGCGAAGCTGAATATATTGCTGCCTCAAGTTGTTGCTCCCAAGTTCTATGGATCCAACAACAAATGCGTGATTACGGTTTTGAATTCCTAACTACTCCTATTTACGTTGATAATTCTGCTGCATTACAGATCACTAAAAATCCTGTGCAGCATTCAAAGACTAAGCACATCGACATTAAGTATCACTTCATACGTGATTGCTTTGAGAAAAGGCTAATCGATGTTGCTTACGTCCACACCGATGACCAACGTGCCGACCTTTTTACCAAAGCTTTTGACAAATCAAGATTTGACTACTTATTATTGGTAAACGGCGTTAAGGTCAAGCAAGAGTAAAACCAACATCGGAAAATCATTTTTGTAAATACCTTTGTGTTTTAAATTTATCTTAGTTTGTTGATTTTAGGGGGAGTAAATCCAAAATTTGAAAAATCCAAAAACATTGAAAAATTTCAAAAACACAAAAACACTAGAAAACAAAAATGAGTTTCCTGGCGAGCAAAAGAGAAAATGATAGTACATCAGTGGTCTGTCTTTACACTCTTTAAACCTTAAATGAAAAACGATAAACAGCTCTATATAAGATGTATCGGTAGGCTCTCAATCATTTTAAAGTGTGCAGGGTGATATAAACTTAAATCGACTGAAGACTGGGTGGGAACCATTCATTGGCATATGGTCTTAGTACCGAAATTTCGTTTGAGAGATTGCCGAGGTTCTGAAATATTCGGTCTTTATGCTGCTTATCATCTGGGTATCATGGTTGTATCTTTTACCGAAAAATAACGGGGACGCAAGTCTAGATCTTCCATGATACTATACATACGTGTACATACTGCATACGACCTCAATAAGTGATCAACAATCACATGTCCAAACAAATAAGTGATAAAATTTCACAAATTCTTTCCGGGTGTCAAGTTCGTCTCTCTGCTGTACGAAAGTACTGACCTGTTCACGGACTTGCTCCTGTGCCCTCATGCATCGAAAACCAAGTTCCTCATCAATAAGTGATTATATCACATAGGGCTTGTTTTCAAACAAAATAAGTGAGAATCTCACATCATATACGGTCAAACAGATGATAATCGGTATACTCACCGGTAAGATGAACCCTCGTGCATACCTTGATACGGGAATGTGTCGTGATGTGGATGAACACCGGTCGGTAAGTATAAATCATACCTTAACGTATCCCCTCGTCATGATTACAAATGATAAGTTGAGCTTAAGTGGACAACAATACCGATAATTGTTATAGGATGCTTATCTTAATGTGAACTAATTGAACAAAGAGAGCGTTTTGGCATGACCGTACACTGATATGATTCTCTTACCCTCGAAACTCACAAAAAGAATGTCTGTATATATTTATTTACTGCTTTCAGTCTTTACATTTGAAATATTCAAAAATACCAAAAAGATTTTAGGCGTGTTTTAATATAAACTTTCAAAAAGCCAAAAAGATTTTATTTTTATTTTATTTTCGATCGTACGATGTTGGAGCTCGAGTCTTCGTTACCTGAAACCTGAACGAAAACCGAAAACGACTAAATCTTCATAAACGGTCGAAATTTGCAAGCGTTGAAAGTTAAAATTGAAATGGATAAAATTTGTTAAACTTTCAAACTGTCGGACGGTGTTTGTTTAAAACAATGGTCACATGTGTGTCGTTTGCTTATGATATTCCAGGCGGTTGTTCTCATTACGCGTTTAGATTTCTTGCATGTGCAGATTCTAAAGGCTAGGAGAACATGGTCGATGACAAGCTTCGGAATGAAGACACGACGTGAAGGCACTCAAATGATGAAGATGATCGAGTTGCCGCTGACCATCATCAACACCACAAGGATCTCATTTCATAAAGATCAAGTATTTCACGAGCATAACTCAAGGGGGAGCTTATGTTAAGGGGGAGTTTGTCAACACACTTCCTACATGAAACGGGGAGTTTGTTGGTACACTTTCTGCTTTCAAGACGTGAAGACTTTGAAGATCCTCCGACATTGAAGACTTGAATAGAAGTCAAAGACTTGAAGACACGAGAACTTACAAGAATGAAGATCGAGACAAAGCAACAGCTGATTGTTGATAAGCCAGACAAAGCTACAGCCAAGGGGGAGTTTGTTGGTGCACTTATGTCTGCACTTTGTCTGTATTCGGTCACAATGTAAAACGATGTCTTGTTAGTCTTGTAAGTTTGACCAAGTCAACCATCCTCCTGGTTTGACTTGGCCAAACAGTCAACATTATGTTAATAAGCTGCTGGGTCGAAGGATGTACCATCGAAGGATTGCATTGATCCTTCGATGATAAGCTCGATAGATGTCATTCGATAGATGGACCACGAAAGATCCCATCTTTCGTGGTACTTATGGATCGTTCGAGCTGTTCCTGGTCGAAAGATGATCTTTCGACCGGTCTGCATGATCCTTCGACCAGACATGCTGTTTTGGGTATAAATACCCGTGTGTTGTGTTCACTTCGAGAGTTAGACAAGTGAGACACTTAGACAGATCAGGAACACACACACACTAGAGAGAGTTTGCAGAACTGATTTGTAAACCTTGAGCTGTAACCGGACCTTTCATACGTTTAATACAAGTGGTGTTAATCGTTGAACTTTGCGTGTCGTCTTATTGTGTGTTCTATCTCGGTTTGCTATTTCGGTTGGATTCCGCACAACCGGAGTGGTTCGTATACAAGGATTAGGCGACTAGATCCTCCCCTAGCCGGACCTACATTTACAATACTCCTTTTTGTGTAGGAGAAAGAAGGGGGTAAAACAATTGGATACAAGAAAGTATTGTTACAAACCCACGCCACTATGAGGTGCAAAAAAATGTTACAAGATGGGGAGATAAGTGAAAATGATTTTGCGTCGTTGGAGTTTGTTACCGACCGTGCAAAGCGTTCATATGTAAGCTATCTTCTATCATTTATTTATAACTAGTGGAATTCCTTCGAGCTTCGCGGCGGGTATTCGATTGATTCGGTTTGATTCTTTATAGTACTGACACTTGCTATAACTGTCTGAAGAGAAAACCAAAATTCTCAAAAAGACACTGATACATATTTTACATCAATCGAAACCTATAAACGAATACTAAAAGTTGTACATTCGTTAAGTCAACTTTGACCTAGGAGCTCTCTTTTAGAAGGCAAAACATAGCTATCTTGTCTCACGTTAAATTGCGAAAAAGTTTTAAGTTTTCAAAAGTTTATATGGAAGAATATTAGTTATAATGGTGGATTGGTGATCTTCTAATATATTATTTATTATTAAATTCAGTGCTTTCTTAAACCATACGAAAGAGTTAATATCTAATATTCGTCTCAGTCATTTTCATTTGAATAAAATTAAAAATAAGACGGTAAAAAATCAAAGCTGAGTAAGGGAATAATTCCATATCCTTTGTGATAATATAAGATATATGAATTATGGTGTCACTTTTACCGGTTGATAACTTTCACTTGATAAAATTATAGGTCGCATACTCGCCACAACTTAAAGATTTGTATGGGGACATGGATTGCGATGATTTAGACTTTTGGGAAAGTTTGCATCCTAAGTGTAAGGGTCGCAAGATGTTCGGGAAAGGATCTTCTGATCCTGATTTTCTGGTGACCGGAAAAAAAATCATCTACAATTTGCGGTTCTAATGATGATGCCCGACACTCGCAAGAGGTATCATTATTTATTCTTGTTATTTAGAAAGCATAAACATTTTTAAGATAGTCCTATTAGTGAAGGTAATAGTTTAGGCTTTAAATGGGAAGAATGAGTTTGCTGATATGGGTTTCATATGGTCGTATTGAAGGTAGCTTGTTTGTGATTGATTGAGTACATTGCTGGTTGAATAGGTTTGTTATGGGCGGGTTTGGGTCACGGGCAGAATGGGCCGTGCGGGTCAGAATGGATCGGGTCAGAATAGGTTATTTTTAAACTAGGGTTAATTTGATTCGGGTTAGAACGGGTTCACGTCAATTTTGATTTGGGTCAGAAGGGTTCATTTTCAAGGTTTATTTGGTTTGTGTTAGGAGTTTTTACAAAATAAGCACGAGTCGAGATGATTTTTACCACTCATGTATAAATATGTTTAATAAAAGTAAAATTGCAAGAAACATAAGGAATTGCGTACTTATAATACTTTTTAATAATTTATTAAAATAATTAAGTACAAATAAATAACAACATTTTAATATGATATTTCATTTTTTTAATATGTATGTGTGTTTGTATTTTGTTATAAGGGATTTTTAAGTTGTTAGTTAGATTTTTGTAGGGTTGTGTTGATCGACCTGTTCGGGTTGATATGTGATGATTACGGTTTTATAATTTTCAGCTTCAAAAAGTTCAGGCGGAACTAGAAAGAGAGCGTGAGGCTCGACAAAACATAGAAGTCCGTTTCGAACTATTTCAACAAGAGCGTGAAAAAGAGCGGGCCGACCAAGACGAATGGCGAAAAAATATGGAAGAAATGGTGAAAAACATCGGAAAGAAGTAAACAAAGCTCTTGTTTTGTTAAGTATTGGAATGTTGGATCAGTTTTGAATCAAAAAAATTGCTCTTAATTAGGATTTTTTTGTGTGTTTTGGAACTTTTGGAATGTTTTAGAATCTTGCTTGTTGCAAATGTTTTGGAATGTTTTATAATTTTGCTTGCTGCAAATTTTTTGGAATATTTTATATTTTGCTGCATTTTTTATACAAAAAATGGTTTTTTAAAATTCAGATTTGTTATTTTGTCACAAATCTTTGTCACAAATCTGTCGCAGAAGAGTTTTATAGTTTGTAGGAATTTTGTCGCAGAAGAGTTTTTATAATTTGTAGGAAATTTGTCGCAAACTGTTTTGATAACTTTATAGGAAATTTGTTGGAAACCGTTAGTTTTGTAGAGAATTCGTAGCAAATTGTTTAGAGAAAATTTATAAATTTGTAGGAAACTTGTGGAAAGTTTTATGATTTGTAGGAAATTTTGTCGCAAGAAAGTTTTTTAATTTGTAGGAATTTTGTCGCAGAAAAGTTTTATAATTTATAGGAATTTTGTCGCAAGAACGTTTTAGAATTTGTAGGAATTTTGTCGGGAAAATAAAAAATTATGAATATTTTTTTAATAATGTTTTTAATATTAAAAATAAAATATCATAAAATAATATAAAAAAGGCAAAAACGTGGAAGAATTGTCGGAATTTTGCAAGAAGAGCGATTTGTCAGTATTTTCTAGCAAATTTTGCGACGAGAGATTTTGTAGAAATTTTGTAGCAGATTTTGTCATATTTTTGTAGCTAATCCGGTTACCCACAAGTTTATTTCCTATGAATTTTTTTGTAGGAAATTTGTAGGTAAGGCCAATTTCAGACAAATTTGCTACAGATTTGGTTGTCACAAACTTGGTGTTAGTACATACATCTGTGGACTTCGTCTTGTATCCTGTCTTGTATTAGTTTGTATATTCGATTGAATAGTTCAGGGCACAGAAAACGAGAAAATGTGTGTTTATAGGTAATTCCGCTCGAAATTAACTTGCTAATTTCGTTTGAAGTAATTCCGCTTGAGCATGTTCAAGCGAAATTACCATGCCTATATATATGTGTCTTGTCTTGTCATTTGGTACGAAATTACCAAGGTGTTCCGGTGAGCCGAAGTGTCTACTGAGTTGTAAACTGTGTGTTTTCAATAAAATAGACAGTTAATAGTGAATACAAGCTAAACGAAGACCGAATCATTGAATTCCGCCTCTGATTCAGTCTGAGAATTCTTCTGATCGACTCGTTTGGGTCACAAAACAATCCTACAAGTGGTATCAGAGCTCAGGAGGAAGAGTTCTTACCGTTTAGCTCGTTTTCGCTGAAAAATTTTGATTTCTACATCTTCTTTTCAAAATTAATCAAGATTTCACGGTTAAAATGGAATGATCTTTTGATATTGTGTGTAAAATACAGTTTTAACAAACTCTTGAAAGATTCAGACCTAAATTCAGACTAAAAGTGACAAAAATGGACCAAAAGGTTAATTCCGTTTGAACGTGCACCTGATTCCGTTTGAAAAGTTGAAGTAATTCCACATGGAATTACTGATTTTGCTTGAAAGACACCTAATTCCGTTTGAAAGCATCTGATCTCGTTTGAAAACGTAATTTCGTTTGAAATATCATCTAATTTCGCTTGAAAGTGCTATTCCGGTTGGGAGTGATTCCTTGTGAAAAGGTAATTCGGTGTGAAATAGGGTATCTCGTTTGAAAGGTTGATTCCGTGTGAATCTAGTATTTCGTTTGGACAACTAATTTCGTGTTAAGTTGGTTATTTCGTTTGAAAAGATTGCTTTGTAAAACTGGTTACCAAAACATGGATTTTGAAGAACTTGCAATGTATTATTATGTATCTCAACAAAAGAGTTACATTGAGATAGAAAAAGAACCAGTTTTCGAAAAATCAATTGTAAAGGAATCAGTTTCAATAAACAAGGATTCAGAAATTAGTGTAGATAAAACTGAAAAGAGTTTAGAAGTTGGTTCTGAAAAAGTTGAAAAAATTTCAGAAGTTGTTTCAGAAAAAACTCCAGTTTTTGATCATTCATACTCATCTGATGAAGAGTGTGATGATGATAGAAGAGAACTTGAAAAAATTGAGTTTTATAAAAGGCTATTTTCGTCTGAAATGTTTAATGAATATTTTGCAAAACAAATTGACAAGCTCAAGAATAAACTTGCTGCGAAAAACAAGAATCTTGAGGTAGCAAATGTGGAAGATAATGTAAATTTAGAGGATAAACAGGTTGAAAATGTTCATCCAGAAACATCTAAACAAGATGAGACAACTGTGTTGTCACAGAACGATGAAGTCAAACCTGAAGAAAAAGTCCAAGTGATAGAAGAACAGGTTAAAGAGATTCCAGCTTTCAAGATAGAGAATGAAGCTGATGTTGAAAAGATGATTGGGAAATGCTTAGAATGTGATCAATCTAAAGCAGAAAATGTCAAACTCTTGAAAGAAGTAGAGAGTTTGATATTAGAAACAAAAAGTTTGAAAGAAAAAGAAAAAGATTTTGAAAATAAAATGAAAATGTTTGAAAATGAAAAATAAAAAATTGAAAAAGATTTTCAAAGTCAAATAAAGATTTTAGAAGATGAAAAATCTGTTTTTAGTAAAAATAATATTTTAAAACAGATTGCAATAAATTCTCATCTCCAGAAAATCATTCAGCTTGAAAATGAAGCTGAAATTGCTAGAAATAAAAACAAGGAGTTACAGAATAAATTGAAAGGTTTTGTGACTTCGTCATCAACAACAGGTTATATCTGTCCAAAACCGATCAATTCAGTTCCAATAAGTGACAATGTCACAAACTATGACAAAGTCATAGATGAAGATTATGATGAGAAATCTGATGATGAAAATGAAAAACTTGAGAAAACGAAATTATTTTTGAAATTAAAAGAAAAGTTTCAAGAAACTGTTTTGTAATCTACTGAAACAAGTGAATGTTCAACACAGAAACCTGTGAAGAAGAATGCAAAACAGAAACAAAAAGTAAAAATTTCAAAAGATTTTCAAAATGAAAATAAAAGTTCATCAGCTCAACCATCCAATCATGATAAAAAATCACAAAAATATGATAATCAAAACTCAAAAAATGTTGGTAATAAGTGGTGCAGGTTTGACCACAGTGCTCAAAAGCCAAATTCAGCATACAAGAGGAGAAATGACTATCACCAAGCCAAACAGTGCTATGATCTGAATGTTTGGACTAAAGGTGGTGATTGGTATGATAACAGAATGTGTTACACTTGTGGTGTGAAAGGACACATTGCTGTTAACTGCCAGAATTGGAATTATGAGACTAGGAGATGCTATAACTGCCAAATCAAAGGTAACATTGCCAGAGATTGCCCAATGAGATCAAATGAAAGATCGAGAGCTGATTCTCAGAAATTGGCAAAAAAACCAGTCAATGTCAAGCCCAAAGAACAGAAAGTGGAAGAAAAGAAAGTAAAGCTTTCACAGGGGCAAAAAGACAGACTGAGGAAGAAGAGGAAGAAGGCAAGAGAATAGTTGGAAAAGATTTTGTCCTCTGGTATACCGGTTGGGTCAAATAAGAGTTCTGATGAATCGATTCACTCGACTACAAAGTCAAGTAAAACGAATTCATCAGATGAAGATCTGAGGACAAAAGAGAAGAAAAAGAAAGTTATTGGCGATGAATCTGGCTCATCAAAGTCGGACAAGCCACGTTCAGGCAATGATTCTGGATCGTCAAAGCCAGAAGAGCCATTTGTTGAGGTAAAAAATGAGAATTCTGGTCTAACAATGGATGATGAAAATTTTCCACCATTGTTGAACAAGAATTCAAAATCACCCAAGGACAGTCAGGCTTGGGTGAATTTGTTCAAATGAAAAACCCTGACTTGCCGGAGCTCCCAGGTTGGTAAGAGTGGAGCAGGTATCGACACATTTCTTGAGAAATTCACCTCGGTGATATTTCGATCGACAAAGTGGTTAATCAAGAACATTAAATTGTACTTGATTTTCTTACAAGTGGTTTATTGTATAAATTGGAAAATTATATATCTACAAGTGGTAAAGAAGGATAAGGTGATGTGATAACCCCGAACCTGCAAGTGGTTAAAAACAAACTAATTTTTCCGGAAAAACCATTTTGATTAAAACAAATTTAAGTGTTTTGAAATCATAATAGGAAAATAGTTTGTTGTGAGGGGAAGTTCTGATTGTTTATGCCAAGTGGATGGAGAGTTGAAGTGATTCGATATCATGTTGTTAAGTTTGTACAATTTGATTTCAAATTTTCCCAGAAAATCAAAATTGAAATATATTTTGATTTTAGGGGGAGAAAAATTGTTTAAAAAAATTTTGAAAATTTAAAAATGTCAAAAACATTGAAAAATTCAAAAATGAGTTTTGTTGAAACAAGAGGAAATGATAGAAAATCAGTGGACTATCACAGCATGCTAAAGAAATGTAATGACAAATGTGATAAATGATCTCACTAAAGATGTGACGATAGGCTCAGCTAGACTAGTAGATTTGTAATAACGATACAAACTTAAATGAAAAAGCCTAGTTCTAGTGGGAAACATGGTCGAAAGCATAGTACTTAGTTTTGTCCTTCTTGATTGTGTACCTGCTCAGTAATCGCTGAATGCCAAAAAGCATAAAAACTGGTTAAGTTTGTGAACTTTCACAACTTTGCTGAAAATGACACTGTGATTGTGTATTTCATTTTGCAAGGATTTAAACCTGTTTTATTTCTTTATTTTGTTTAAGCATTGGACATCCTCTGCGTATACGTGAGTATCGACCTGGATGTTATTGCCTAAACGTTCTGCTTTATTTTCTTTGGTTTTTCGTTTAAGCTTTGGATCACCTATGCGTATACGGGAGTATCGATCTGGTGATTAAATCCTAAACAACTTCAACTTGTTTTTTTTTTGTTTAAACATTGGATTTTCTCTGCGTATACGGAAGTATCGACCTGATTGTTAATGTTTAAACATTCTGCTTTGTTTTCACACATATCACATTTGATAAAAGTTTAAAGGCATTACTTGAGTTAGTGTATTGCATGATGAGGGGATATGCTGAGATCGTGGGGTCCATAAGAACTTAGTGCAAAATTAATATACCTAAACGTATCGGTAAGCATTTCGAAATTTTTTAGATTGAGTTTAAGTGGACAACTGTAACGCCCCGCGTTTTCATACCTCCTATATTTAGAAACCATCGTTTGAAAAACTATTTTTGGAAATTTCGTAGTCTTGTAATCGTTTTTTCATTAAAAGCGATGTAAAATCCGAGACTTGGATTATGAATAAAACTCGTACTTTGTTAATTACATGATACACATACTTTATATAGTCTCATACATTCAATTTTGGGGAACAATTGATGCTTATTCGTAAATTTTGGAAACAAGGTGCTAAACTTGTAAATACATGAAACTTATGCATAAAACGTGTTTTGAACGAGAAAGACACTTGATTTTGATGCTTATACGCTTAATTATACTTGTTTTATACTCCTCATACTTAATTGTACCTCAAAATATGCTTTTGTGGCAAGTATAGTCCTTAAATGCCCTAAAATCACTAAAATGACAACTCTAGGGGGCTGAATTGCAATAAAGGAAACTTTTACCCGGAACCTTAAGTTGAGGCGGCCCGCATAAAGGTCCCCTGACCTCTTACGCAGCCGGCGTTGATGTCTGTTTCGCAGAAAACCAACTCAGCTGCATTTTGACGCGTTTTGGCACAAAATCCCAACATCTAAACTCACCCAATCACCTCTAATCCAACTCTAAACACCTCCAATCACCACCAACCTCTTCCACTATAAATACAACCCTTCTCCTCACCATTTTACACTTTCACAACCCTCAAATCTCTCTCAAACACTCTCAAGTTCTTACAAATTTCAGAAATTTGGACAGATTCATACACCTGTACAAAATTGAGCATAACTTGCTCATTTCTCAACGAAATTACTCGATTCTTCTTCCTACTTGCTTGGATAATCATGGAGTTTGATTCCTTGACTTCTCCTGGGAGAAATCAGACCTGGAATTGCCCCAAAACTGTCCACAAACTTTCTGTTTTGTTTCAAGTTCTTCAATAGTTGTTTAAACTCATCCAACTTGTGTCTAACACATCTCACACCTATGTCCTAATGCTTACAACCTCTCTTATGGTTGGTTAAGCTTAAAAACAAGGTTGAGACACTATAAATCAGAGGTTGAAACCTCAAATACTTTCTGTTTTGTTAGGGTATTTAACCCACAAATCATGTCAATCTTAGATCTTGATGAATGAGTGATTATGGAACAACTTGGGTTGTCCTATATACAATCCTCACATGACTTGATGATTTCTCTTTAGTTAGGTTGTTTATATTATTGTGTTAATCCTAGTTCATGACCCTCCTTGGTTGTTTTTACATCAAGTGAAGTGGTGAACATTCAAGGGTTCCTAAATGGAAGCATGTTCTTCCTACCCCATACATGACATCTATGATAACTCGAGGTGCCTAAATGAAGATCCTAATCTTCTACCTCCTACTTGAATTATTGGACTAAATAATATGTAATACTTAGCCTAAAAATATATATACACTCATTCGAACCTTTAATGATGAACTTGTGTTTATATGTTAAAGTAGTAGAACATCATCTAAAACCTAAACCTTGTTGTGATTCTTATGGGTGTTCAACTCATGAAAACATTATCATAACCCTTGCAGTTACCAAGTGTCATACAAGTGTTATGTGTTGAAGATGATTATTTTTACATGTTATTCTCATATCTTATTTTTATGTTGTTTTAAATACCGAATCTCGACTCTAAGCATACTTGAACTTTAACCCATACACCTTCAACCTTTTAACCTCATCAACTCGTCAATAATTGGATAATTAGAAAGCATATGCAAACTTTGTGAGTATACTCGTATTTCCCCTTTTTACTTTTACCACGTTTGGGGTGTAACAAGTTTACTTATCAACAACTTACACATGAACATTTTGCTTAAACACATGAACATTCCTATAACATGCTTGTATACGTGATTGCTTGATACTTTAAACTTGGGTGAAACTTTATGTGTTGAACTTATCATTAACTTGTACGAGCCTAACCGTGACATATGTAGCGCTATAGGATTGACGCCCCGCCCGTAGACTTGTGGTTATGTCATGCAGCATCTCGCGTCTCCTTTGGGTTGATTTGTTAGACACATGCCAAATTTATTGTTTATCTTGAATCACATGCTTGCTATGAGGAATTGTTCAAAACTTATCTTTTGTTACGTATGTACCAAACTTGTATACTCGCCTTTGCTTTGCATTGAACTTTATTTTAAACATGTTACAGGTTGAGGATGATGGTGCTATGAAATGAAGTAGCGTTGATACCTAGATACACATATAGACGTTTAGATTAAATACGTTGTATAAATGTCATATTTGTTGTTGTATTGTTCTTTTTGTATTTAACATGTTGTATTTCAAATTTCATGTATTGTAACATTTATTTATGAAAGAAATCAATTTATCTTTAATTCTATTGTCACAATTTAGCGTTATGTGTGATGAGCAATCTTTCTTCGTCTCACTCGGATGTTTCCGCCATCGGTTGGGGTGTGACAGATTGGTATAAGAGCCATAACTATAGGGAAATAGGAAAAGTAGGAATGCTTTTACCTAGTCTATAGTTTTAGAGTCTTATTCGTATATTTTGCTCGAACTACTACATGATACTTTATTTGTTTCTTAGTTATGCTATTTTAAACATGTACATCACTCGTGAGTAATATTCGACATGATATTCTTATGCAATAATGCTTGTCTTATTATGTGTTAATACTTGTTCCATTGTTCGATTCTTTATGTGTTACTCTAAACATATTTCTCTATGTGTTAATACATGTTTTATCATTTCGTTATCCAAGCACCATTCTTGATATGTTTTCTTATGTGTTTATACTTGTTTATGTATTTCCTTTGACATACACTTCCCTCACGCATTTTACTCGATTATTCTAAATCCGACAACACTCATACTACAAAAACGAGACGACTACACCAAAATAGGCGTGAAACCCACAATTTGGTGAATGACTCTCGATCCTTCTACTTTTCTTTTCTCACACGAAATTCACCACCAAGTTAGGAGTGAAATCCTCACCTTGATGGAGAAATTCAAATTTTGAATTCTAGTGGACCCTTGTCAAAGTGTTGAAATTAAATTTTGACCCGACGAGTACCAACCACACTTAGGATACGAAATCGCCAAGTTAGGGGTGAGACCCGCACCTTGACGACTAGTTCCACTCCTTGATTTTCATTAATCCCGCCAAGTCTCGGAATTTCAAATGAATTAGGGACATGTAGTAACCAGAAGGGTAAATACCGTTAACCGACTTGTCGGCAAGAGTATTTCACCTATTAGGCCAAAGCATGCTCCTCAAATTCAAAATACTTTTCGACCACTTTGGTTAGTCAACGTTCCGTTATGGAACCATCCAAATTTTGATCAAACATGTGTTTCTATTATTCATTTTATACGATGCAATGTTTCAAATTCGAATTTACTTTCGATATTCTCTTTTCACGCACACAACACATTGAATCTTTTCATACACTTATACGTATGCATGATTTCATATAATTTAAATTGATATTTCTTGTAACAAGAGGTGGAGACATATCATCGAGATAGGAGTGATTTCCTTACCTTGACGATTAACTCCACTCCCTTTTCTTAAAACGACATCACCAACGAGTTAGGGGTGATTCCCTTACCTAGGTGATCGTTACCAAAACGTCTCTTCAAAATATCTTATCATGCAAACTCGATCATGTTTTATACCTAAATTATTTATCATTATTCAAAATACATACGTATACGATTTCAAAATACATTATTTTATCAAGCGTACTTTCTATCCTACAACCTATTTTCACATTAACTCTTATACACAAGATTCTTAAACATATCTTAAACGTTTTACTACACAAATTTTCAAACCTTACGCAATGCTACCTATCAATTTAGTCGGTCCAAGGAACCTCTTGCCCATGAACTTCATATTCGGCTTGATCACTAAAACGCACTTATGACATAAATCACCAAACTAAAGACTTTCATTCTCAATCGAAGGATCAAACCAACCTTTCTTTCACACCTATAAGATCTTATGGATGTTATATGATCGTTTTACCAAAGACTCTTTTTTTTAACATCAACAAATCATTTGTTAGAACTTTTAACAATCACTAAGTCCTTTTGCTAAAATTCTTTTCTAAGGATCCTCGTTTTCACAAGAACCTCTTAAATTCATAATTTCTTGTTTAATGAAACGAACTTACTTTTATCAAAAACCTTTTTCCTACACCAATTTACAAACCACGTGGGCAAGAAGACTTCACGAAGACCGATAACCTTCAATATACGTAAACTCTTTTAAAACAAAAGTAGCATTTCCATTCATTACAAAATACATTATGCTTAACCAATGAGTACTTCATATCCTCTTACATATGTAAACTACAGTCTACCTTTCAACCCAAGCTCAATCTAATTTTGATTCGATGAACTCAACGTTTCGTTTAAACAACTATACATACATATCAACATACACGCTTTGGTTGTTGCATCGTGACAATTTCATTTATATCGTTCGTACTTACATGCTCAACCTCTTGAGCACTTTTACTTGCTTAACTTTTGTTATAATACCATATACGCAATCATTAGTATTCGTACTCACACTCACACTCATATTCATAACAATACATTTTATGTTTATACTTATAATCGTATTCATACTTGTACTCATACGTTTCATGTATATTTTTTTCCCTCTACACTCATATGTTTCGTGTTTTTACTTATACTCATACGTTGCATGCTTATACGTATACACGTACTACTCGTACGTGTTATGTTGATACCCATACTTGCGTGCTTATTCATACTTAAACTTATACTTATGCTCATACTTTCGTTCATACTCATGATCCATACATTCGTACCCATACGCGAGCGTAATCCGAGTGATTCGCTTACATGGGTCCTATACATACTTAAGCATGGACTTGCTTACATACTTTTTTTTAGTATACCTACCCAAATTCATACACAACTAGTACAAGCTATGCGGATCATGCGACGATCAATATAATCACGGGTGCACACGGGATTATAGTGATAGGCGTATGAGAACCATGGAGTGTACTACTATGTATGGTACGGAACGTAACATGACACCGAATACGAAACGGAAGTATTGTGGTCAAAACATGGTGGATACGCCGCTGGTACTTCCTATATATAAGTGTTTGCACCACGTTACCAAACTTTCGTAAAACGTATCATGAGAAATTCAGTGTTTTACAGACCTATTTAGACCTAATACAAACTTTATACAACTCTCAAACGGATTATATCCGATTATCCAATGACGAGACTTCATCCTTAACACACTACGTTCATCTATCCAACACTTATGCTATTCTTATACTTGCACTCCGTAAGAGTCATTCGTTCATTCTATACTCGTATTATTCTCCTAATCCTTTTCATTCACACAAACCTCGTTCCCAATCAAGCTTGTTTAAACATTTAAGTCCTAACTTACCTCGTTACCTATAAAATAGTCTTCCTATTCTTGATTCTTGTGTAACTATACTTAGTATACCTTTAAGGCTTTATTTAAAGTGCCAAACCTTCTCGTTTCACTCAATAAACAATCTTCTACAAATGTGATTTGGTTACCACGTCCCATCAAGATACAAGCCGTTTGTCAATATCTTCTTTCTTAATACGTCACTTTTTTTTATTATTACGTCACCTTTTTAAATACGTCGCCAATTTAAGTTATTCGGACTTGTTTAGACTCACTTCACCTATATACGCACCTACATGTTTTCAACTATGTCAGATACCTCAAATTATTTTAGACAATGAACTCACTCACAAATTTACCTTGTCACTATCCAAAGTTTTGTGCCTTTCAAAATGTTCCAAAATTTTCAAGTCTCAAATTTTTACTAAAACTCTTCAAGTCTACCTCTTGAATAAATATCGGGACAAAATTTCCTAAAGAAAGGGAGACGGTAACGCCCCGCGTTTTCATACCTCCTATATTTAGAAACCATCGTTTGAAAAACTATTTTTGGAAACTTCGTAGTCTTGTAATCGTTCTTTCATTAAAAGTGATGTAAAATCCGAGAATTGGATTATGAATAAAACTCGTATTATGTTAATTACATGATACACATACTTTATATAGTCTCATACATTCAATTTCGGGGAACAATTGATGCTTATTCGTAATTTTTGGAAACAAGGTGCTAAACTTGTAAATACATGAAACTTATGCATAAAACGTGTTTTGAACGAGAACGACACTTGATTTTGATGCTTATACGCTTAATTATACTTGGTTTATACTCCTCATACTTAATTGTACCTCAAAATATGCTTTTGTGGCAAGTATAGTCCTTAAATGCCCTAAAATCACTAAAATGACAACTCTAGGGGGCTGAATTGCAATAAAGGAAACTTTTACCCGGAACCTTAAGTTGAGGCAGCCCGCATAAAGGTCCCCTGACCTCTTACACCGCCCGCGTTGATGTCTGTTTTGCAGAAAACCAACTCAGCTGCATTTTGACGCGTTTTGGCACAAAATCCCAACATATAAACTCACCCAATCACCTCTAATCCACCTCTAAACACCTCCAATCACCACCAACCTCTTCCACTCTAAATACAACCCTTCTCCTCACCATTTTACACTTTCACAACCCTCAAATCTCTCTCAAACACTCTCAAGTTCTTGCAAATTTCAGAAATTCTGACGGATTCATACACCTTTACAAAAGTGAGCATAACTTGCTCATTTCTCAACGAAATTACTCGATTCTTCTTCCTACTTGCTTGGATAATCATGGAGTTTGATTCCTTGACTTCTCCTGGGAGAAATCAGACCTGGAATTGCTCCGAAACTGTCCACAAACTTTCTGCTTTGTTTCGAGTTCTTCAAAAGTTGTTTAAACTCATCCAACTTGTGTCTAACACATCTCACACCTATGTCCTAATGCTTACAACCTCTCTTATGGTTGGTTAAGCTTAAAAACAAGGTTGAGACACTATAAATCAGAGGTTGAAACCTCAAATACTTTCTGTTTTGTTAGGGTATTTAACCCACAAATCATGTCAAGCTTAGATCTTGATGAATGAGTGATTATGGAACAACTTGGGTTGTCCTATATACAATCCTCACATGACTTGATGATTTCTCTTTAGTTAGGTTGTTTATATTATTGTGTTAATCCTAGTTCATGACCCTCCTTGGTTGTTTTTACATCAAGTGAAGTGGTGAACATTCAAGGGGTTCCTAAATGGAAGCATGTTCTTCCTACCCCATACATGACATCTATGATAACTCGAGGTGCCTAAATGAAGATCCTAATCTTCTACCTCCTACTTGAATTATTGGACTAAATAATATGTAATACTTAGCCTAAAAATATATATACACTCATTCGAACCTTTAATGATGAACTTGTGTTTATATGTTAAAGTAGTAGAACATCATCTAAAACCTAAACCTTGTTGTGATTCTTATGGGTGTTCAACTCATGAAAACATTATCATAACCCTTGCAGTTACCAAGTGTCATACAAGTGTTATGTGTTGAAGATGATTATTTTTACATGTTATTCTCATATCTTATTTTTATGTTGTTTTAAATACCGAATCTCGACTCTAAGCATACTTGAACTTTAACCCATACACCTTCAACCTTTTAACCTCATCAACTCGTCAACAATTGGATAATTGGAAAGCATATGCAAACTTTGTGAGTATACTCGTATTTCCCCTTTTTACTTTTACCACTTTTGGGGTGTAACAAGTTTACTTATCAACAACTTACACATGAACATTTTGCTTAAACACATGAACATTCCTATAACATGCTTGTATACGTGATTGCTTGATACTTTAAACTTGGGTGAAACTTTATGTGTTGAACTTATCATTAACTTGTACGAGCCTAACCGTGACATATGTAGCGCTATAGGATTGACGCCCCGCCCGTAGACTTGTGGTTATGTCATGCAGCATCTCGCGTCTCCTTTGGGTTGATTTGTTAGACACATGCCAAATTTATTGTTTATCTTGAATCACATGCTTGCTATGAGGAATTGTTCAAAACTTATCTTTTGTTACGTATGTACCAAACTTGTATACTCGCCTTTGCTTTGCATTGAACTTTATTTTAAACATGTTACAGGTTGAGGATGATGGAGCTATGAAATGAAGTAGCGTTGATACCTAGATACACATATAGACGTTTAGATTAAATACGTTGTATAAATGTCATATTTGTTGTTGTATTGTTCTTTTTGTATTTAACATGTTGTATTTCAAATTTCATGTATTGTAACATTTATTTATGAAAGAAATCAATTTATCTTTAATTCTATTGTCACAATTTAGCGTTATGTGTGATGAGCAATCTTTCTTCGTCTCACTCCGATGCTTCCGCCATCGGTTGGGGTGTGACAGATTGGTATTAGAGCCATAACTATAGGGAATTAGGAAAAGTAGGAATGCTTTTACCTAGTCTATAGTTTTAGAGTCTTATTCGTATATTTTGCTCGAACTACTACATGATACTTTATTTGTTTCTTAGTTATGCTATTTTAAACATGTACATCACTCGTGAGTAATATTCGACATGATATTCTTATGCAATAATGCTTGTCTTATTATATGTTAATACTTGTTCCATTGTTCGATTCTTTATGTGTTACTCTAAACATATTTCTCTATGTGTTAATACATGTTTTATCATTTCGTTATCCAAGCACCATTCTTGATATGTTTTCTTATGTGTTTATACTTGTTTATGTATTTCCTTTGACATACACTTCCCTCACGCATTTTACTCGATTATTCTAAATCCGACAACACTCATACTACAAAAATGAGACGACTACACCAAAATAGGCGTGAAACCCACAATTTGGTGAATGACTCTCGATCCTTCTACTTTTCTTTTCTCACACGAAATTCACCACCAAGTTAGGAGTGAAATCCTCACCTTGATGGAGAAATTCAAATTTTGAATTCTAGTGGACCCTTGTCAAAGTGTTGAAATTAAATTTTGACCCGACGAGTACCAACCACACTTAGGATATGAAATCGCCAAGTTAGGGGTGAGACCCGCACCTTGACGACTAGTTCCACTCCTTGATTTTCATTAATCCCGCCAAGTCTCGGAATTTCAAATGAATTAGGGACATGTAGTAACCAGAAGGGTAAATACCGTTAACCGACTTGTCGGCAAGAGTATTTCACCTATTAGGCCAAAGCATGCTCCTCAAATTCAAAATACTTTTCGACCACTTTGGTTAGTCAACGTTCCGTTATGGAACCATCCAAATTTTGATCAAACATGTGTTTCTATTATTCATTTTATACGATGCAATGTTTCAAATTCGAATTTACTTTCGATATTCTCTTTTCATGCACACAACACATTGAATCTTTTCATACACTTATACGTATGCATGATTTCATATAATTTAAATTGATATTTCTTGTAACAAGAGGTGGAGACATATCATCGAGATAGGAGTGATTTCCTTACCTTGACGATTAACTCCACTCCCTTTTCTTAAAACGACATCACCAACGAGTTAGGGGTGATTCCCTTACCTAGGTGATCGTTACCAAAACGTCTCTTCAAAATATCTTATCATGCAAACTCGATCATGTTTTATACCTAAATTATTTATCATTATTCAAAATACATACGTATACGATTTCAAAATACATAATTTTATCAAGCGTACTTTCTATCCTACAACCTATTTTCACATTAACTCTTATATACAAGATTCTTAAACATATCTTAAACGTTTTACTACACAAATTTTCAAACCTTACGCAATGCTACCTATCAATTTAGTCGGTCCAAGGAACCTCTTGCCCATGAACTTCATATTCGGCTTGATCACTAAAACACACTTATGACATAAATCACCAAACTAAAGACTTTCATTCTCAATCGAAGGATCAAACCAACCTTTCTTTCACACCTATAAGATCTTATGGATGTTATATGATCGTTTTACCAAAGACTCTTTTTTTTAACATCAACAAATCATTTGTTAGAACTTTTAACAATCACTAAGTCCTTTTGCTAAAATTCTTTTCTAAGGATCCTCGTTTTCACAAGAACCTCTTAAATTCATAATTTCTTGTTTAATGAAACGAACTTACTTTTATCAAAAACCTTTTTCCTACACCAATTTACAAACCACGTGGGCAAGAAGACTTCACGAAGACCGATAACCTTCAATATACGTAAACTCTTTTAAAACAAAAGTAGCATTTCCATTCATTACAAAATACATTATGCTTAACCAATGAGTACTTCATATCCTCTTACATATGTAAACTACAGTCTACCTTTCAACCCAAGCTCAATCTAATTTTGATTCGATGAACTCAACGTTTCGTTTAAACAACTATACATACATATCAACATACACGCTTTGGTTGTTGCATCGTGACAATTTCATTTATATCGTTCGTACTTACATGCTCAACCTCTTGAGCACTTTTACTTGCTTAACTTTTGTTATAATACCATATACGCAATCATTAGTATTCGTACTCACACTCACACTCATATTCATAACAATACATTTTATGTTTTTACTTATAATCGTATTCATACTTGTACTCATACGTTTCATGTATATTTTTTTCCCTCTACACTCATATGTTTCGTGTTTTTACTTATACTCATACGTTGCATGCTTATACGTATACACGTACTACTCGTACGTGTTATGTTGATACCCATACTTGCGTGCTTATTCATACTTAAACTTATACTTATGCTCATACTTTCGTTCATACTCATGATCCATACATTCGTACCCATACGCGAGCGTAATCCGAGTGATTCGCTTACATGGGTCCTATACATACTTAAGCATGGACTTGCTTACATACTTTTTTTAGTATACCTACCCAAATTCATACACAACTAGTACAAGCTATGCGGATCATGCGACGATCAATATAATCACGGGTGCACACGGGATTATAGTGATAGGCGTATGAGAACCATGGAGTGTACTACTATGTATGGTACGGAACGTAACATGACACCGAATACGAAACGGAAGTATTGTGGTCTAAACATGGTGGATACGCCGCTGGTACTTCCTATATATAAGTGTTTGCACCACGTTACCAAACTTTTGTAAAACGTATCATGAGAAATTCAGTGTTTTACAGACCTATTTAGACCTAATACAAACTTTATACAACTCTCAAACGCATTATATCCGATTATCCAATGACGAGACTTCATCCTTAACACACTACGTTCATCTATCCAACACTTATGCTATTCTTATACTTGCACTCCGTAAGAGTCATTCGTTCATTCTATACTCGTATTATTCTCCTAATCCTTTTCATTCACACAAACCTCATTCCCAATCAAGCTTGTTTAAACATTTAAGTCCTAACTTACCTCGTTACCTATAAAATAGTCTTCCTATTCTTGATTCTTGTGTAACTATACTTAGTATACCTTTAAGGCTTTATTTAAAGTGCCAAACCTTCTCGTTTCACTCAATAAACAATCTTCTACAAATGTGATTTGGTTACCACGTCCCATCAAGATACAAGCCGTTTGTCAATATCTTCTTTCTTAATACGTCACTTTTTTATTATTACGTCACCTTTTTAAATACGTCGCCAATTTAAGTTATTCGGACTTGTTTAGACTCACTTCACCTATATACGCACCTACATGTTTTCAACTATGTCAGATACCTCAAATTATTTTAGACAATGAACTCACTCACAAATTTACCTTGTCACTATCCAAAGTTTTGTGCCTTTTAAAATGTTCCAAAATTTTCAAGTCTCAAATTTTTACTAAAACTCTTCAAGTCTACCTCTTGAATAAATATCGGGACAAAATTTCCTAAAGAAAGGGAGACTGTAACGCCCCGCGTTTTCATACCTCCTATATTTAGAAACCATCGTTTGAAAAACTATTTTTGGAAACTTCGTAGTCTTGTAATCGTTCTTTCATTAAAAGTGATGTAAAATCCGAGAATTGGATTATGAATAAAACTCGTATTATATTAATTACATGATACACATACTTTATATAGTCTCATACATTCAATTTCGGGGAACAGTTGATGCTTATTCGTAATTTTTGGAAACAAGGTGCTAAACTTGTAAATACATGAAACTTATGCATAAAACGTGTTTTGAACGAGAACGACACCTGATTTTGATGCTTATACGCTTAATTATACTTGGTTTATACTCCTCATACTTAATTGTACCTCAAAATATGCTTTTGTGGCAAGTATAGTCCTTAAATGCCCTAAAATCACTAAAATGACAACTCTAGGGGGCTGAATTGCAATAAAGGAAACTTTTACCCGGAACCTTAAGTTGAGGCAGCCCGCATAAAGGTCCCCTGACCTCTTACGCAGCCCGCGTTGATGTCTGTTTCGCAGAAAACCAACTCAGCTGCATTTTGACGCGTTTTGGCACAAAATCCCAACATATAAACTCACCCAATCACCTATAATCCACCTCTAAACACCTCCAATCACCACCAACCTCTTCCACTATAAATACAACCCTTCTCCTCACCATTTTACACTTTCACAACCCTCAAATCTCTCTCAAACACTCTCAAGTTCTTGCAAATTTCAGAAATTCTGACGGATTCATACACCTTTACAAAAGTGAGCATAACTTGCTCATTTCTCAACGAAATTACTCGATTCTTCTTCCTACTTGCTTGGATAATCATGGAGTTTGATTCCTTGACTTCTCCTGGGAGAAATCAGACCTGGAATTGCTCCGAAACTGTCCACAAACTTTCTGCTTTGTTTCGAGTTCTTCAAAAGTTGTTTAAACTCATCCAACTTGTGTCTAACACATCTCACACCTATGTCCTAATGCTTACAACCTCTCTTATGGTTGGTTAAGCTTAAAAACAAGGTTGAGACACTATAAATCAGAGGTTGAAACCTCAAATACTTTCTGTTTTGTTAGGGTATTTAACCCACAAATCATGTCAAGCTTAGATCTTGATGAATGAGTGATTATGGAACAACTTGGGTTGTCCTACATACAATCCCCACATGACTTGATGATTTCTCTTTAGTTAGGTTGTTTATATTATTGTGTTAATCCAAGTTCGTGACCCTCCTTGGTTGGTTTTACATCAAGTGAAGTGGTGAACATTCAAGGGGTTCCTAAATGGAAGCATGTTCTTCCTACCCCATACATGACATCTATGATAACTCGAGGTGCCTAAATGAAGATCCTAATCTTCTACCTCCTACTTGAATTATTGGACTAAATAATATGTAATACTTAGCCTAAAAATATATATACACTCATTCGAACCTTTAATGATGAACTTGTGTTTATATGTTAAAGTAGTAGAACATCATCTAAAACCTAAACCTTGTTGTGATTCTTATGGGTGTTCAACTCATGAAAACATTATCATAACCCTTGCGGTTACCAAGTGTCATACAAGTGTTATGTGTTGAAGATGCTTATTTTTACATGTTATTCTCATATCTTATTTTTATGTTGTTTTAAATACCGAATCTCGACTCTAAGTATACTTGAACTTTAACCCTTACACATTCAACCTTTTAACCTCATCAACTCGTCAATAATTGGATAATTGGAAAGCATATGCAAACTTTGTGAGTATACTCGTATTTCCCCTTTTTACTTTTACCACTTTTGGGGTGTAACATGTTTACTTATCAACAACTTACACATGAACATTTTGCTTAAACACATGAACATTCCTATAACATGCTTGTATACGTGATTGCTTGATACTTTAAACTTGGGTGAAACTTTATGTGTTGAACTTATCATTAACTTGTACGAGCCTAACCGTGACATATGTAGCGCTATAGGATTGACGCCCCGCCCGTAGACTTGTGGTTATGTCATGCAGCATCTCGCGTCTCTTTTGGGTTGATTTGTTAGACACATGCCAAATTTATTGTTTATCTTGAATCACATGCTTGCTATGAGGAATTGTTCAAAACTTATCTTTTGTTACGTATGTACCAAACTTGTATACTCGCCTTTGCTTTGCATTGAACTTTATTTTAAACATGTTACAGGTTGAGGATGATGATGCTATGAAATGAAGTAGCGTTGATACCTGGATACACATATAGACGTTTAGATTAAATACGTTGTATAAATGTCATATTTGTTGTTGTATTGTTCTTTTTGTATTTAACATGTTGTATTTCAAATTTCATGTATTGTAACATTTATTTATGAAAGAAATCAATTTATCTTTAATTCTATTGTCACAATTTAGCGTTATGTGTGATGAGCAATCTTTCTTCGTCTCACTCCGATGTTTCTGCCATCGGTTGGGGTGTGACAACAACAATATCGTCAATCTACGTGAATCGTTTAGAACTGAAAATGTTTAAAGCTTAACGGTGCTAGTGATTGGTCACATACACTGATATGATCCTCTTACACAAGCTCACAAAAATAATGTTTGTAAATATTTCTTTGCTATATTTCATTTTTATATCAAAAATCCAAAAAGATTTTCAGTGTGTTTTAGCATAAATTTTGAAAAATACAAAAATATTTTCGACAACTGGTGTTGAAGAGATGATGTTCAAAATTCCAAGTGCTAAACATGATGAACAGGGTTGGGAGTGTGTGCTTAAATGAAGAAATTTGATTTGAGAAAGAAAGTTTGTTTAGTTAATCAAAGTCATTAATTTGAATTTGATGTAACTATTGTAAAAACTTATGTGTTTGTGAGAAAGTTTGTGTAGAAAATGTTGAACAAAGCAAAATTTAGATTCCTGATGTTGAATTCCAGGCTTTCGTGACTATGCTACAGATAGAGAATTCCAGACTACGATCCCAGCTGAGTGAAAGGGGGAGTCTGAAGACAAAGAAGCCAGGTGCTTGATCTTGTTGCTATGGAAAGAAAGGAGAAGTTCTTGAAGTAAAGAAGATCGGTCAAGACTGAAGAATGAGAAGACTCAATACTTCAGACTCGTCAACATCCGAGGGGGAGTCTGTTAGTACATACGTCTGTCAACTTCGTCTTGTATCGAGTCTTGTATTAGTTTGTATATTAGATTGAATAGTTCAGGGCATGAAAAACGAGAAAATGTGTGTTAATAGGTAATTCCGCTTGAAATTAACTTGCTAATTTCGTTTGAAGTAATTCCGCTTGAAGGTAATTCCGCTTGAGCATGTTCAAGAGAAATTACCATGCCTATATATATGTGTCTTGTCTTGTCATTTGGTACGAAATTACCAAGGTGTTCCGGTAAGCCGAAGTGCTGCCGAAGTGTCTACTGAGTTGTAAACTGTGTGTTTTCAATAAAATAGACAGTTAATAGTGAATACAAGCTAAACGAAGACCGAATCATTGAATTCCGCCTCTGATTCTGTCTGAGAATTCTTCCGATCGACTCGTTTGGGTCACAAAACGATCCTACACTTGGCCATTTTCTAGTAGTGATTTGCACTTTCGTATTGCGCAACCTGCATTAGAATATCTCCCGGTAACGTTTGGAAGATCATTGCTTTCGTTGTATGGGCCTTTTTCTCATCTACCCTTCTTTTAAAACAACCGTATCCCAAAGACTATATGCCTTCAAGATCGTTTCCATGAAGATTTCCCACTGAGTGTAATTCGCTTCAGTCAACTTTTGGTATTGAAGGGATATATTTCCCTGCTCGTGAATAGACGTTAACGTGCTTTCTTTGTCGTCTCTTCCTGACATACTTCCTTTTTAATTTGCTTTCTTCGACTTTTTTCTTTTCTATCTTCCTTGCTTTACTTCAATATTTCTTCTTGCTTGCACCACATAGGTTTTTCAACTTGTTCATACCATACAGGTTTTGTTTGCCACACAAGTCTTGATTTGCCACACAGGTCTTTCTTTCTTGCTTGCTTTGCCAAACATGTCACAGGTCTTGTCACCACGAAGGTTCTTGCACCACTAAGGTTATGTACCACGAAGGATTTGTACCACAAAGGTTGTACCACGAAGGTTTTCTACCACGAAGGGTTTTTTCACCACGAAGGATTTGTACCTCACAGGATTTTGTACCACACAAGATTTTCTCAAATTTCTAACTTGCTATTCGTTTTGAATTACGTTGTTTTCTAAAAACATATTTTATATTCCTTTTGAAAAAGCAGATTTGATTCGAGATTGAATTTCAAAAAAGAATTCAAACGAATGAAATTTTTAATTACTATCAATCAAATAATCAAACTTCAATTCAATTTTGAAACGAATACAAAAACTAAAAGATAAATTTGAGAGAACATGGTTATCATGTTCCAATCGGTTTCTTCTTCTTCCCAGACTTGAAACATATGCTCTGATATCAAGGTTGGTCAGAGCCCTTGATGAACAATGATAAACAAAATGATAGAACAATAGAATTCTGAAAGAACAATTAATATTGAATGTGATTGTGATAATACAAGTGATTCTGATAATTACAAATGAAACATACAAACCCTATTTATCCTAAACTAACAGGTGCGATTCTACAGACGTGTCCCGTCATGAACGGTTGTGACTCTTGAACTTGTGGATGTGATTGAATGATGAAGGGTTGCGTCTTCTTCCTCCTATGTTGAAGCCGTCAATCATGATGGGGTGCGACACATGGATGTGTCTCTCCATCTAGAATGTAGGTTTTTACCTTTCGTTTTGTCGCATCTAGTCCCCGCACTTGTATAACTTATCTACTTAAAACATAAACTATCTAATAACTAATTACTAAACAACCCTTATACTTTAGGATCTGAGGGGTTAGAACTTCACATAGTGTTTCCATAACCAGTCAAGCAATTGAACTCTTTGTTATTATCGGTTGGTGGGTTTTGAAAACTAAATAGCGTTGTAAACAATTCAAAACATAGAACACCCGTAGTGGGGAAAAACGCCCTTCCACGCCCTCCAACTGCCCCAGGGGTGTTTTTGTTCCAAAAATGGGTTGGGGAGTTCCATTTTAAACCTGATGATCAAATACCTAATTGAATGGGCTAATAGGAAATTAGAGATTATAAATGGGTAAGGATTGAATGGGGGTTATGGGGCATTATGGGATATTATACCACTACACCTCTTTTTCACTTCACAATCTATAATTCCTCGTATGCCACATATCTTGCTGGTTTTCTATTTGATTGTTCTATGCATACCTAAAGACATTGCTAATAAAATAAATTGAGAAAGTTTTTATACTAGTTAAGATTTACAAATATTATCATCAATCATCATGAATACTATAAAACATTATCAATCTATTAAAACACAAGCTTTATGAATATTGCCACCCAGCTGGGTGTTATGTGGTCATTGGGCCACTATGCTGCTTGCTCAACGGCTTCCACGTGTCTCGAGGGATACATGGCCTCAAGATGAAGAGCATGTGCTCTACATCACTATCCGCAAGAGCTCATATGTCTTACCCACCACCCAGTTGGGTGTTATGTGGTCATTAGTCCCCTATGTTGCTTGTTTAAGGGCTTCTACGTATCTTGAGGGATATGTGGCCTCAAGATGAAGAGCATGAGCTCTACATCACCATCCACAAGAGTTCATATCTGTTACCCATAATTTCAAAGCTCTGTCCCTTCTCTCTCCCACCATCACCAACGCTAACCAACATTCCCTCATCAGCCACCACGAACGACATCCTCACCTTCCTCGAATCCCACACCGGAAACTCCACAATATTCTCCTGCGAACTCCTTCCGACCACACAAACTGGAAGTTTATAAAATATGATGGAGTCTAATTTAAACCGCTAGAAGCAAAATCCGAAGCCCTCTTATTATCCAAACAATCAACACTATGATTCAACGGTTTCATTCTGGTACTCTCTCATACAGTCAAGGATATCATCATCCGATCCGTTAGCCCTCACAACTGGGTCGAACGTGGGTTTTTAAGAACATGGTTGTTGGATAGGGATGGTATGTGTAGGTCCCTAGAGGAGGATCTAGTTAACCTTATCCTTGTTACAGAACAAACCCGGTTGTGCGGAATCCAAATAGTTATGTAAAACAAGCTCAAGAAGACACAATACACACAAGATTCAAAGTTAAAGTAAATGTATTGATTCCAAAAGAGTTTGTTACAAGATGATGAAACAAGAAAAACCACACAAACTCTCAACTGCTCACACTGTGTTCTTCACCCTTGTATGTGCTGCAAGTGTTACTTTTATATGCAAACCTTATCCACTGGCCCTACGAAGAACATACTGAGCCTTAAGAAAGCCCACGAAGAATGTAGAGATTCATGAAGAACTCGAGGTTCTTCGTCCAATATATACTTCGCCCGGGTTCTTTTCCAATCAAGGTTCTTCATGAGGAGGTTCTTCAGCTGATGAGTTCTTCGTTGCATGCAATCGCCCAAATGGTTCTTCGTGAGATGTTTTGTTCTCCAAGTTGGGTTCTTCGTGAAGTGTATACATGACATGCAGATTATAATACTAACAGCATCAACACAGAAACTAATACTAACATATTGCACTCTTGCAACTGTTCTTCATCGCATACAAAGTCGAATCCATTCCAAGACTCCATGAAGGATATCGTGCTTCGGTACTTGCTTCGTACCGTATTCAAACCGGAATGACATGCATCCACAAAGTGTATCAATAAACTCCCCCTTGGATGCTGCTCGTGATGGTTCGTTCTTCGCATGTTGTCGGATCTTTAGAGTTTTCACGTGTCACGGACAGGGAGTGTATCAACAAGCTCCCCCTTGAACGTTGCTTGTGAGACATTGATTTTCAAATTTTAGATCCTTGTGGTCATGATGAGTGGTCAGCGGCAACTAGATCATCTTGATTCTTTGATTGTGTCCATGTCGTGTCTTCATTCCACAACTTATCATTTAACACGTTCTCTTCGCCTTTAGCTGGTTCGGATGCCAAATCTGCACATGCAACAGAGCTAAACGCGTAAACCGCTTGGAATATAGTCAGTACAAACAAATGACACACATTTGACCAACTCTCGATCAAACACCGACCGACAATAGTTTGAAAGTTTTAAAAACAATTTGATCAATTTTAGACTTTAACTTTCAAGACTTGATAATTTCGACCATTTATGAAGATGCAATGGTTTTAGGTTTCAATCAGGTTTCAGGGAGGCAAAGACTCGAGATCCAACATCGGGCAATCAAAAGAAATTAGAAATAAAATCTTTTTGGCTTTTATAAAGTTTATATTAAAACACACCTAAAATCGTTTTGGTATTTTGCATATTTCAAATGTAAAGACGGAAAACAGTAAATATATATATACAGAGATACAAAAACGGAAAGTAGTAAATAAATGTTTACAGACATTCTTTTTGCGAGTTTCGAGGGTAAGAGAATCTTATCAGTGTATGGTCATGCCAAAACGCTCTTGTTGTTCAATTAGTTAAGATTTAGATAAGCATCCTATAATGATTATCTGTATTGCTGTCCACTTAAGCTCAACTTACCAGATGTACTCGTGGTTAGGGGATACGTTAAGGTATGATTTATACTTATCGACCGGTGTTCATCCACACACGACACATTCCCGTATCAAGGTATGCACGAGAGTTCATCTTACTGGAGAGTATACATTTATCATATGTTTTCAACGTATATAATGTGAGATACTCACTTATTTTTGGATGAATACAAGCCCTATGTGATTAAATCACTTATTGAAGAGGAACTTGGTATTCGATGCGTGCAGGGCACAAGAGCAATTCCGTGAATAGGTTAGTACCATCGTATCGACAAAGAGACGAACTTGACACCCGCATAAAATTGTGATATATTATCACTTATTGATTGGGACATGTGATTGTTTATCAATTGAGGTCGTATGCATCATGTATTATATATATGTTTGTATGATATGTACACGTATGTATGGTATCATGGAAGCTCTAGACTTGTGTCCTCGTTATTTTCGGTAAAAGAAACAACCATGATACCCAGATGATAAACAACATAAAGACCACGTATCTCAGAACCTCAGCAATCTATCAAAGGAAATTTTGGTACCAAGACCATATGCCAATGAGCGGTTCCCACACAGTCTTCAGTCGATTTAGGTTTATATCACCCTGCACACTTTAAAATGATTGTGAGCCTTCCGATACATCTTATATAGAGTTGCTTATCGTTTTGAATTTTAAGTTCAAAGAGGTTTCGACAGACCACTGATGTACTATCATTTTCACTTTTGCTCACCAGGAAACTCATTTTTGTTTTTCTATTGTTTTTGTGTTTTTTTAAATTTTCGATGTTTTTATATTTTTGAATTTTTTTAATGTTTTTTTATTTTTCGAATTTACTCCCCATAGAATGCAAAAAGTACGAGAAATTAAGAAAACACAAATAAATATTTACAAAAATGATTTTCCGATGTTGGTTTTACTCTGCCTTGACCTTAATGCTGTTTAGCATTAGTAAATAGTCAAATCGTGATTTGTCAAAAGCTTTGGTGATAAGGTCGGCACGTTGGTCATTGGTGTGGACCTTAACAACATCGATAAGTCTTTTATCAAAATAATCATGTATGAAGTGATATTTGATCTCGATGTGTTTGGTTTTTGAATGCTGCACAGGATTTCTAGTGATCTGTAAGGCAGCAGAATTATCAACGAAAATAGGAGTAGATAGGAATTCAAAACCGTAGTCGTGCATTTATTGTTGGATCCACAAGACTTCGGAGCAACAAGTTGAGGCAGGAATGTATTCAGCTTCACAAGTTGATGTTGCTACACAAGTCTGCTTCTTGCACTACCACGTGACCAGGCGATTTCCTAAAAACTGACATCCAACCGTTGTGGATTTGCCGTCAATTTTGCAGCCACCAAAATCAGAATCACTGAACGCGATCAAGTCGAAGCTATTTTCCCTAGGGTTCCAGAGACCGGTGTCTGGGCAACCCTTCAGATAGCGGAAAATCCTTTTTACAGCTGCTAGATGTGAGGCCTTCGGGTTGGCTTGATACGAGCGAGCAGGCACGTAGGATACATTATGTTGGGCCTCAAGGCTGTGAGATACATAAGAGATCCGATCATTGCGCGATCAAGTGAAGAGTTAACGCTTTCACCCATCAAGTACGGAGTAATCCCGTGATTATGCGGAAGTGGGGTACCAATGGGTGTCGCTTCAGACATCTAGAACCGGCTCAAGATATCACCGACATATTTAGTCTGACGGATGAAAATCCCAGACTCCGTTTGTTAAACTTGTAGGCCCAAAAAGAAATTCATTTCCCCCATGCGCTCATCTCAAATTTCTCCTGCATAACACGCTTGAATTCCCTACACAAAACATCGTTAGTTGAACCAAAAATAATATCTTCTACGTATACCTGAACCAACATAAGATCTCCATTTTTTCTTTGATGAAAAGAGTGTAGTCGATAAGACTCCAGCGAAAACCATTCTCCAGCAGATACTTAGATAAGGTTTCATACCAACCTCTCGGTGCTTGATGTAATCCGTAGAGAGCTTTTTTGAGCAACCAAACCCGATCGGGATGAATAGGATCTTCAAAACCCGGAGGATGTTCGAGATACACCCCTTCTTCAACCACACCATGTAAGAATGCACTTTTCATGTCCATTTGGTAAACCTTGAATCCTTTGAAAGAAGCATAGGCTAGAAAAATCTGAATAGCTTCAAGACGTGCAACCGGTGCATAAACTTCGTTGTAGTCAATTCCTTCAACCTGACGAAAACCTTGAACAACTAATCTTGCCTTGTTTCGGACAACTACTCCACGGTCATCCTTCTTGCATTTGAAAACCCAACGGGTGCCAATCTTCTTGTAGTTCTCAGGTTTCTTGATGTATTGCAAAATACATCTCTTATATTCGTGTAAAGTTTGTATAGTTTTCCTTTATTTTTAGTTTGAATTTCGTTACTTTGATCAGATCTCGTTTTACAGGTCGTTAATGCTGAAAATGTTGAGAAACGATGAAGAATGAGCTGAGTTTGGGGGTTAGAATGATTTTTGAGAATTTGGAGTGTTGAAGCTGATAAAAAACGGAACAATCTGTGAAAATATGGCCGTCGCGTTACGCCACAACAGACTTCCATACTCGTCGCGCAGCGCCACCATTAAATAAATAATTTCTGGCATATATAGCCGTCGCACCACACGACCTCAAGACCACATACCCGTCGCGCGACGCGACGGGGTGCATGGACGGCTTTTCTTCGTTATCATTCAAGGGTTACGTATAAAAGCCAAGAGAAATCATTAACAAACCCTAGTTACGAATCAAGGAGTTAGGAGGCAATTTTTAGAGCATACATTGAACTGATCGGAGCGTTTTTTATAACCAGAATCATTAGTTCGAGTTCGGGTTGAAGATTGAAGACTTGCACGGGTTCTTTAGTCCCTTGTTTTGTTGATTTCTCTTTCAAAACTTGTAACCATGAATTCTTGCTTGAACAACTTTGCTTTGTTTTCATTGTTTAATATGCTTGGCTAAACATTTAAACCCCCTAGACTATGATGAATGGATTGAAATAAAGTTTGAACCTTTTTCGTTAATTGCATGTCTTTTATGAATTAATTGTGTATTGTAAAAAGTTTGATTTATTAACTTGGGGTGTATGCGTACTTTAATTTGGTTAATTATTATAAATTGCTTGGTGTGAATCTTGGTGGTTGTCTGCTACGGAATAGGTTCATGCTAGATCTTTGACCTTGTGTCTTTGACCTTTAGGGAGAATTGGCCAATAAATCATAGAAGTTATAGTTAGTAATTTGCTAGATTTCAGTATTCTACTAGTCCTTATAGCTGGAAGGTGCAGGGCTATTGGTAGATCTTACCCGGCGAATTGCTTTAGTCAATCTTTGGAAAAAGCCGTGCCTTAGTTGCCCCGTCGGTTTATTATTTATCAAGTCTAGTTAAGAAACTCAAACTACCCTAGATCTATATTTGGAAAAGAGTAGGTCAATATTAGGGTACATACACAATAATTAGATAACCAGAAGGAAGTCTAATAACCGGTTGGATTAACGGCCTTGGTAGTGCCATAAGTTTCACCTCGAGAAGGGTTGAGGGGCTTAGTTGGTATCTTAATAGGTTTAGTATCACAAGATCCCGGTTCCATAAATCATGCAGTTAACTTAATTGGTGATTTCTTAAAATCAATCAAGGATTCTATTCTAGGTAGTCTTTATTATCATCTGAGAAAGTCTTCACCTTGTTTCGTATTAACTTAGTTCTAGTTTAATAATTTAGTTTGATAGATTTCCTTAGATTTTTAGTAACCCCCCCCCCCCCCCCCCGCAAAAAAAAAAAAAACAATTAAACATTTTAAGTCGTGTCTGTTAGAGTTTATTAGAGTCTAGTTTACGTGATTAATAGAGTCTCGTGGTTCGATATCCGGACTTCCTTAGGTCATACTACAGTGATCGGTACACTTGCCGATTGTGTGGTTTAGGTCGAGTCTAGATTTAAAGCTTTCTAGTGTCTAGCTTAGAGAGTCTAATGTAGTTAATTTTAATAGTCTGTTTAGCACACATCAAGTTTTTTGGCGCCGTTGCCGGGGACTATTAGCAATTGCGTTTATTAGCTTTGATAGACTTTATTGACATATACGTGCTACGTGTTTTGTTTTGTTTTGTTTTGTTTTGAGTCTTTCACTTTTATTTTTTTTAGTTTGAGTCTTAGTGACTAGTGTCTGTTTTTCTCATATTTAGGCTTTTGCTTGTAGTTGATGCCACATCTGCGCTCGCACGGACCGCCGCCGAATCCACCAGTCAAAGAGTCATCATCTCAGTTGGGCCAAGGCCCACATGTTAGTACTTCATCTTCTTCTTTTACTACTTTCCTACATTTCGATACCACACCGATACCCGTCCCACCACCTTCACCACAACATTCGCCTAAGGTTTTCCCACCCGATAGTCCCACTTCTAGCACCTCTAGCGCCCCAGATAATATAGACTTAGAGCAAATGGCCAATGCAAGACAGTGCATCCATCAACAAGCCACCCAAGGCTTCACCGGTCTTGCTTCACCCATCACCGTTCCACCCATAGTTAACGAAAACTCATGGCAGATTCCATCATATGCCATGCAAGCCATCACTAATACCATCCAGTTCCACGGCCGCGAGGACGAGGATGCCCCCGCCCATATAAACCGTTTCTCTCGTATTCTAGCTACTTTTAGCCTTCATGGAGCCCCAAACGATGCTACTTACTTACAGCTCTTCCCCTTTTCACTAGCCGGCCGTGCGGCTACTTGGTTGGACTCTTAGCCAATCGGTACTTTTACCACTTGGGCGGGCCTCCGTCAAGCCTTTCTAAACAAATATTTTCCGCCCGCTAAAGCCTCATATCTTCGCGATCAAATTCACTCATTCCGCATGGAGCCTGAAGAGCCCTATTACCTTGCTTGGGAGCGATTTCAAAACCTTGTCGCTCGATGCTCCCAGCATGGTCTTTCTAATTGGGCCCTTTGTGAAAAATTCTATAACGGTCTCACCCAAGAAACTCGTGATCGTTTTGACACTAATGCGGGAGGTCATATGATGGGTATTCTTACTGTTTCCGAGTGTTTAGAGCGTTTCGAGGCATTTGCCCAATCTCAATCTCAGTTACGATCTGATCAACGGTATCAAAGTGGCAATTTAAATACCACTACTAGTGCACCCACTCGCGGGGTGAACCATATCACTATGGACCCTAGTATAGCCGCTGTATTAGAAAACGTCACTAGAGAGCTCAAGGAGATCAAGGCAAAGGTTGATAAGTGTGAGTTTTGCTGAGGGGGTCACGATACGAATGCGTGTCAATTGTTAGTTGGTGAGGAGCAGATCGATTTCGTGGGAGGGGGTTTAGGTAGAGGTCAACCTAGTGGGTTTGGTAGTAATTTTAATTCGGGTTGCCGTAATAATAAAAATAATTTTCGGTCCAATAATAACCCCCCTGGTTTCCAATTAGCTCAAAATCCAAATCGGGGTCAAGGTTCATCCTTTGGTGGGGGTTCAAATGGGCAGTTCAACAAGGGGTTCAATGGGCAGGTTAGGGATGTGGGTTCAAATAGTCAGGTTCAACCAGTTCAGGGTTCAAGTTATGATTTAGGGGGTAGCCTTGAGAGGATGGAGGCAATGATGAGCCAGTTAGTTGTTAAGGACCAAACCACCCAAAAGATCCTCACCGAGCACGACCTTATGCTTAAGAACCACCAAGCCTCTTTCCAAGACCTTCAAAGGGCCGTAGGTGACATGTCTAGGAAGCTTGAGGAGAGATTACCCGGTCAGTTTGCGGGTAACACCCAACCAACCCCTAACGCCCATGCCAAAGCCATTACCACTCTTAATGGCAAAACCGTTGTGACAACTGTGTCCTGTAAACAATATACGATGTAAAACAATATCAATTATCAATAAAACGATGTATTTTGGTGTTATTATGTGTGTATTTGTGTTTGATGATTTAACGATTTGATTCGAGTTCGATTTCAAGCTTTAAATCGCTTTCTGGAAATTTATAAGCAAACTGATGTGTAAACGTAATCAATTTAATGCGACAAACACTACGGAATGGTGAAATAGGATTAACATACCCTAAATAACCTTTAAATAACTTAGAAATAAGTTTTGGAGGGTTTGGTGTGGCGAAAACAAGTTTATTCGATCGTAGGGACTATTTGTGTCAAACTGCAAAACTATATCGATTCGTACTGTAACGAACATTCTGAAACATGATCATAAGTTAAACACACCCTAAATATCCTTCACATATCTTAGAAATAGGCTTTGAGGGGTTCGGTATGCGAAAATAAACTTATTTGATCACACAGGGACTAAAAGCGTCAAAAAGTGCATAAATTTGCAAAAAAAAAAATTATAATCATTAAAAAGTTTTATTTTAGTGATTGGAATGTAAAAATACCATTCGTCGCTTAATTTGGATCGTTTTTGCGTCCGTTCGAGTTTTCATCGTAATTAACCGAATAACGCAACCGTACGACAAAACGAACCGACATCCCAGATGTTTTTGAGCATATTTTAAGTTCCCTATACTTTAACTTCATTTTAGAGCCTTGAAATGGGGTTAACGGGGCTTAAACGTGTCAAAAATGCATCAAAAACTCAGTTTTGGACATGCAGGGACCAAAACTGACAGTTTCTGAAAGTATCTAGGCGGGCCGCGAAGCCCAGGACCTCTACTTACGCGGGCCGTGACTGAAGCCCAGATCAGAAACAAGTTTTCAGCAACAGCAGTTGGTTTCTGGGTTTTTAGACATGGTTTCTTCATACTTTGAGCTGATATTTGAGAACCCATGGTATATAAAACAAAGTGTAACACATGGAGGGCCAAGATCAAAGCACGAATTGCGAGAAACGATCCTAACGGTTCTTAGAATTCTATAAATACCCACCATTTTTCATTCATTCAACTCATAATTTGATTCAATCTGCTCTAAGTTGGAGTGTATACTTCATACCTGAGCAATTTTGAATCAAAACTTCCTTGCTTGGACCTTTTGTGAGTATTCTTTCATGCTTGTTCATGTATTTCAAGCGTGAAAGTCAAACAATGTTTGACTTTCTGCTTTGACCAGTCAATGGTCAACACAAATTTCATTTGAACTTTGCAACGTGAGCGTAATCACGATGGTTATAGTCCCTTATGACTATATCTACTGATTACCACGTCGATTAGTCGAAATGACGAGTCAAAGTTTTGGTCAAAATACATGTTTATGCGTATTTTGCATCGAAGCTATTTTCAGGTATCAAAACACGTTGTTTTGATATCAAACTTGTTTTCTATATTAGTTAAACATGTTTTAACATGTTTAACTCGTCACTTTTAGTCTAGTGCTTGTATAGGTTCGTAAGATAAGCGGTCTTAACAACCGCTTAGACTTTCGAACCCGACCCATTTGGTTGATCATTAGGATCCGACCAAGCATATTTTTGTGACCATAGTTGTATAGGGAATAACCTTCCAAGGTTATACCTTATGGTCACTTAGTTTAATTAGTTGTATGATGTGTAGTTTATATGCCTTAGGTAAATGACCTAAATGCCCTTTTCATGCATAATTGGTATTTAAGCATATGTAACCTAACGTTTGTCACTTAAACTAATTATGAAACATATTTAAACATGTTAGGGCATGTAATACTTGTCATAGGACTAGTTAGGCGTCTTGAACGCGCTTTTGCGCGAACGACGCGTTAAAGTAGCGAAAGCTACCTTAATGGGTCGTAAGCATTTAGGATAGGTTCCGATTTAGATTCTAGGCTTTGTTAAACCATATCACATGAGTTCCAATTCTCATTTGGTTTACGAGACCCCATTCTACCCGAACTTCTGATTTAGGTGTCGATTTATTAACTAGCGATCCGATTACTAGGTGCTACTTGAATTCCTTGGTTTACTCGAACGTTGCTTGTTCATTTAATCAAAGATACTTTGCACTTCGAAGTGAGTACATAGTTCCCTATTTTACTGTTTTCAATTGTTTTGGGGTGATTCATATGTGTTAAACGATTTTCGATGCTTTTTGATTTCAAAAAAGAATACTATGGTTTATATTAAACTTAACGATTTCAATAATATGAACGAACTTGTTGGACGTATTTACATAACGAATGACATTCATTAATTTTGGCCGAACCGACCAGTATTAGGTTATGGTACCATAGGATCTGACAAATCCCGTTATCAGGCTACACCCATGTTTATGTGTGGGGGTTATGTGGGTAACGACTGAACCTGATGATTGTTAACTTACCCTATGGTGGTTTGTTAATCGGAGTTGAACAAGAAACGAGTTACGAAGGTTTGAATGTTGTTAACGAGACGACCAAAAGTAGTTTTCACAATTAAAACGAGAACGATTTGAACAAGAATGATTTGAACGATTTAAACGATTTGAACGAGTTAAACGAATTGAACGGACGATTGGTTTTTGGTTGGTGTTTAGATAACGGGACGAGCGTAATGTGATAAAAGGATGGTAGATACGCCGCTGGTACTTCTTATATATAAGTGATTTATTATATTATACTCCGTGGCGTTATTTAGTTCACTTGGACGAACGATTTTAAACGATGTCACACAACGAGGTTTACTAAACGATATAAATCATACGAGTTTTATTACGAGAACGATTCACGAGTTGGTTTACGAAAACAAATGTTTTGGGTTAAGATTCATGGCATCAAGGTTTTATAAACTATAACCAATTGTTTCGAGTTGGTTACTCAATTTACAATACAAACATTTTACAAAATAGGATTTTCTAACAATCGACTCAGGTTATTGTATGAGTTATTTCAACATGTAACGAGCCATGAATCTGATACTATCACAAAACCTATGTGCTCGCTGGCATTTCTTTCCTGACTTTATTTTACATATGTTTCAGATGGTGATTGATGATGTTGATTACGAATAGCATTCTTGCTCACTTAGGACTGGATGAGGCCTTAGTGACTTAAATAACGATGATAGTCTATGTTTAACTTGTTTGTTTTGTTTCAAGACAATATCAAATGTTAATAATTTAATAAAACAAAACTTTTGAATCCATGGTTGTGAAACAAATCCACATAATCGGACCAATCACTCTTACCTGGGAACTCTTGGGGTGAGTGTCCACTTATAGGCTAAAGCATGTCTTCGCGATACATTATATTGACCTATTTACTTTGATTAGTCAGTGCGTGTTGTTTGTTTGTTCGAGGTAACGAATGAATGATCGCCATCCTTATGTTTTGTCGATGTTTTCAATACCTCTTTTGTTTGTCCAATTATCGATCTCACTCGTTTCTCATGTTTCCTTGTTCTTTTTATAATATGCCACCTAGACGTGATCCCGAACAGGATGCTGCAATCGCAGCCCTTGTCGCTCAGCAAATCGCAACTGTGCTTCCAAACTTAGTAACTCAGATTAATCAAGTGAACAACAACAATAAAAATAATGCTCAGTGGAGTTCCAAAACGTTTAATTCGGCTAAACCATTAAAGTTTTATGGGTCTCAAGGAGCAACTGCGCTCCTGCAATGGTTCGAGAGTTTGGAAAGCACCTTCAGATATGTGCAATGTCCGAATGAGCGTAAGGTTGAGTTTGCGTCAAGTGTTTTCGAGAAGCTTGCTCTTACATGGTGGAACGGTGTGATGCGTGATAGGGGTGCCTATGTGGCTTTGGCCCAAACCTGGGAAGAGCTTCGAGCTCTCATGTTGAATGAGTTCTGTCCCTGTCATGAGATTAGGGTTTTGGAACGAGAATTTGATAATCTGAAACAAGATGGGGTAGAACACCGTGCGTATACGGATCGTTATGAGGAGCTCAGTTTGTTGTGTCCTACTATGGTTACCCCGTTGGAGAAAGCGATTGAGAGGTATATCGATGGTTTGCCCGACACTGTACAAGATATTGTGATTGGTAGTAATCCTACCACTGTTCTTTAAGCGATTGAATTGGCTGCTTCTCTGACTGAGTCTCAAGTCAAAAAAGGTAAACTGACCCGCAAGGGTGACAAGAAGCAGCCGACCGATACCGTTCAAGGTAAGGGTAAGAAAGGTGAGTCTTCCAGAAGGTCGAGGAAGCAAAAGGCTTCCCAGAATTTTGCTGTTACTGCACAAAATGCTCAGAACCCACCAGCACTACCTCCTGCGAAGAAACAATATGGTGGTACCACACCTCATTGTACTCGATGCAATGGTCATCATGCTGCCCAACAGGCTTATAAAAAGTGTACTACGTGTGGTAAACTTGGGCATCTGGCCAACATTTATCGCCTAGGCCAAAATCAAGCTGCTCAGATTCCAGCACAGGTTCAGGGGAATGCTGCTAGATTCCCACCTGGTTCATGTTACAACTGCGGTGAAATGGGTCACTTCCGTAACAATTGTCCGAGGCTTGCAAACCCGAATGCAAACGCTAATCCCGCTCGTGGAAGTGCATAAAATTTGAACGCCAACGTGGCTAGGGCTAACAATGAGGTTGTTAATGGTACGTTCCTTGTTAACAATCAACCTGCATTTGTTCTATTCGATTCTGGTGCCGATAGAAGTTTTGTTTCGTTATCATTTGAACCTTTGCTTGCGACACCTAGATCTAATATGAGGAAACCCTTATCTGTCGAAGTTGCTACTGGTAAACCTCTTGTACTCGATTCCGTGATTCGCGATTGTCAATTGAACCTCGATAACCATCTTTTTCCTATTGACCTCACACCGATGCAACTTGGGAGTTTCGATATTATCGTTGGGATGGATTGGTTAACTAAGTTCCATGCTGAGGTGGTTTGTTTCGATAAGATTGTTCGAATTCCTCTTTCGTCTGGTGAAGTTCTAGAGGTTCGTGGCGAGAAACCTTCAGGCGGTTTGAAACTCATGTCATGTACGAAAGCCCAAAGTTATTTACAAAAAGGATATGTGGCATTTCTGGCACATGTCACCGAAGAGAAAGGCAAAAACAAGAGTATTCAAGATATTCCGATTATTCGAGATTATCCAGAGGTGTTTCCTGATGAACTGCCTGGTTTGCCTCCAGTTTGTCAAGTCGAGTTTCATATTGACCTTCTACCCAATGCTAACCCGATTGCGAAAGCACCTTATCGTCTTGCACCGTCTGAGATGCAAGAGTTATCGAAACAGCTTCAAGAGTTATTTGACAAAGGATTCATCCGACCGAGTTATTCACCTTGGGGCGCTCAGTCCTGTTTGTGAAAAAGAAAGATGGATTTTTCATAATGTGTATCGATTATCGTGAGCTTAATAAGCTTACCATCAAGAATCGATATCCCCTACCACGAATTGACGATCTCTTTGATCAGCTGCAAGGTGCTACATGTTTTTCTAAGATCGATTTGCGTTCTGGATATCATCAGCTTCATGTACTCGAAGAAGATATTCCCAAAACAAAATTCCGCACGAGATATGGACACTACGAGTTCACTATCATGCCTTTCGGTTTGACAAATGCCCCAGCTATTTTCATGGACTTAATGAATAGGGTTTGTAAACCTTATTTAGACAAGTTCATCATTGTGTTCATCGAAGATATTCTTATTTATTCGAAGTCTCAAGCCGATCACGAACAACACCTTCGCCTCACAATGGAACTCTTAAAGAGGGAACAATTGTTTGCCAAATTCTCCAAGTGTGAATTCTGGCTTAAGGAAGTTCAATTTTTGGGTCATATTGTTAACGAGCAGGGTATTCATGTGGATCCTTCCAAAATCGTTGCAATTAAGGATTGAAACACACCTACGACACCAACAAAAATTCGGTCTTTTCTTGGTCTTGCTGGTTATTATCGACGGTTTATTTCGAACTTCTCGAAGATCGCGGTTCCTCTCACTGGTTTGATTCAGAAGAATAAGCCTTTTGAGTGGGGAGCCAAATAGGAAGAAGCGTTCCAAACACTTAAACGAAAACTCTGTGATGCTCCTGTTTTGTCTTTGCCCGATGGAAACGATGATTTCGTTGTCTGTTGTGACACATCAAATCTAGGCCTTGGTTGTGTTCTTATGCAACGAGGTAAAGTCATAGCTTATGCGTCAAGACAATTGAAAATACACGAGAAAAACTACATGACTCATGATCTTGATTGGGAACTGTGGTTTTTGCACTCAAAATCTGGAGAGACTATCTTTATGGCACGAAATGTGTGGTTTTCACTGACCACAAAAGTCTCCAACACATTCTCAATCAGAAGGAGCTAAACATGAGGCAACGACGTTGGGTTGAACTTTTAAACGATTACGATTGCGAAATTCGCTACCATCCTGGTAAGGCGAATGTCGTAGCCGATGCGCTAAGCCGAAAGGAACGAGTCAAGCTAAATTTTGTTCGCACTCTATCTGATATCCAATCACGTGTCCTTCAAGCACAACGATCTTGTGTATTCAAAGGTATATTGAAATATGAGCTACCACTTCAACTTAAGCTTAAACTCGAAACGAAAGACGATGGGTTACTCTATTTTAAGAATCGTTTGTGGATTCCGAAACAAGACGATCTTCGCACTTTAGTGATGGACGAATCTCAAAAGTCTCAATATTCTATTCATCCTAGTGCTGAAAAAATGTACAAAGATCTTCGTACTCAGTACTGGTGGCCTGGTATGAAGAAGGATATTGCTTTGTATGTATCGAAATGCCTAACTTGTCTCAAAGTCAAGGCTGAACATCAACGACCATCTGGTTTGCTTGTACAACCAGAGATACCGGTATGGAAGTGGGAGAACATTGCGATGGATCTTATCACTAAGTTACCGTGAACATCTAAAGGTCACGATGCTATTTGGGTTGTTATCGATCGATTGACGAAGTCAGCTCACTTTATACTGATTCGGGAGGATCTATCTACTGATAAACTTGCCAAGATTTATGTTGACGAGATTTTGTCTCGATATTGTGTTCCTTTGGATATCATATCTGATCGTGATGCACGATTTTCATCTCACTTTTGGAAGACCATGCAATCTGCTTTGGGAACTAACTAAATTTAAGCACTGCTTATCATCCCCAAACAGATGGACAATCTGAGAGAACGATACAAACATTGGAGGATATGCTTAGAGCATGCATGATAGACTTTGGTGGTAATTGGGATTCTCATCTACCGTTGATCGAGTTCTCTTACAACAATAGTTATCATGCTAGCATCAATATGGCACCATTCGAAGCTTTATATGGTCGAAAATGTCATTCACCTGTCTGTTGGAGTGAGATCAGTGAAGCTCAGCTAACTGGACCGGAGCTCATTCTGGAAACAACAGATAAAGTCAAGAAAATTCGTGATAATCTTCTGACAGCTAGAAGCCGTCAAAAGAGTTATGCGGATATGCGACACAAGCCCTTGGAATTTCAAGTTGGAGACCATGTCCTACTCAAGGTATCCCCTTGGAAGGGAGTGGTGAGATTTGGAAATAAATGAAAACTTGCACCACGATATGTTGGACCATTTAAGATTGTAGAAAGAATTGGAAAGGTTGCCTATCGACTAGAGCTACCTCCAGAGCTTGGGAATATTCACCCAACATTCCACGTGTCCAATTTACGAAAGTGTTTAGCCGATACTGATCTTCACATTCCACTCGACGAAATTCAAGTTGATGAAACGATGCACTTTGTCGAGAAACCCGTGCAGATAATGGACCATGCAGCAAACAGTTGAAAAACAAACGAATTCGATTAGTCAAGGTTCGCTGGGAGTCCAAACGTGGCCCAGGGTTTACTTGGGAGCATGAGGACCAAATGAAGGCGAAATATCCATAATAGTTTTCACAAGCTTCCTCTAGTTAAAAATTTCGAGACGAAATTTCCTAAAGTGGGGGAGACTTTGAAAATTGTGTCCTGTAAAGAATGTACGATATAAAACAATATCAATTATCAATAAAACGATTTATTTTGGTGTTATTATGTGTGTATTTGTGTTTGATGATTTTACGATTTGATTCGAGTTCGATTTCAAGCTTTAAATCGCTTTCTAGAAAGTTATAAGCAAACTTATGCGTAAACGTAATCAGTTTAACGCGACAAACACTCTGGAATGGTGAAATAGGCTTAACATACCCTAAATAACCTTTACATAACTTAGATATAAGTTTTGGAGGGTTTGGTGTGCCGAAAACAAGTTTATTCGATCGCAGGGACTATTTGTGTCAAACTATGAAACTATACCGATTCGTACTGTAACGAACATTCCAGAACATGACAATAAGTTAAAAACACCCTAAATATCCTTCACATAGCTTAGAAATAGGCTTTGAGGGGTTCAGTATGCGAAAATAAACTTATTTGATCACACATGGACTAAAAGCGTCAAAAAGTGCATAAGTTTGCATTTTCGCGGATACCTTTGGTTCTGAACATATCCGGACTTCCAAATTTTTTTTTGTAATCATTAAAATTTTATATTTTAGTGATTGGAATGCAAAAATACCATTCGTCGCTTAATTTGGATCATTTTTGCGTGCGTTCGAGTTTTCGTCGTAATTAACCGAATAACACAACCGTACGACCAAACGAACCGACATCCGAGATGTTGTTGAGCATATTTTAAGTTTCCTATACTTTAAATTCATTTTAGAGCCTTGAAATGGGGTTAACGGGGGCTTAAACGTGTCAAAAATGCATCGAAAACCAAGTTTTGGACATGCAGGGACCAAAACTGACAGTTTCTGAATGTATCTGGGCGGGCCGCGAAGCCCAGGACCTCTACTTATGCGGGCCGCGACTGAAGCACAGATCAGAAACCAGTTTTCAGCAACAGCAGCTAGTTTCTGGGTTTTTGGACATGGTTTCTTCATACTTTGAGCTGGTATTTGAGCACCCATGGTATATAAAACAATGGGTAACACATGGAGGGCCAAGATCAAAGCACGAATTGCGAGAAACGATCCTAACAGTTCTTAGAATTCTATAAATACCCACTATTTTTCATTCATTCAACTCACAATTTGATTCAATCTGCTCTAAGTTGGAGTGTATACTTCATACCTGAGCAATTTCAAGATTGAAGTTATTTGCGGGGAAGATGAAGTCGAAGTGGTCGGGACCGTATATGGTTCATTACGTGTTTCCGTACGGAGTGGTTGAGATTATGGACTAGTCGGATGGCCGAAGTTAGAAGGTAAATGGCCACCGTTTGAAGCACTACATTGGAGGAGCGATATACAAGAATGAGATGGAGGAAACTCCTCTTGAAATTCCATCAAAAGCTGCCACTTAGTGTTTTGCGTGTTTGAGAATTTTGCAGGAATCGTACCATCGAGGAGCTGAAATTGCAAAGAAAACGACATTCCAGGTAAGTCCCAACATTTAGAAAAAATTTGGGATGGTTTTGGGAAGGTTGGGTAATACTTAGAAATTTTTCTAAGGCATTAAACTTGATTTTTTACGCAACCTACTGTTAAAAAAGGCCCCTCGCGTGCCGCCACAGCAAAACAAGGTCACAGTCGTGTCACGCGACCCCACCAATTGAACCCTCATATTTGACCCCACCCGTGGCGTTATGCCACAACATCAACTGTTTTCCCTGGCGTGCCGCGACCGCATAACTAATCGTTTAAAGTCCCTTTTCTCACCAGCTTTCTTCACAAAACACCCAAACCCTTATCATCGATCCCCCACCGCTGAATACACCTTCACCACCATATATCAGCCATCTAGCCACCATATCCCGCCATTTTACCACCATTGTGACCAGATTTCAATCCTTAACAAAATCCACCAACATGAATTACATTTAACCCGCTGATTTGGTTCAATTCAGGACTTGCTATTCACAAAAATCATTGGTTTTTCTTGCAAAATTTCAGTGGCTCAGGTATGATTTTCTGCATTCTTCTCTTATACATGTTGTTTAGAGTCTTTGCTTAGTGTCACTTATGTTAGTATTATAGTCAGTTTTGTCGGTTCAATGTTGAGTCAGTCTTAGCTAGGTTCGAGTCAGTTTGGTGGTAATGTTAGTTGGGTCAGTCAAGTTAGTAGCGTGTCGAGTCCGGTTGTTTCGTGTCGTTGATAGGGTGCGGGCGGTTGTGGTTTGGTTTGGTGACTGCGAGTTGTTAATATTGAAGGATATGTCACTGTTGAGGAATGAGGTGCGACCCGTGTGTTTCGAGATTGAGTTAAGTTGTTTTTAGTTTAATATTTGGGTGCGACTGGTCTTGGTTTGGGATTTTGCACATGGTAGTACAATCTTTTCAGATAACATAGCCGTTTTGACATTAACTTAGGTTTTTGGTTTGGAGTGGTGATATACATAGGCTGAATTAAGATTGTTATTGGGCGCGAATGATAGTCGAGGTGGGTTTGGATGTTGATTTTCTAAATGTTTATTGGTATGGAGCACATTGTCGCGTAAAGTTCAAACGTAGCACAATGAAACAAAAATTTTTCAAAAAGGAAAACCCTCCTTTAACTAGGCGGACGTTTTCAAACGCTAAAAATTTGGTTTTAAATTAATAAACGGCTGCATTTGTGTAAGGTTGGACTACAATGTCTTGGTTAGGCACTCAAGTTTAATTGCGGACAATTAAAGTGCCGAGGGGGGTAGTGTACATTGAGTCCAAGTTAGGTTCTGTTTAGTCTAGATAGAGTCTATTTAGTCGGTCTTGGGTTTACTTGCATGTACAAGTTAACTAGGCTCGCCCGTACTCAATCTCCATTCGGGCGAGTTTAATTATTACTTAGCAATTGTAAAAGGTAACCTGGTGTTTTTAATTCAATTTTATTTTCAGAATTTAGCTGCGAATGAAATGCTATACGACTATTCTAATTTTTAGAAAATTTTTATAAAAAATCCAAAAAACTATAAAAATTTAAAAAAATTCAAAAAACAAATTTAAAAATAAAAAATATAAAAAATAGTTTGTGATTACTGATTATCTGCTTGTTTTGTCTTGTTTAATATCTATTTTGCAGACATGGCAGATGCAGGTAGCAGTAGAGGAGGTAGTGGTAGGTGCCGAAAGAGGGGTGCAGATCAGATAGCACAGGGGGATCTGATAGTACAAGAGACTCCGATTTTACAAATAGAAGCTCAGGATCCAGGGTTGAGAAAAATCAAATATCAAAGGTCTCATGAATGGATTCCAACAAGTAAAGTTAATAGACTTGACCACCCGATACTTCAGTTCGAGCTAGATTCAAATGAATTGAGAAAGTATGATAAGTTGAAAGATACATAATTGTTTCAACACAGGTGCATAGATTGGACTTGGTTGGATGAAATACGTTCAAGGCAAGAGGTGTTGGACCTCCTGGGTCCAAAGTTGAGAGATATGCTAGATTGCGTTTGGGATCAGTATGAGGAGCTGGTGTTGGAGTTTCACAGCACATGGAAACACAAAGAAGGAAAGTTTGATAATGACAAAGTTGTGTCTTTCAGTTTGGGGAGGCAAGTATTCGAGATGAATATGGCGAGGTTCGCTATTGTATCGGGTTTTTTTACGGAGGAAGAGGTCAAGTAGCCTGGGTTTGTCACTAGTCTGAGAGGTGCATACACTATTGATAGGGAGCACAGTATTCGAGATGAATATGGCGAGGTTCGCTATTGCAGTTACGAACCTGATTACTTCGGTTCGTAATCCAGTTTATCGGTATGTTTTGAAGATCTTGTCGACTACGTTGGTGGGGAGGAAATCAGGTGAAAATAAAGCGAATTGGATCGAGTTGTTCATTTTGATGTGTCGGGTGGAGAACCGGGAGATGAATCTGGCTACGGTGTTAGCGGATTCATTCAGCAGGGGGCGTCGAGGTGGTCATAGAGTTGCGATGGGCCCGTATATTTCTCGTATTGCACTAAATTTGGGGGTTTTGACTTGTATGTCCCCCCAATTTCTACAGGAGGGGCCGAAGACGATGACGTTTGGTATTAAGGAGTTGTAGCAGGCAGGGATTGTGTCGTATATTGAGCCTTACGGCTGGGAGCCGATTAGGCAGGACCCGCAGGTGCAGCCACCAGAGGGACATCTTGCTGAGGATGTGATGATACAGATTGACCCTACTCACCGTCAGCGGCCACCGCAGTGACATGAGCTGCCGGTGCAACAATATCCTAGGAGGCAACCGCCACCTAAGCCACTCACTTTGTAGTCATTCTCTGGCTATGTGGAGCAGAGGTTTGACAGGTTGGAGCATCTGATTCAGACGGGTCAGGAGAGACAGGGGGATGCTCTCCGGTATATTATGAGCAGGCATAGCATGGGGATTCCGGACTTCTTTCAGCCGAGACAGCAGGGTGGCCCGGCTGGTGCTGGAGAGTGGTTTGATCTGGTTCCCCCTGTTTCATTTGTTTGGAGAGGGTAACTCAGGTGTAGGTGGACGAGAGAGCAGTAGTGAGGAGACTGACAGTGAGCATTGTGATGACTAGTGTGGGGATGCAGAGGATGCAGCAGCACTGACGGACTATATCTTTTGTTTTATTTTTCTTTTATGCTGTTTTCATCCTCATATTTTGGTTTGTACTGATATACTTAAAACAGGTTGGTAGGGTTGTGGGTTGGTTGATATACACTGCTGGATGGTTTGTGTTTGAAACTGATACTTTTGATGGTATATATATTATGATCTTTTGGTAGTGTTTGTGATGTTGATAGGTTGATATTACTACCCGCTTTCGTTCGTGTGTCCGAGATTAGGAGTTGTTTGCTGAGCGCGTTTCGAACTGGAGGGCTTATGTGGAAACAACTGGCACTTTGACAGTCTCACATATTCAGCTAAGTCGTTTCCCTTGTACTCTTGCATTCTTTTATTTCTTTATTTATTTAGTTCGTTCTTAGTTTAGTGGTAATTTAGGTAGTCTTGAGTCATATTTCTGTTCTTGCATTAGGGACAATGCAATCTTTAAGTGTGGGGATGGGATACATGTAAATAATCGAGTCTTAAATATAAAAAAAATTGAAAAAATTAGAAAATGTCTTCCGAATAAAGAAGTTTGCAAATTAATGCGGAAAATGATAGAAAATATGAGTTTTTGCTCGAGATCAAATAATAATAATACGAGATTAAAATAAATCGAGCTTGTGTCTAGTTAGGGATATGTGAATAGGCCAGGGTTTGGTTTTAGGTCCCTTTGAATTAATATACCTTAATTGTCGGTCTACTAGTGGGTTTTCATCTGGGATATATGGGAAATTGAAACCGCCAATAAGAGTATAAGGAATGCCTTATAAGTTAAAACCGTTAGAATTTGTAATCATGAAAAAAATAGGAAAAAGAAATGAGCTAGAAACTGAATTAAAGTAGCGTAGGCCAATGTAATCTTGGTTGGAGTTAGTGACTTCGACCCGGAATGCCTCTAGGATACGTGAAATTGAACTTGCAATAAAAAATTGCCGAAGCCTTTGTAATCCGAGTTGGGGATAGCGACTCCACAACCAGATTGCCTCTGGGTTAGGTGAAGCAACGTCTAAACTCATAGAAAAGAAAAAAAATGGAAAGAAAAAAAATGAGGAAAAAGGAAAAAAATTGATTTTAAATTCTCTTGGTTTTGATATATGACGGTTAGGAATTGGTCCAGATCGTTCCTTTTGTTCTATAAGCTTGAGGCGGGATTAGGTGGACCGTAGCTTCTAGCGTGAGACCCTAGGTAGATTGACCGCACTTAAACTAAATTCGCATGATAAGGGCTTAAGATCGGATTTGGGTTTAAAGGGACAAATATATTCGCAATCGCGGCTAACGCAAGCTTTGATTTTAACAAAATATAAATAAGTTTTTGACGCGAGTAACTATTCATCTCTGATTCCGTTGCATAATTCTTTTTCGATGATGAAAAAAGAGTAAGTGTGTGGATATTTGATGTATTACAAAATACATCTCTTATTCGTGTAAGGTTTGTATAGTTTTCCTTTATTTTTAGTTTACTTTTAGTTTGAATTTCGTTACTTTGATCAGATCTCGTTTTACAGGTCGTTAATGCTAAAAATGTTGAGAAACGATGAAGAATGAGCTGAGTTTGGGAGTTAGAATGATTTTTGAGAATTTGGAGTGTTGAAGCTGATAAAAAACGGAACAATCTGTGAAAATATGGCCGTCGCGTCACGCCACATGGGACTTCCGTACTCGTCGCGCAGCGCCACCATGAAAAAAATAATTTCTGGCATATATAGTCGTCGCGCCACGCGACCTCAAGACCACATACCCGTCGCGCGACGCGACGGGGTGCATGGACGGCTTTTCTTCGTTATCGTTCAAGGGTTACGTATTAAAGCCAAGAGAAATCATTAACAAAACCTAGTTACGAATCAAGGAGTTAGGAGGCGATTTTCAGAGCATACATTGAACTGATCGGAGCGTTTTTGGTCACCAGAATCATTAGTTCGAGTTTGGGTTGAAGATTGAAGACTTGCACGGGTTCTTTAGTCCCTTGTTTTGTTGATTTCTCTTCGAAACTTGTAACCATGAATTCTTGCTTGAACAACTTTGCTTTGTTTTCATTGTTTAATTTGCTTGGCTAAATATTTAAACCGCCTAGACTATGATGAATAGATTGAAATAAAGTTTGAACCTTTTTCGTTAATTGCATGACTTTTATGGATTAATTGTGTATTGTAAAAAGTTTGATTTATTAATTCGGTGTGAATGCGTACATTAATTTGGTTAATTATTATTAATTGCTTCGTGTGAATCTTGGTGGTTGTCTGCTACGAAATAGGTTCATGCTAGATCTTTAACCTTGTGTCTTTGACCTTTATGGAGAATTGGCCAATAATTCCTAGAAGTGATAGTTAGTAATTTGCTAGATTTCAGTATTCTACTAGTCCTTATAGTTGGAAGGTGCAGGGCTATTGGTAGATCTTACCCGGCGAATTGCTTTAGTCAGTCTTTGGAAAAAGTCATGCCTTAGTTGCCCCGTCGGTTTATTAGTCTATCAAGTCAACTTAAGAAACTCAAACTACCCTAGATCTATAATTGAAAAGAGTAGGTCAATATTAGGGTACATACACAATAATTAGATAACTGAAAGGAAGTCTAATAACTGGTAGGATTAACGGCCTAGGTAGTGCCATAAGTTTCACCTCGAGAAGGGTTGAGGGGCTTAGTTGGTATCTTAATAGGTTTAGTATCACAAGATCTCGGTTCCATAAATCATGCAGTTAACTTAATTCGTAATTTCTTAAAATCAATCCAGGATTCTAGTCTAGGTGGTCTTTATTATCATCTGAGAAAAGTCTTCACCTTGTTTCGTATTAACTTAGTTCTAGTTTAATAATTTAGTTTGACAGATTTCCTTAGATTTTCAGTAAACCCCCCCCCCCCAAACAATTAAACAGTTTGATTCGTGTCTATTAGAGTTTATTAGAGTCTAGTTTACGTGATTAATAGAGTCTCGTGGTTCGATATCCGGACTTCCTTAGGTCATACTACAGTGATCAGTACACTTGCCGATTGTGTGGTTTAGGTCGAGTCTAAATTTAAATCTTTTTAGTGTCTAGCTTAGAGAGTCTAAAGTAGTTAATTTTAATAGTCTGTTTAGCGCACATCATTTCTCAACCAGTTTCCAGACGCCAAGCTTCTGGAATTGTTGCAGTTCCTCCTGCATAGCTTCCACCCAAGAATTATCCTTTATCGCTTCTTTCCAAGACCTTGGTTATTCTTGTGAGACATAACACGCGAAGGACCAATCATTCTGCAAACCCGATTCTCTAATCGCTGCATACAAGCCAACATTGTTGTTGTTTCTTAACCGATTCCTCGTCTGCACGCCACTATAAACATTACCAATGATGTGTTGTTGAGGATGGGTATTATGGATTCTCGTTTCAGGATTATCCGGAACTGGAACATTTATACCCAGATTGTTGAAGTTGAGATCAACAACCAAATCAATACCCTGAACTGGCGAAGATGATGATGCAGTAGCTTCAGCTGTTTTAGGGCAGTCCTCAGGAGGTGTAGCCTCAGAAGTACCTTGCACAACTGTTGAAGGAGCTTCTTGGTCTGCATCGAGAAATTCGTCATCCTCTAAAGATTCGTTCAGTTCAGTAGCATCGTGAAAATCCTCATTCTTGAGAGCATTATTGTTTACTGAAGATGATTCTTGATTGTTGACAATAATTGGACGAACCAATGGTGAATCTGTTGCGTTGTCACTCTTGAAAAACATATGTGCCGTAGCATCTACTACTTCTTCTTCAATATTGATCGAATTGAAAAACTCATTGTACTCAAACATCCATGGCTGACCCGGACATCTGACTGGAAATGTGTTCCTTTGTAATCTGACTTCAAACCATTCCTCGATCCTTTTTGTTTCGAGATTCCAAACTCTTTAATTTGGGGTTGCATACCCAAGAAAGTATCCCTCAATTGCTTTTGCCCCAAACTTTCCATCCGGATCGGTCATAGTGCAAGGAGCCCCAAACGGTTCAAGAAATTGTAAGTTTGGTTTCCCTTTGTAAAGAAGCTTGAAGCAGGTCTTGTTGTTTTTTTTTACTGTAAGGACTCGGTTCAACGTGTAACATGCAGAGGCCACAGCTTCACTCCATAAGGGAATAGGCAAGTGTGACTCTACCAACATGGTCCTTGCAGTTTCGATCAATGTTCTATTCTTAAACTCAGTGACGCCGTTTTGATGAGGAGTGTATCTAGCACTGAATTCATGAAGACTGCATTTGGATCTACAGAACTCCTCCATAGCATGATTCTTAAATTCAGTTCCATTGTCGCTGCGTATGCGTCTTACTTTCAAAGTATACAAATTCTCAATCGTTGTGATTAAGTTTTTGATAATTTCGAAAATTTCACTCTTGTGTGCCATAAACGCCACCCACGAAAATCTTGAATAATCATCTGTCACCACAAGACAGTACGAGTCATTACTGATGCTTTTACGATTGACAGGAGCGAATAAATCCATGTGCTGGCATTCAAGCGGCACTGCAACGGTCTTGATCTTCTTCATAGGGTGCGATTTCTTACTTTGCTTTCCCTTTTGGCACGAAACACAGACGTCTTGCAGATGAAAATTTTTGACGGGAACACCAGTTACTAACTCATTCTTCACTAGATGATTCATTTTCCTTAAGTGAATGTGTCCCATTCGCCTGTGCCAAGAGATTGTTTCCTTTTCCATGGCTTTAGAAATAAAACATGTTACCTGAGCAGACGTTGTGATTGCTTGGCTCATATCAAGGACATACAAATCATTAATCCTTGGTGCAGATAAGAGAATCCAGTCTTTGGGGATCTCGAAACCAGGCTTAAGCACATAACATCCATTAGCATCAAAGTGTATCGAAAACTTCTTATCACAGATTTGAGAAACACTTAGAAGATTGTGATCAAGTTGTTGCACAAAGTTGATCTTGTCAAAACTGACAACCCCGTTGGATACCATTCCTTCAGTAGTAATATACCCGCCTTTATCTCCAGCAAAATCAACATAACCTCCTCTAATAGATTTAATGTCGTAGAGAAGTCTCATGTCGTCGGTCATGTGCCTGGATGCCCCACTATCAACAATCCAAAGACTACTGATAGTTCCTCCTGGATCACCCTGCACATGTACTCAAATGATCAGTTGGAGATGGGGACCCAAGTCTTCGTGGACTTGGGTCTTCCATTTTCATCGACAAAAGTTATTTCAACTTCGCGATGGTTTGAAAATGGTGATGCTCCCTCTGAGTTTGTGACCAATTTAGGTTTCCATGTTTGTTGAGTTTTACCAGTTTGATTGTTGGAAATTTTAACTTCGTCAACAAACTGGTGCCCGAGATCCAGAAATGTTCACCGCAATCTTCATCCCTCTCATCGTCCTAAGATCTAAGGGCTCGGAAGGTGCTGGGGCTAGCATATCCTCAAGGAATGGGAAATACTGGCCGCAATGCTGGGCAATACGCGTGATAAACACCCCTGCAATCAAACGGCTGCGCCTCTGCCGTTTTCCGTACGAGGCGAAATACTCCGCCAGACAGCGATGGAGGCCGCACTGTGTTCCCGTATATAAGCAGTACAGAAAGAATAGATCCACTTTCGTGACCCACTCGTTGCTTTTGCCACGCGCATAGATCGACGTGGCAATGCAGCGGTGTATGTAGCGAACGAGTGGGTCAGGAATGGACGATACTCGGGCTTCTTACCGAAGGGTTCAAGACATAGGGTGGGCCACCAAGAAAACAACTAATCATCAGGCATAGCCGTGATCGCGGTGGTATAGATGTCCTAAACCAACCCATCCTCGGTATAGAACCCGGTGGCAACAGCAAACTGACGCAGCGACATATTTTGTAGCTGCCCGAACAAACAGAAAGATACCTCAGGAGGCGGTGGTTCCACGTTCGGATCGTCCATATCCGAATTGGGCCGGTCAGTCGGCCGTAGACGGAACACGAACGTGGACATAAACTCCACTATCCTGGTCCTATAAGACGGCGCAGCCGCCACGGAAAACATGCGATCCCACGGGGAATTCTCCCTGATCAAATCCCGGGCACTCACCTCCTCCCCGTCCTCCCTTAAAGCATCCCATGACAACGACCTGTGCCGCCCCACCTTCATTTGTTGCAACCTGGTAAAACGTTTATACTACCTAAAATTGTTCGGGTAGTCCATATAGGGAATACCCGAACAATCACCCCCGGCCATCTCATCGAATCAAGGCACCTGTCCCGCACCAAACTCCTACTCGTCTGACGACATATCTGCAAAAATTAATATATAATACGTGTCATATTATAATATTTTTACAATTTTTATAAACTTATAATAATTTTTGTAATGAATTTTATAGCCGACCCACCACCACCATTACACCCGACCCGCCGCCACCACCACCACACCCGACACCCAACCACCACCACCACACCCGACCCGCCGCCACCACCACCAAACCCGACCCGCCGCCACCACCAGCAAACCCGACCTGCCGCCACCACCACCAAACCCGACCCGCCACCACCACCACCAAACCCGACCCGCCGCCACCACCACCAAACCCGACCCGCCGCCACCACCACCAAACCTGACCCGCCGCCCCCACCACCACAGCCGACCCACAACCACCACCACCACAGCCGACCCCCAACCACCACCACCACAGCCGACCCCCAACAACCAACACCATAGCCGACCCCCAACCACCACCACCACCACAGCCGACCCCCAACCATGGTGAAAGCATAACACCGGTCAAACCATAACCGCCACCGTCAAACACTAACTACCACCGTCCTAAGATCTAACCGCCACCGTTAAACCCTAACCGCCACCGTCAAAAACTAACCCTCACCATCAAACACTAACTAACACTAACTGCCACCATCCTAAACTAACCCTCACCGTCAAACACCACCACGAAAACCATCAAAACCACCCACCACCGGCCAAAATTTAAAAAAAAATAGACAAAGGAAAGATGAAATAATACACTAACCTTTGATGAAAATCTGGACCGTATAGGTTGATACGAGAGAGATCGAGCGATACGAGAAAGAACGTTTGTGTGTGTGTTCTTGGTGTTTTAGTGTGTGGGTTTTGAACTTTTAGATCTATTCTCCCTTTAGTCAAACTTGAAAAGCAGTTTTTGGATCAATGAGGGGCGTATGGGTCTATGAGAGGCGTATTGTAGGTTTTTTTCTTCTTTAATCTTTGGAACTTAGCATAAGAAAATTAATAATCGGGATAATTAATGGGTAAGACACTTGTCCCAGTGGAAGGGACATGTGCATTTAAGGGAGAGGTCACGAGTTCGATCCGGGTGTAGAGGCGGGTTTTTTTTGCATTTTTTGGGTTTTTTTTTCTTTTTTAATATTAATTAAATAAATTTCCTTTAATGTTTATTTATTGGTTATAACAGAAAAATTATTAAATGAACCATTATCTAAACATATTAATTAAACATTAAAGGAAGTTTGTTAATTAAATAAATTTCCGTTAAAGTTTATTTATAGGTGTTGGCGCATCCGTTTGTCGTCTACGTCTTGTATCGAGTCTTGTACTGTAATAGTTAGATCAGGGCACGAAAAACTAGAAAATGGTTTTTAGGGGTGATTCCGCTCGAAATGACACCTTGTCATTTCGAGCTAAATCACATAAGTCCTGATTCCGCTCGAGATGGTTATGGTCTGATTCCGCTCGAAAGTGAATTTCCTGATTCCGCTCGAAATGGTTATGGTCTGATTCCGATCGAAAGTGAATTTCCTAATTCCGCTCGAAATGCACATAGCATGTTCGAGCGGAACCCCTTCCCCTATAAATTACCTTTCGAGCGTAATCATTTGAAAAGATCTTGTTTTCCGGTACTGAATTGCTGCCGAAGTGTTGTTTGACTGTAATCAGTGTGAAATCAATATACAAGGCAAAATTAAGTGAAACAAGCTGTTTTTCAAGTCCGTTTCTTAGTTTCCGCCTCTGAAACGGATTAGAGCTCTGCAGATTACAGCTGATATTTGTTGCATTTTCTATCTTCTACACCTTCTTTCATCATTTCAGCAAGATTTCACGGTCAAAACTGGATCAATTTTTCACAGATTGTTTAAAAATACATATAGACAACCCCTTGAAAGTATCATAGCAAAATTCGACCTAAAAGTGACTGAAATGGACCTTCGACTTGATTCCGCTCGAACTGATTTTGTTTGAATCATTGCTGATTCCGCACCAAAGTGTTTGATTTAGCTTCAAAGTGTTGATTCCACTCCAACTTCAGTGCTGATTCCGCTCCAAACTGCATTTGTCTGATTCCGCTCCAAATTGCAAAAGTCTGATTCCGTTCCAAATTGCAAAAGTCTGATTCCGCTCCAAATTGCAAAAGTCTGATTCCGCTCCAAATTTCAAAAGTCTGATTCCACTCCAAATTTCAAAACTCTGATTCCACTACAAATTGCAAAAGTCTTATTCCACTCCAAGTTGCGAAATTCTGATTCCGCTCCAGAATACCAAATCAGCTATTCAGCTTGAAACGGTGTTTGAAACTAAGTTGCTTGTGATTCCGCTCCAAATAGTATTGTGGTTATTCCGCTTGGATCTGTCTGTTTTTGAAAAACTTGTTACCAAATCAGGGATGAAGAGTTTTACAATGCTTTCGCAACACCGGTTGCTCCTGTTACTGCTGCTGAGACTTTGTACAGCGAGAATGAGATGGGTACTCATCAGAAACCACCGAAACTCATGTACATTGAAGATTTTCAGGGTTGGAAAAATAGATTCGAGAATTGGGTACAAGCATACAAATTTGATGCATGGTGTTCGTTATTGAAACATTATGAGAAACCAAAGAATGAACGGGGTATTGAAAAGGCTTTTTGTGATTATACAGAGAGTGACAAATTGCAGTTTACCAGTGAGAAAATGATGATAAGTATTCTTCAACAAGAGATTAAAGAAGATATCTTTATTTTGCTTCAAGATAATGGGACAGCTAGATCAATTTGGGAGGCTTTGATTCAGAAATTCAGAGGGAGTGCTGATATGATAAAAAACAAAAAGGCATTATTAAAGAAATCATTTGATATGTTTACAGCTTTCGATCATGAAACAACAAAACAGACCATTGATAGATATTGTCATTTGGTATTGGAAATGGGTAGATTGGACATCAAGAAAGAGGACGATGAGTGGGTCGATAAACTAGCTGAGGCGTTGCCACAGCACAAGTGGGGAACTTATTTGATGATTGTGAAACTTATGAGGAAGTCCGAGAGTATGAACTTGGCACAGTTCATTCAGAAAATTGAAGAGCAGGAATTGGATATTCAGAAAACAACAATCATGACAAATTCAAATGCTAAACAAGATGTTAGTTTGTACTATCGAGGGAACAAGTTTGAGGCTACCCCCAGCCAAAGTCCAAAAATTAGTACTGATTTTAGTGCAGATGGTTCTTCAAGTCCAAATGCTAGCACTACAACTCAAAGTGGTGGATATTCTTCTTCATTTTCAAACTTTGATCCTAACAGCAACACACCAAGTCCCCAGAAGCAAAATTCTACAAATCTGTAGTGCAATGTTACTTTGAACATTAAGAATGGTCAACATCTTTCTCCAGAGCTGGCTAAGCAACACATGGAATCTCTTGTAGCTATGTTAGAGTCATACGAAAGCTTAGTTGCAGGAAAAATTGGTAATCTGATGCTCACAAAAGAAGACTACGACCAAATTGATGCAGAAGAACTTGAGTTGACGGATGTGAAGTGGTGTTTAGCAAGTGATGTGAGGAGAGCAGAAAAAGTTTCAACAGATTACTGGCAGAGATGAGTTTCGAGAAATGGCTACCTCTCCATTGGGCTTTGACAAATCTAAAGTAACCTGTTTCCGATGTAAAGGAAAGGGTCATTTTAAACGGGAGTGTAAAAACCAAGAATCAACTGGGAGTCAAGAAAAGAACAATTATTATCAGAAATCAATTTTTCATCAGATTGAACAACAACCATCTTCATCTCATGTCAATGACAATGGAAAGAAGAAAGCTTTAATCATTCATCAGGACGATGAAAAGGTTGCAGAGGGTGATAGTTGGGACAAATACATACCCGATTCAGCTTTAGTTGCCCGAGTACTGGAAGATGAAGCTAGTCAGAAAAGAATTCCAATATTTCCAGATCTTGGAAGTGATGTTGATACTGATGATGAGGAAGAATATCTTAATAAATGTAGAAAAAGCATTGATCCTGACAGCTTTAATTTTTTCTATGCAGATAAAGTTGAGATGCTGAATCAAAAGAAGATTGACAGGTTGAAGAGAGAGCTGGAAGCAGCAAAGTTACTCGCTGATGAAAAGGCAAAGACAGAAGCTGGAGAAACAAAAGTTGAAGCAGTGACTGAAAATGCAATAGAAAAAATTGTTGAAGTGGAGAAAGTGGTAAAGAAAATAGTCGAAGTTGAGAAACTTGTAGAAGTTGAGAAAATAGTTGAAAAGATAGTTGAAGTTGAAAAAGTTGTTGAAGTAGAAAAGATTATTGAGGTTGAGAAGATAGTTGAAAAAGTGGTTGAAGTTGAAAAAACCATGTTTAAAATGTTCAGAATCTTACAAAGTTTGTGAAGAAAAAGATAAAAAGATTGCTGAGTTAGAGAAAACGATGGAAGATTTACTATCTGATGTGAAGTATGTGAAGGAGTCGTACGATGTGCTGAACAGGACAGTTGATAGTCTGAAAAGGACGAATTCAGAGATTGAAAAAGCAATGGAAAAGATGAGCGCAACATTAATGACAAAGCAGGGCGTCATAAATGAGTACATCGAAGATTGTGCGAAGCTAAAACAGGAAGTGGAACTTGAGAAGATCGAAAGTGAAAGGATTAAACAATTACTGTTGAGTTATACAACATGTGATTATTTGATTGATCGTGACTATCCTACTGTTGCAGGTCTTGAGGCATTCATGGATAAAAAGACTGAAGATACTGATACTGGTAAGAAACCAAGTGTCAAGTATAACAGATGTCCGCCCCCGATCCATGAAAGCTATTCACCCAGGAATCCAAACGAAGAGCGTCTAAAAAAGGCAGTCAACATCAAGTTAAAGTCTGAAATCATTGATGAATTACCAGACAATATTGATGTTACATTAACAACGTCTGACACTGATCATGAGTCTGAGTTAGTAAAGAAAGTTGTCAATTAGGTGTTAGATACGGATGAAGACTCAAAGTCGGAGTCTAAGTCTGATAGTCCGAGTTCGTCAGAAAAGAGTCCCAGTTCACCGGTTAAAAGGGTTTACAATAAGGAATTCTTGTTATCAAAATCTAATTTGAGTGATGGTTCAATCAAAGTATCTTATACTTTGAATGATTCAGACAAATTATATAATGATAATGAATTTCCAATAAGAAGTGTAAAAATTGAAATGATCAAACAGGTTTTCAAACTGACAGAAATTAATATTTCTGAAATAAAAGATTTAAATTTTGATGGAAAACCTAACAAGTACACTTCTTGAAGAATTCAACAGAGAGTAAACAAGAAAATGGGTTATAATTGTGGTTATAATTTCCAAAAGAAATCAAACCATAATGGTAACCTCAAAAAGAAAGGTCTTGGTTTCAATTCTTCAGAAAATTATAAAAATCAGAAAACTTATAAACCAAAAACAAAATTTGTTTCAGGAGGAAGTTCAGAGGATGAACATAAGAAATCGTTCTGGAAGCAGTCGAATCAAGAGTTTCTTGCTGAAGTAAAGAAGAATGTGAGAAAGTTTGCTTCAAGAGTTGACAGAAGAACCTGTTTCAAATGCCAAGAAGTTGGACACATAGCTTGGAATTGCCCCAAGACCAACTACCAAAAACAGGAAGTTTCTTCGAACTCTGTTTTGAGAAAGACTTATGTTGATAAGAAAGAACAACTTGTAAAAAATGTTAAAAATTTTGAAAATTCTACTTCTGAGGAAGGAGAAAGTTCAAAAAGGTTTTACAAAAGAAGAGGTGATTTGAGCAAGCAAAAGTGGGTGGTTAAATCTGAGGGTAATTCTGACAATGAATCTGATTCTATAAAATTAGAGGAGTCTTTGGTTGAGAAAAAGGTTGTGAATTCCGTTCCAGAGGTGAACGATGAGGATTTTCCTCCATTGTCAAAGGAAAATTTGATGAAGAAAGTGGGAAAGGTAGAGATCTCAAATCAATTCTTCGCTGAGAAGGGAGAATTTGATGTTGAGAAGACTTTCAATGGAATAGTCAAACATATTTTCGGGAAGATGGTTGATGGGAAGGTTAAAACTGCAAAAGATTTTTATAAATCAAAATGTTGGTGGGATAGATGTGTCCCAGAATCTCCCAATGCTGGTCAGGCTTGGGGGAAAGTTTTTCCAAACTAAAAATCCTGACTTGCCGGAGCTCCCAGGTTGGTAAGAGTGGAGCAGGAATCGACATCTTTTTAAATTGTACAGGTGATATTTTTAAATTGTTATATTTTGATTTACAAGTGATTATAGTTGGTGAGTGAACCTGTAAGTGATTGAAAGAGGTTGTCATTGACAAGTGGTTAATCAAGGTCATTAAGTTGAACTTGATTGGACCATACTTACAAGTCGTATTTTGGAAAACAATGTGATGAACCCCTAACCTACAAATGGTTTGAAAATCAACAAAACTAATTTTCCGGAAAAACCATTTGATTAAAACAAACTTAATTGTTTTGAAATCAATGGGAAAATAGTTTGTTGAAAGGGGGAGTTCTGATTGTTTATGCCAAGTGAATGGCGAATTGAAGCGATTTGATATCGGTTGTCTCTTTACCTTGTACTGTTTTGTTTTCAAATTTTCCTAAAATGTGTTTGCATTTTATGGGGAGTAGAAATTTTAGAAAATCCAAAAACATTTGAAAATTTGAAAAGACAAAAACATGATAAAATGAAAAATGAGTTTTGTTGTTTAAAAGAGGAAATGATAGTACATCAGTGGACTATCACAACATGCTAAAGAATTGGTAAGATAAAAAGTGATAAACGGTCTCACTGATGATATGCCAGTAGGTTTTTGCACATTTAGTAGATTGTGACGAGATATAAACCTAAATTCAAACTTGCTTAATTCTTGGGTAACATCTCTCGAATATATGGGTAACCCCCGAAATCTTGTTTGAAAGACCCCTGTTTCTGAGATACTAGGTCTTTATGCTTAGTGATATCTGGGGTATTATCCCGGGACTTCTGATAATGCGGAAGCAATGGCCTGGTCCCCGGAGAATACTTTACGCTTGCTTGAAATATAGCGCCGCCCTCAGCATAAAATGATGAGACAATAAAATTGCTAATCAATGCTGTTGTAAAAAAAGATCCTCTAAAGGGGACACACCAAAAGTCGAGCCATCATCTCTCTGTTGAACGGAAGTTCTGACCTGAGCTCTCACGGTTTCGCAATTTAACCCCTTACAGATATCATCTAGGTATACTCACCTGTAAGACTGAATATTGGGATCTGGATACGGGAGTATATTCTGAGGTGGGACAAGCGAGTAAGTTTAAGTGCTTAAGACATTAATCTCATACCTCGAAACAGTTGAACTTTGTGTGAAAATTTAAGTGGATCAGTATACTAACAATCTAAGTGAATCGTTTAGAACTTAAAATGTTTAAAGCTTAACGGTGTTGGTGATTTGTCTCAAAAACTGATATGATCCTCTTACGCAAACTCACAAAAATATTGTATGTAAATATTTCTTTAATGCATTTCTGTTGGGATTGAACCCTATCAGAGGAACAGATAATTAAAGCCAAAACTGGATCAGAGCAGTGGATCAAGAATAAGCAGACGATTACAGATTAGTTCATGCAAATCTCTCCCCTTGAAAGTGGTTTCATATCTACTGACCTCCTATCTGCTGATCTTACTAAGTGCTGACCTACAACTGCTGCTTTGCATCTACTGACCAATGTCAAAGACTGATGGAAGACCAAAGCTCTGCTGACTCAATCTACTGCCTTGAGTCAAGTACTGCTGATCCGGACAGACACTGCTGGGTTCATAGCAGTGGAAGGTTACAGCAGCTGTTTAAGTGTCTTTTATGTAATGAATTGTAATAGCAGTAGTTAGTACATCAGTGTTTGTATAGATCAGAGGTTAGAGTTTGTTAGGAGGTTAGATGTCACTTTCATGGTGACGTCAGCTAAAGATGCTCAGTGGTTTGCAAGTGCCTATAAATAGTTCAGTACTTTGTACTGTTCTATTAGCTCTTTCACCACATCGTTTTCTTTGCACGAACAAACTACTGAGCTCTGGCTGAGGGGGAGTTTGCATTCATTCATCAATCATTGTAATCGTTGTTGAAACAAATTCAATCTTTCGATTCATTGTGTAAAGATGTTTGATTAAAGTATTACTCTCGTTTGATTGTATGCAAAGTTTGTTTTCATCTTAATTCCGCTGCACAACTCTTTCATTTCCATCTTAATTTCAAATGAAAATACAATCAAAAAGAAACTCAGATCCAACAATTGGTATCAGAGCTTGGACAGTCAAATTTGATTTAACAATCATTTTGACGTAAATAGTTCAGCTCATAACAGTTGATACTGATCGTTTGCTCGTCCGTTGAAAAACAGAGCAAGGATTAATCACCATTAAAGTTGATTTCTCAGTGTCTGTAAAACAACAAGAATGACGTCACAATCTCAGGATGATAAAAACAACATCGGCTCACTTTTTAAACCACCTATGCTAAAAAGAAATGAGTACAACATCTGGCAGAGAAGGATGGGTCACATCCTTGCTCAACAAAGAACAGGTTGTTGGAGGTCTGTCATTTATGGTCCCCATGTTCCTTCAGTGCGAAGCGCTGAAGATGCTAAAAAGTTCGTTCCAAAACCAATTGAAAATTATACTGAAACCGACTTTCAAAAGATCGAACTAGATGCTAAAGCTTTTAGCATCATAGCATCAGCGCTGCCCAATGAGATATATGCTGGACTGTTACACTGTAACAGTGCCAAAGAATTATGGGACGCACTTAAGGAACAGTTTGGGGGAACTGAAGAAGTCATAGAAAACAATAGGGAAATCCTGAACCAACAGTATGAAACATTTTGTTATGTTAAAGGCGAATCACTAACGCAACAATTTGAGCGTTTCAGTTGTCTCATCAGTGAACTGAGGCTTGTTAACACCACTTTTACAAACTCAACTCAAAATAGCAGGTTCCTCAGGTCACTGCCAGAAAAATGGGACACCATAGCTTTTGTCACCCGAAATTCATCTGAATTCAAGGATCTGACCTTGACCCAACTCCATGGTCGACTCCTGACCTTCGAAAGGGAGTTGAACCAGAAAAGGAGGTTACAAGAGTCAGGAAAAGTTACCGATGATTACACTTTCGGTAATACTGCTCTTCTGGGTCAAGAAGAATCTGGGAGCAGTGGTAAGGATCAGGGTTATGATCACTTCATTGACATAACTGCTGGTGCAAATTTTAACAACCCTGATCCTCACTCTGCAAGTTATGCATTCACTGCTAACGAAAACCAGATGTCAGACAATTTAAGTTTTGAACTAAATGATTTGCAACATTTTGATCCCACTGATTTAGAGGAAATGGACATCCTGCATCAACTGGCTTTGCTAAGTGTTAGAACTAGCAAGTTCTACAAAAGAACAGGGCGAAAATTCCCAGGTTTGCATGGGAATCTAAGGGTTGGGTTGGATAAATCGAAAATCAAGTGCTACAAGTGTAATAGGTTGGGACATTTCGCTAGGGAATGTAGGAGTCAAACTACTGGTCCCATAATTACTCATCCTAGCTCAAATCCTAGACCTCAAAACCAAAACACTGTGCACTATGCCCAATATGCCCCAGCAGCTCAAGTGAACACTGCTCACTATGTTGCTGCCCCTGTGCCAGTACATTATGTCCAAACTACTGTTCCACAAATCCAATATGTTCAAACCCCTGTTCCACAGGTACAAGTGTAACCTGTTACACCTCAAACCACTGCTCCAGCAGCAGCACAACCAGATGCAGTATGCCTGGTGATCTTAGTGATGAAAATTTTGCACTCTATGCTTCTAATGATTCTTCACATAATGAGTTTTGTTTGATGGCACTAGAGTCAATACAGGAGGGGGTTGAAGCTGAGGAGGAACAGCAGTGCTTTGAAACAGTGGAAGAGGTGACTGAAGCAGTGGTTACTGCAGTGGCTGATGAAATACTGTTGGGAGAAAGTTCAGGTACCCTGATTGAACCAATGACAGATCCATGGTCCATAGAGGACAAAGAAGAAGAGAAAGAAGAAAAGGCTGGTGAAAAGAAGGTAAAAGCTGATGATGATGAAGATCATAAATGTGATTGTGCAATGATGGCAGCTGCCAAGGTATCTCCTCAAGTTCTTGAAAAACTGTGTTCTGACAATTGCATAATTGCTTTTGCTAACATCAAAGAGGTGAATGAAAACCTTCGGGATAAAATCTTGTCTGATGAGGTCAAATTTGAAAGGTCTTTAAAAGAACTTAAAAACAAATTGACTGAAAAGGAAAAAGAAATCAACTGTCTAAAAGAAGAGCAAAGCATCACCAAAACCCAACTTCAAACTATGGTAGAAAAATACCAAAGTTGCAAAAAGGAGTTGGAATCCACCCAGATTACTTGTGAACGATGGGTAGAATCCTGCAGAGGATATGAGGTGATGCTTGCTAAACAGATTGAAAGTAATGTGAAATTTGGGGTTGGGTATAGAAAATATGATGATGAACACATTGCTTGTGAAAAATCTGTTCAAAACACTGATGTAACCACTGAGTTCATCCCCACAAACAAGAATGGCCAAGAAGTGAAAATCACTGACAAACTTGGTAACAAAATCACACTTGGCAGAACAAGGAGTTCCTCAACTTTTGAAGAACTTGAAAAATATCAGTTTAAATCTACCTGGTCTGACGAGTGTGATATTCTTGAAAATTTCAAGCCAATGGACTTTACATCAACTGATGGTGTTAAAGCTCCAAAAGCTAAAGTCATACCTCTCAAGGACATCCCAGCAGTGGTTAAAACCTCTGCTGCAAAGGAGTCTGAAAAGAGAAAGAAGAAAGAAAAAATTGACAACTTGTTTTGTGAATTATGTGAAAAAAAGAATCATCTAACAAAAGACTGTTTCCACTTGAAAGCTTATGATTTAAACAAGACAAGTGTCATTGTTTCAGCAGAAAGCTGCATTGTCTGTGGTAAAACAAACCACAAAACTCAAGCATGTGTGTACCTCAAAAACTTTGATGTGAAAAAGAATGAGTACATGGCTAAAACATCCTTGAGTCCATCATCATCATCCTCATCATCTGTCAAGTTCACCAAGAAACAACCACTGTTTGTGCCAGTTCAAACAGCTGTTACAAAACAGCTGAACCAAACATCTGTCAAAAGAGTTGTTCAGGTTACTGATGCACCCCCTGCCAATCAGTTCAGAAAAGGCAGAGAAAAACAGTCTTACCAAAGGATTCCACACGTTTATGAGGCCTACAAAAGGCCCTCTAAACCCAAAGTGAACAAGCATCCTTTTGGTTATCAGCAGATGATTGGTCAGGACCCACAACAGTGGTTAGAGAAGAACTGTCCTAAAATAGTTCAAACCCCTGACCTAACCACTGTCCATCATTCTGCATCCATCCCAGACACTGTTGAGACCCCATCCAAAGCCTTGTTGGCTTTGGAGACCTTAATGAACTAATCCTTTTACTTCATGTGCAGGGAGCTTCTGCATGCTTTGATAGTCTTTGGTATGTAGATAGTGGAGGCTCCAGGCACATGACAGGATGTAAAGCCCTCCTCAAAGACTTTAAAATCCATGGAGGGGGTGATATATCCTTTGGGAATAATAGTAAAGGAAAAGTTCTGGGGTCAGGTACAGTGGAGTCTGGAAAAGTAAAATTTGAAAATGTCAATCTAATAGACAATCTAAAATTCAACCTTCTGAGTGTGTCCTAAATGAGTGACAAGGGTTTTGGGTCATTCTTCACAAAAGATTGTTGTAGGATTGTTGGACCAGAAATGGTCAAAAAGATTGAAGCAATAATCAAAACTGGTCAAACTAAACTTGTTGCTCAAAGAAGTGGCAATGTTTATGTTGTTGACATGTCAAAAGAGTGTCCCAGAGCTGATGCCTGTCTGTTCTCAGCTGCCTCTAACAAAGAGACAGAACTTTGGCACAGAAGGTTAGGACACACAAATCTTAAGACAATCACATAAATTTCAAAAAATGGTTTGGTGAGAGGCCTACCACAAAAATTGTTTTCATGTCCTGAACATTGCATTTCCTGTTTAAAAGGAAAACAGCATAAAAGTTCTTACAAGTCCATTGAAGAGTCCAAAACAACCCAGTGTTTGCAAATGCTACACATGGATTTGTTTGGCCCAGTTCAAGTCATGAGCCTCAAAAAGAAAAGATATTGTTTGGTTATTGTTGATGACTTTTCTAGGTTCACATGGACTTTCTTTTTGCACTCAAAAGATGAAACTGCAGGCATTTTGCAAGACTTTGTAACACAGGTTGAAAAGCAATTTGACCTTCCAGTGAAAAGCTTCAGGAGTGACAATGGCACAGAATTCAAAAATAGGGAGTTGGATGCCTTCTGTGTGAAGAAAGGGATTGTAAGGCAGTACAGCATCCCAAGAACACCAGAGCAGAATGGGGTAGTGGAAAGGAAGAACAGAACTCTGATTGAGGCTGCCAGAACCATGCTTGAAGATTCAGGTTTGCCATTAACTTTCTGGGCACAGGCAGTAAACACTGCTTGCTATGTTCAGAACAGAGTTTTAATAAACCCCAGGCACAAAAAGACTGCCTATGAAATTTTGTATAAAATTAAACCACTGATCTCATATTTCAAAGTGTTTGGCTGCCCATGCTTTATCTTGAAACTAAAAGATTCCATTTCAAAGTTTGCAGCCAAAATTGATTGTGGTTATCATCTGGGATACTCAACCACTGCCAAGGCCTACAAAGTGTTCAATACACGGACCAAGGCAGTGGAGGAGACTTTGAATGTTAAGTTCAATGAACTTTCATCAATGAAAATCCCAGCAAACCCTGCAGATCTGTTTGATCTTGAAAAATTCACTTTTGAAAATACTGCTGTCAAGACTAACAGTGCAGGTCCATCAGAGGATACAACACCAGACTATGGGTATGAAATCATCATCCCTCAAAGGTATGCCACAAAGGGAAAAGCACCAGCTGTTCAAAACAGTTGTCAAAGCTCAACAACTGCTACCTCAACAGTTGTTGACCAAAGTAGCCCATCAACCACTGCTTCCACATCCTCAAACACTGCTGAAAAAAGTCCTCAAACAGTGGATAAAAGTCAGCAGTTGTCCACTTCATTACCTCCTATACCACCACCTTTTGAAGCCACTGCTGGATCATCAAAGTCCCCAGCAGTGGTTAGCTCAGATGATACACATTTGCAGCCTTCACCAACCAATGCCATCATACCATACCAAGGAGATTTAATCTTCTTGAGATCTCATCCACCTGATCAAATCATTGGCAACATAAATGAAGGGGTGCTCACAAGAAGCCAAACCCAAAACATTTGTCTTTTTGCTGGTTTTCTATCACTCCATCAGCCAGTCAAGTACCAAGAGGCACTGAAAGACAACAGCTGGGTAGAAGCCATGCAAGAGGAACTCCAACAGTTTAAAAGACAACAAGTATGGGAGCTTGTACCACTGCCAAAAGAGGTTAGTCCCATTGGCACAAAGTGGGTCTTCAAGAACAAAACTGATGAAAGGGGTATTGTTGTCAAGAATAAAGCCAGGCTTGTGGTTCAAGGTTATAGACAGGAAGAGGGGATTGATTATGATGAAACATTTTCCCCTATTGCAAGATTGGAAGCCATTAGACTGTTCCTGGCCTTTGCTGTCAACCACAATATGAAGGTGTTTCAAATGGATATCAAAAGTGCTTTCCTCTATGGTACAATTCAAGAAGAGGTGTATGTTTGTCAACCTCCAGATTTTGAGGATCCATTTTATCCAGATCATGTCTACAGGCTAAACAAAGCCTTGTATGGCTTGAAACAAGCCCCAAGGGCCTGGTATGAAACTCTTTCCAACTTCCTACTCTCAAATGGTTTCAAAAGAGGTACCATTGATAAAACACTATTTTTAAAATGGAGAGGGAAGGATTTAATGATTGTCCAGATTTATGTGGATGACATTATTTTTGGAAGCACATGTAATTCAATGTGTGAAGAGTTTAGAGAACTCATGATAGCTGAGTTTGAAATGAGTGCAATGGGTGAGCTGCAATGCTTTCTTGGTCTCCAAGTTCAGCAAAGCAAATATGCTAAAGAACTTTTGACAAAATTTGATATGAATGATTGTAAACCATGCATCACACCCATGGCAACAAATAAGCTGGTCATGTCTGATGAAAAGGATGAGCTGATTGACCAAACACTTTATAGAAGCATGATTGGGTCTTTGTTGTACCTAACTGCATCTAGACCAGACATCATGTTTGCAACATGTGTCTGTGCAAGAAGTCAATCAGCCCCCAGAAAATCAAATCTCATTGCTGTAAAAAGGATCTTCAGGTACATAAAAGGTGCTCCCACACTTGGTATCTGGTATCCAGCTAATGGGAACATCAAGCTTTCAGGTTTCTCAGACAGTGACTTTGCTGGATGTCACACCACAAGGAAGTCCACATCAGGAGGGTGCCAGTTTCTAGGTGATTGCTTAGTTTCATGGCAAAGCAAAAAGCAAGCAGCTGTTTCAACATCCACTGCTGAAGCTGAATACATTGCTGCTGCAAGCTGTACAGCCCAACTCCTGTGGCTTCAAAATCAGTTGCTGGATTTTGGTATCACTGCCTTAAAGACACCACTCATGTTGGACAGCCAGGCAGCAGAAAATATCATCAACAATCCAGTTTCCCACTCAACCACCAAACACATCGACATCAGACATCACTTTGTGAGGGATTGCTATGAAAAAAGTTTGATTTCTCTGCATCATGTCCCAACTAAAGACCAGCTAGCTGATGTGCTCACAAAAGCACTTGATACAACCACTTTTGAAAGCCTGGTCTCTAGGATTGGGATGCTGAACATGGAATAACAAGAAAAATCTTGTTTTTCTATGAATAAAAGCAACAAAATGTTTTCAGAAAATCAAAACTCCATCCTTAAAAATAGCTAAAAATGGAAATTTTTCATTAAAATCCTTAAAAGTCTGCCATTAACCACTTATTGTTCAAAAGTATGCTTCTTTCAAAAGTCTGTCCACTGCTGAAAGTCAACCCCTGCTCTCTCATTCCTTTGATAAACTCTGCTGTTCAAAAGCAGTGTCTTATCCACTGATATGCTATCCACTGATAGTGAAAATCATCCACTACTTTCATACCACTGCCGTCATCAGTCACTTTCACAAAAAGTACTGTCCTTCACTTTCAACAGGGGTTGTCACGTGGGCAGTACATATTGGTCAGACTTTTTGTAACGGCTGCCACCTCAGCATTCACTTTCTTCCCTATAAAATCCCCCACTCACCATCAAAACAGGGTTTTACTGTCGAATTGAATTCTTAAAAATTCTCTTCTCAAAGCAGTTTTTCATCTCATTTCTTCACAAATTTCTTTGATCAATCATCCTCAAAATGACAAAATCAAAGAAATCTGCAAAACCCTCATCCAAATCATCATCGAAAACAGCCCCTCAAAAGGCAATCTCCACTGAAATTCCACATAAACCATCTCACAATCTCCTGGGTCTTCTTACAAAACCCAGTTCCACAAAGGAGTTCGATTCCATCATTGATATCATCACCGCCTCAAAGTACAAAACTTTGTTGACAGCGGATGCACCAATTTACTTGGCAACCCAAAGGGAGTTTTGGAAGAATGCAATCCTTGAAACACAAGGAGAAGCTGTAATAGCCATTAACTCTACTTTAAAGGGAAAAGAAGTCAAGATTACACCACAAACAATTTCAGAGGTCTTTCAACTAGACGATCAAGAAGGTAAAATTACTTTCCCTAAAAACGAGTTAAAAAATGATTTTCTGGAAAGGGGGTACAATGCAGAGGTCAAAAAGGACACCTTAGAAAAAGGTTACTTTCCTCCTGCAACAAGATTTTTATTTCACACCCTCTTAAAATGTGTTTCAAACAAAACCACTTCTTTCAATAAGATACCATTAAAAATTCAAAAACTGGGATTTGCAATTCTTCAAGATGAAAATTTTAACTACTCCCAGGAATTTTTTAATGATTTGGTTAAAAATGTTGAAACAAAGGCATTCCTACCTTTTCCAAGATTTTTAAGTTACTATTTTGAAATGAAACTTGGAAAGAAGGATGTTGCTGCAATAAAACAAGGTGATTTAATTCAAACAAATTGCTTAACTGCTGAAACTTTTACAAGGATGTCTACACCTTGCAAAACACAAGCAGAGGTGCCTGAGCAGATTTTAGCAGTTACAACTGCTCCTCAGGTATCTGCTGCTGAGCCCATTGCTCAAGGTGATCAAAGCAGCAGCACAACTGCTTTGAAACCCACACCTATTATCTCCAAAAAGCCAAAAAGAAAAACTCAAAACCCCACAAAACCCATCAAAAAGGAAACTCTGGAGGATGAGATACCAGAGCCCCTGCCTGTGACAACACAAATGTCACAAGAAACCACTGCTGCTACTTCCTCACAGCAGTTGGTACAAATATCTCAAACCATAACCACAACTCCTCCTGCTTCTTCACAAAAAGAACAGGTTGTACAAATAGGGTCTCCACATCATGATGCTCTAGAAACACTCGTTTCTATCATCCACAGCTCAATACCCGGAGCAACTCCACTTTCTACACCATCCTTCACATCCACAATTCCCCCACCAACAAAACTGCTGTTGGATGCAATTGATTTGAACCAGGCATTAACCAGTCCTTCTCAATCACCTATCAATGAGAATATAACTCAACCACTGAGTGGGTCTGATGTATCAATCTTTGCTAACCCACCAACACAACCTGAGGAGGTTACACCCCTTGAGTTACAAGTAACTCTTGGTGGTAATCCAAGTGAAGCAGCCACTACAAGTGTTACACCCACTGGGTTACATTTGGACAGTGGTTACATTAATAAGACTTCCTTGGAGGCAATTCCTTTCATAGCACGTCTGCCAACCACCAGTGGATTTATTTATCCTACTGGTAACATCAAACGGTTGTCAAGTGTTGAAGGAAGAAGACCCTAGTACCAAGACAAAGGGGCATCAATGGTTAATGTTTGGAGTATACTCCCTATATCTACCACTGATAAAACCACTGCTAGTGGGAAATCAGATGATCCCATTAACTTGGGTGATGGTTTAAAGTACCAGAAATTGACGGATCGCATTGAAAAACTTGATAACTCTGTTGCAGAACTCAAAGATATGCTACAACAGGTATTACAAGTTCAGAAGGTACAATCAACTGCTGTTCCATCTCAAGCACCTGCTCCACAAAGGGCATCTCCTCCAAATGAGTTTTGGAAGTTATTTCAACCTTTTCTCCATCAACAAGCAAAACTAGCAGATCAGCAACATGAAAAACATGTTCAACAGCTGAGAAATGCAATGGAGTCAAGGTTCAAGAACACTCAGGCTGATTTAAAGGCTCTCAAAACTCAGATCTTGCACACCACTGGCACTGCTCCTCCAAAAGTATGCTATATTTATCAACTCCCAGAAGATAATGCCAAAAAGGGGGAGAAAATTAAGGAGTGGAAAAAGAAGGGTATAGAGGATGGTCTCTATCTTGAACCAGAAAATTCAAACATGACCAAAAAGATCCCTTTGCCAGATGGCAGCAAGAAAATTGACGTGACAACAAATGCACTAGCAGAAGCAGTTGCAAGTGTAAAAAGGGATACAGAGGCCAAAAGGAAAGTCAGGGTAGACAGAATGGATCATCCAGATCAGGGTACTTCTGGGTCAAAGGATCATGAAAATCCTATTGAGGAAAAGAAGAAGCCTACTAGAAAAGTGAGGCAACCCAAATCCATTCCAACCAGACGTTCAAAGTCTGCTAAAAAACCACCATACAAAACAGCTGATGCAACAGGAGTTACAAAAACTACTGCTTGCCAAACAGTTGTTCCATCAACACACACCACTTCAACACACACAACATCCACTGCTTTACCATCATTACCACCAAAAACAACACCTGCTGACATACAGCAGAAGACAGCAAGTGTTATAACATCTGTTGTAATGACAACAGTGGTTGAAACACCAGTTGTTTCAACAGCTGTTAGTCAATCACAATCCACTGCCACTACATCTACCACCACTGTTCCATCCAAAACATCATCAGTCCCTCCTACAAAAAGGAGAACGCTAATTTTAAAAGATGATGACACATCTCCATCACCAACATCTTCAAAATCCCTGTCACTTGTCACTATTCCAAAACCCATACCTCTCTCTTCAGCTCAAATTATAAAATCACTACCTCCTGCTGGTGTCTCATTTCCTCTGGAACTCATTGCAGTCAGAGAAGAAATCAAATCTTTTTATTATGAAGATGACCCAGCCAAAAGGAGTTTGCCATCAATTGCAAATTATCCCAGGCCTAACAATATTGAAGAATACTTGAAACTCAAAGCCAAACAAGCAGAGGATATTGCCATCAAAAACAGAAAAGGGAAATCTGATAGAGAATTTCAACAAAACTATCAGTTTTTACTCTCACAGGTCAATGCTATGGAGCGTTTTGCTAAAAATGTATGTCAGAAAATTTCAGAAAGGGCAGATGAGTCCTTAAGAAAAGACTACATTGAAAACATCATGACCTACAAGAAATACAAGGGGGAGAAACACATGTACAAGACCTGGACCATTCCTGAGCTTGAAAAAGAAGCAGCCTGGATTCAAGACATGATCAAAAATAAGGTCAAGCAGACTCCTCCTGAAAAATTCAAACAATTTGAAGCTGAGAAGATGTTAGAGTTGATGAGAATGAAAGAGGAGCTGATTGCAGCTGATTATGGGTCAAAGAACTCTGTGACAAAGTGGGGAGAGGATAGAGTCAGGGCCACCTACAAAAGGTTGGAGGAACTAAGAAAGAAAGATCCAAATGTTCCACAAAAGCCTGACTACTCCAAAGCAGCGGTTTCAAAAAGACCACCAAAGCTGCAAGTCAAAAGAACCACTGCTCCAGCTGGTGCTGCTATCTACAAAAGAAGGAGCAAAAACCAGTTTAGCATGGAAACAATTCAAGATCTTTTAGCCGGAGATGCCATTGTAAAAGCTGGCCCAGAAGTAATGATAAAAGAAGATCTTGAATTGGAACAATCTGCATGTGCTGCTCAGCCAGCTATGAACAGGCCAGCCTCACCAAATACTTCTGCAAATAAACATCTCCCAAGAAACCCACCGGGCTCAAAAATACAAAAGTGGGAACTGCAAATAAACATCTCCCAAGAAACCCACCAGGCTCAAAAATACAAAAGTGGGAAACTGACAAACAGACCTGCGTATTGACTCTGCTCAGGTCTGGTGGAGAAGTGGAGAAAATATCAAGGGAACAAGCTCTTGGCCTGAGTCTTGAAGATTTGCAGGATCTCCTTGATCTTCCACTTAGCAGGGATGATGAAGATACAAATGCCCTAGACTTTGAATTACAATTCAAAGGTCAGATAAGGGAGCTGTTGATGAGGCAATAAAGAATTCCACAAATAATGAAGAGTTTTGGCATTATCTGTTCTAGGGGGAGATTGTTGGGATTGAACCCTATCAGAGGAACAGATAATTAAAGCCAAAACTGGATCAGAGCAGTGGATCAAGAATAAGCAGACGATTACAGATTAGTTCATGCAAATCTCTCCCCTTGAAAGTTGTTTCATATCTGCTGACCTCCTATCTGCTGATCTTACTAAGTGCTGACCTACAACTGCTGCTTTGCATCTACTGACCAATGTCAAAGACTGATGGAAGACCAAAGCTCTGCTGACTCAATCTACTGCCTTGAGTCAAGTACTTCTGATTCGGACAGACACTGCTGGGTTCACAGTAGTGGAAGGTTACAACAGCTGTTTAAGTGTCTTTTATGTAATGAATTGTAATAGCAGTAGTTAGTACATCAGTGTTTGTATAGATCAGAGGTTAGAGTTTGTTAGGAGGTTAGATGTCACTTTCATGGTGACGTCAGCTAAAGATGCTCAGTGGTTTGCAAGTGCCTATAAATAGTTCAGTACTTTATACTGTTCTATTAGCTCTTTCACCACATCGTTTTCTTTGCACGAACAAACTACTGAGCTCTGGCTGAGGGGGAGTTTGCATTCATTCATCAATAATTGTAATCGTTGTTGAAACAAATTCAATCTTTCGATTCATTGTGTAAAGATGTTTGATTAAAGTATTATTCTCGTTTGATTGTATGCAAAGTTTGTTTTCATCTTAATTCCGCTGCACAACTCTTTCATTTCCATCTTAATTTCAAACGAAAATACAATCAAAAAGAAACTCAGATCCAACAATTTCATTTCTGTTACATAAAAAAAATCCAAAAAGATTTTCGGTGTGTTTTAGCATATTTTTTTAAAAAATCCAAAAAGATTTTAGACAACTGATGTTGAAAAGCTGAATTTCAAAATTCCAAGTGCTGAACATGACGAACAGGTTTGGGAAATTTTGTTTGAAGATGTTTGAAATGAAAATGATATATTTAAGTGGTTCATCAGAAATTGACATGATAAATCATTTTGTTTGATACTTGAAAATGATGTATTCAGGGTTGTGTCTTCAAGTGATTAGCAAAGTTTCTAAATTTTGTTATATCTTATCTTTTATGAAACTTATGTTTTGGGTAGAGAATATGCAGGTGAGTCAGGTCACGATCCAGATCCTGTGAAAGCCAGACTACGATCCCAGCACAAGTTGAGGGAGAGTCTGTTAGAAAGAGAGAGTCTGAAGATGCAAGAGCCAGATCGAGATTCTGGAAGAAAGAGCCCGGAGACTGATAAAGACTGAAGATGCGAAGACTCGACACTGAAGACTCCGTCAACATCCGAGGGGGAGTTTGTTGGTGCATCCGTCTGTCGTCTACGTCTTGTATCGAGTCTTGTACTGTAATAGTTAGATCATGGCACGGAAAACTAGAAAATGGTTTTTAGGGGTGATTCCGCTCGAAAGGACACCTTGTCATTTCGAGCTAAATCACATAAGTCCTGATTCCGCTCGAGATGGTTATGGTCTGATTCCGCTCGAAAGTGAATTTCCTGATTCTGCTCGAGATGGTTATGGTCTGATTCCGCTCGAAAGTGAATTTCCTGATTCCGCTCGAAATGCACATAGTATGTTCGAGCGGAACCCCTTCCCCTATAAATACCTTTCGAGCGTAATCATTTGAAAAGATCTTGTTTTCCGGTACTGAATTGCTGCCGAAGTGCTGTTTGACTGTAATCAGTGTGAAATCAATATACAAGGCAAATTTAAGTGAAACAAGCTGTTTTTCTTGTTCGTTTCTTAGTTTCCGCCGCTAAAACGGATTAGAGCTCTTCTAATTGACTCGTTTGGGTCACGAAATCGATCCTACAATAGGTTATAACAGAAAATTTATTAAATTAATTAAAACACAATTCATGTCGTTAATATTAATAAAATTTTAAATAAGAAGTTTTAATTAAACAACTAAAACCGAAAAATTAATTAACACAATAATAAATAATAATAAATAATAATAATAATAATAATAAATAAAAAATAAATAATAATAATAATAATAATAATAAAAATAATAAAAATAATAATAATAACAACAACAATAATAATAATAATAAAAATAATAATAATAATAATAAACCATATGCACATATTGAGTTGCTCATTGACCAACAAGCCTCCCCTGGTAGATACATTATGAGTGTCTCATTGACCAACAAGCCTCCCATAGTTGAACTATTCCACCTTTGATAAAATTGGAAACCACAGGAGGAAGCTTATTGATCAATGAGACACTCGTAATGTGTCCACTAGGGGAGGCTTATTGGATAATGAGCACCTTTTAGGAGTTGTATATGGGTCTCATTGCCCTATACGACTCATACGCTATTAATTTAAAAAAAAATTGTGTGGTAATTAAGGGTTTTTATGTTATAAAACACCCTAATTAATATTATTTTTATAAAAAAATTGTTGCGTACACTATATTTCACAGTTGTTACACCTTTGCCAAGTTAACAAGCCAAACCACCTACCCAAGAATGGAATCGTCGAGCGGAAACATGAGACAACCTCCTAGAATCAGCTTTTCTAGCCACCATATATTGAGTTGCTCATTGACCAATAAGCATCCCCTGGTGGACACATTATGAGTGTCTCATTGACCAATAAGCCTCCCCTGGTTGAACTATTCCACCTTTGATAAAAGTGGAAACCACCAGAGGAAGCTTATTGGTCAATGAGACACTCATAATGTGTATACCAGGGAAGACTTATTGGTCAATGAACACGTTTTAGGAGTTGTATATGGGTCTCATTGCCCTATACGACTCATATGCTATTAATTTAAAAAAAAATTGTGTGGTAATTAAGGGTTTTTATGTTATAAAACACCCTAATTAATAATATTTTTTATAAAAAAATTGTTGCTTACACTATATTTCAAGGATGTTACACCTTTACCAAGTTAACAAATTCTTTTTTCGTGATGTTCTATTACTACCAAGTAACGCCCTTCCCCGTGTAATACGAGACATGTACATTGTCACCCATTCCATAGCTTCTATATACTCCGGTAAGGTATTTCAAAGTCCATTTCGTATGGGCATCGGGCAATTATCCCGTTAACTTAGCCATGATGAAATAGACACCTTCGACATAAGCGATCGATAAAATGGAATGGTTCGGGTAAACCTCTGGACCATTGAACAAACAGGAAGTAAGTTTGATAAATAAAAAATTTGACATTTTATAATACACACAATTCATTTCATAAAATATGAAGTTTTGTATAATAATAATAATAATAATAATAATAATAACAATAATAATAACAATAACAATAACAATAACAATAACAATAACAATAACAATAACAATAACAAAGCATATGGACATATTGAGTTGCTCATTGACCAATAATCCTCCCCTGGTGGACACATTATGAGTGTCTCATTGACCAATAAGCCATTCCATAGCTTCTACCTAGTAACGCCCTACCATGTGTGTGTAATACGAGACATGTAGATTGTCACCCATTCCATAGCTTCTATACTTCGGTGAGGTATTTCAAAGTCCATTTCGTACCGGCATCGGGCAATCATCCCGTTAACTTAGCCATGATGAAATAGACACCTTCGACATAAGCGATCGATAAAATGGAATGGTTCGGGTAAACCTCCGGACCATCGAACAGACAAGAAGTAAGTTTGATAAATAAAAAATTTGACATTTTATAATACACAAAATTCATTTCATAAAATATGATGTTTTAAATAATAATAATAATAATAATAATAATAATAATAATAATAATAATAATAATAATAATACTTAATAAAATAACATATGCACATTTAAAAAAAAAGATGTTATAACTAGTCCCGGTAAACGGGTTGGGCCGGGGGTCGGGTAGGGTCTAACCCCCGGTCTGACCCGTTTACCAAGTCTAGTTATATCATTTTTTTTAAATGTGCATATGTTATTTTTATTAAGTAATATTATTATTATTATTATTATTTAAAACTTCATATTTTATGAAATGAACTGTGTGTATTATAAAATGTCAAATATTTTGTTTATCAATTATTATTATGTCTTTCATTGTTTTTCATTTGTCATTTATTAACCATAACGCAATAAATACACGAAACATCGTTTTATATTAATACACAAAACATGTCACTTTAATACAAAATGTAACGACTAAACCCTAAGCCCTAAATCGCTAACTGTTACATATTCTTAAATTCTTGCAAATTGTATCGGTTATTCAGATCTCTATTCGGTCACCATATTGTTGCTATCAAGTTTAATGATGCGTTAAACGGTAAACGTGCTTTCGGCTTCCCCATTACCACATGAAGAACCTCCGACCTGATCTGGCGCTCCCTCGTCGTTGCAGAAGCATTCTCGGTAACCGCTTCCACAGCATCAAGAACCAATCCATACAGAAGGAGTTCTCCCTCGAGGTTGGTGACGCAGAAGCATTGTCCTTAGTGGACGTTCCCGTGCATGAATCTGGAATACGAACGCAGTTAATCGTTTGAATCTGAAAATGAACGCAGTGTACTTCTCCATAAGGATTACGCTACCACCACCATCAAAACACCGACTTTCGATATCCTGTTAATAAAACATACAATTATAGCATTAGAACCGGCATTCGAAAATATATTGTTAATAATAATAATATTAATAATAATAATAATAATAATAATATTACTTAATAAAAATAACATATGCAGATTAAAAAAAACGATGATATAACTAGACCCGGCAAATGAGTCAGGCCGGGGGTCGGGTAGGGAACGCTACCACCACCACACCCGCCTAACCACCACCGCAACCACCACCACCACCACCACAGCCACCACCACACCCGCCTAATCACCACCACACCCGCCTAATCACCACCACAACCACCACCACCACCACAGCCACCACCACACCCGCCTAACCACCACCACAACCACCACCACCACAGTCGTCAATCCCCACCACCACAACCACCACCACCACAACCACAGCCACCACCACACCCGCCTAACCACCACCACCACAGCCGTCAATCCCTACCACCACCACCACAGCCGTCAATCCCCACCACCATCAATCCCCACCACCGTCAGTCCCCCACCGTCATCAATCCACACCGCCTTCAATTCCCACCGCCGTCAATCCCCCACCAACGTCAAACCCAACACCACCACAAACGGCGGAAATAAAACCAAAAAAATAAAAAAAAAAAGGTTGAAGAGTAAGCAATAAATTTTGGAATACAAACTAACCTTCATCGTGTGGTCCAGAGTTTGTCTTGTGAAAATCGTGTGGTCCAGAGCGTTTGTGTGTGTGTTCTTGGTGTTTTAGTGTGTGTGTTTTGAAAGTTTAGATCTATTTTACCCCTTTATTGAAGCTGGAAAAGTGTTTGGGGTCAATGAGAGGCTTATGGGTCATTGAGAGGCGTATAGGAGTTGTTTTTTCCTTTTTGAACCTATGAAACTTAGTATAAGAGAAAAAAAATCAGGATAATCAACGGGTGAGACACTTGTCCTAGTAAAAGGGACGGGTGCATTTAACTAAGAGGTCACGAGTTTGAGCCGCGTTGAAACTGGTTTAGGGCCGGTTTTTTGCATTTTTTGACATTTTTTATTATTCATTTATTTATATTATAATTAATTCCTTTTATTAAAAAAACAAAAAAGCATGTTTCATTTTTATTTTGAGTCAACAATTTTAAATCCCTTTAAAACAATAGTTTTCTTTTATTTTGTACTACTTTCTTTTATATAAAGCACTTTAATTAAAAAAAAAGTTATAAAAAAATTGTTGCGTACACTATATTTGATGGATGTGACAATATATTTAAATTATATTAAAGAGAAACATTAATAAATTCGTTGCGTACACTATGTTTCACGGATGCTACACATAATACAAGTCAATAACTTCTTTTTGTCGAGTTCTATTACTACGTAGTAACGCCCTACCTTGTGCAATACGAGACATGTACAATGTCTCCCATTCCATAGCTTCCATACTTCGGCATATATTCCAAAGTCCATTTGGTACTGGCATCGGGCTATCATCCGCTAACTTAACCGTGATGAAATGGCCACCTTCGACATCAGCGATCGTTAAAATGGAATGGTTCGGGTAAACATGTGGTCCATCGAACATTGGGGAGTAAGTTTGTCAAACACCATTGCTTAAATGTTGAACGATCACACCAAATTTTTGAGCCACTAACAACCCTGTGTAGGGCAACACCATCCAACATGCCTTTGGTGCAGGTTCAACATTTAACCAATTTATCGATCGATACACATTGTCGTAACATCCATTGTCCAATGATTCGAGTATATGCCCCCAACACTTTTTGTTGATGAACATCTCGTCCAGTAGCTCTTGGCGAATCCACTTCCTCTGTTTCTGGTCCAACCCCAAAGCCTTAGCTATGGATCGAAACCCACACTTACCATCTGGCTGGGCATCTTCGATATGTGTTATGTATCTCCGATAGCTAGATGGAAGCCAATCCTTAAAATGCTCGATCATGTTTTTGTACCTATAATTGGAAAAAAACTAAAAAATATTAAAAAATAAAAAAATTGAAAAAGAATTCTAAAAATATGTACGTATGTACCTGTGCCCGACCAACAGTGGAAAGTCTTTATCTATAATCGGAAGTGTATTTTTTTCTTGTTTACTTTTCTTTGAACGACTACGTCACACATTTGGCTTTTGAGTGTAGTCGTTCCCCTGTGATTCGGGTTGTTTATCTTTACGTCTCGCAAGGTCTTCATTCTTTTGTTGTTTTGCTTTCGTAGTTGGGCGGCCCTGGGTATCTTGTTATACCTCAGGCGGTTGATGGTCAGTAATACTTGGATTCAACACCGCTTTCATCTTCGACAACATACTTTTTACCACTAGAGGTGGTTGCGCCTGTAGTTGCTGTGTAAGTCTATCCATTTCCGCCTGAATATTACATTCGTCTTGATTAAGTTTTTCTGTCGAAAAATTAAGTTTTGTCCATAATTTGTCTATCGCGGCAAGTGGAATTTTGCAACCTGTTTTTCAATAATCCTTGTTAAAACATTAAGTATAATGATGATTATATTCCATGTATCGAAGCATATGTTATAGTTGTTATGTTACTTGTACTTTCCCACCACTCCATCTGACAAGCACTTGACAACCCACAACCCGTAGAAAGCTGGTGGCCACAAGTCCCCCTCCTACCCTCAACTCATGTAGCTTTTCCTCACTAAAACCAACAACTCTAAAGCTTTTTGGGAAACATTACCGCGTAGGTTGTCAAAAAAACGGCAATCTGTGGTCCCCCATTTTCACGGACCTGCTCTCCTGAAAACTAAGTTTTATCTGTATGTGTTGTGACTCTACAACTTTGCCAACAAGCCACACAAGTCTATGGCGCGAGTTGTTTGGCCCTTTAATGTATCTCTTAAACTTAGAATGATGGCTTTCAACTCTGTTGGTTGTATGTTGACCAAAATTGGGGACTGTGTTAGTCCACGCTGAAACAAACTTTTCTTTATAATCTTTCACCCACACATTATACAAATACTCTAGAACATCATCTGAAAAAAAATTGAATACAACGATTTGTAATGTTTGTATGCAGTGGCGGACCCATTATTTTTTTCACTGGGGTCCCCTTTTTTCGGCGTTAAGATTTTTCACAACCAAACGTTAGAAGTTTTGGGTCGGTCGTTAGGGTCAGGGCACATATTGTTGCAATGTGTCACTACATGTAAAAGAAAGACGGTCTAACTTAATCTAAGATTAATAAACCCAGTTTCATCAAAAAAATTAGCAAACGTATAAACATGGGATTAGATAATGTAGATTTTTGTCATTTTGAGTCCAGAGTTAACTTGTTCTTTTTTATTGTAAAGTTTTTGACATCCATATGATTCATAATTAAACTTGAAAATAAAGAACCATTTAACGGACATGCAAACACTACATTATCAAATAGTGGTGATTAATGGGTTGCTTGGATGTGTTAAGTAAAATGACCCATCATCGACTTAATTAGTTGCACTTTAAAACAAACAACTATCTGAACATCACCATTACTTAAAATAACTTCAAATTTTTATTAAGTTTTTTTACAAAGTCTACTGTACATTAAAAGCAACTGTGAAATAAAAGCATTATTTTGTAACCAACTGTGAAATAAAAGCATTCAAAGGATTTTAATTTATGGATTTAAATAAGGAAATTAGAGTGTTAGTGGGATGCTGTGCGATGTATTTGTTTGTTTTGTTAGATTTTGCTTGAATGCCCTGGTTGAACCAGGGCGTGTTTGCTATGAAACAAGGAGCTTTACCATCAGAGTAGTGATACCTTTATCATTATAGGGTCCAACTAATTTTTCTTATGGGTTCCTTGAAAAATTAAACATACCGAATCTACTAAATTTAAAAAAAAACATTGGGGTCCGGGGACCCTGATTCACCCAATGTGGGTCTGCCCCTGTTTGTATGTATATATGTATGGATGAGTGTATATAAACTAATATAATATGTACCTGATCGTCCGTCGTCAATCAGTCGCGTGAAAAGCCGCTCAAAGTAATAATTGTATAACGTCGTAGTGGGAGAACTACACAGTCGAGACCAAGAAAGCTTGAATATTTTGCAGTCTTCATCCGTAAATTTTGCCCGACAGTGTTTTAGAATATTCTGTAAGATGTGCCACCTACATAGCAATTTGGAAGCTTTTGGGAATACTTTATCACAAGAATTCATCAAAGGTTGATCCCTATTTGTCACAATTACACGTGGCTCCATACAATCTACCAACAATTCTTTGAGCTTCTACAGGACCCATAAGAAGTTATCTTTTTTTCTTTAGAGACAAACGCATGAGCCACACAAAAAGACTTGTGTGTCGATGTCACACCCACAACTTGAATAAACGGAAGCTTTTACTCATTCATCTTGTAGGTAGCATCAATCATCAACACATGTGGATATGCACGCCACATGTTGTACGAGTCCAGATAAACAAAAAAAGATCTCCTCGACCGCGTTTGTGGAGGGATTCACCCTGGTGAAATAAACGTACCTTTCTTCTTGCAACATGTTCTCCAATATATGCATTGGAGTTCGATCGCCATACATTTTGAGTTTAATCTTTTTAATCATGTTTTGTATGTCTTGTAGAATGCACACGCTTTGTGGGTTTTGTTTATGGTTAAATGTATATTTGTAGGCTCCATGTTTTACAGATAATGTTTCTCCACCAGTGATTCTTCGTCCGGGGTCAGCCTTCTAGCAAACGCGTGGCCCTCGAGAAATTCAGCAGTCTCATGGTTGTGAATGTTTTTCTTCTTCACAAGGCTCCAATTACCACTACTTGAGTCTAGTTTCCCTGTCAGACTAAAAGGACAGCCACCCTTTTTGCTACCGGAACGCCGAACTGTTGTTTTACTTTTGGGTTCGCCGCCACGATCGGATTGCAACCATATCTTCACTGTCCTTGCTGACGAACCTTGGCCTTTTGTTATCGTTTGTTGGGTCACAATGACGTAACCTTTCACAACTTCTCTTTTGTATGCCAAATTCTTCAACTCTTCAAGTGACCCAAATACCTAAAAAAAAGGTTCATTAGAAATCCACATAAATGAAATTAATATATTAATTTGTCGAAAAAACAATAAAAAAACTCGGGTTGAACATCGGGTTCGGGTTAATATGTATGACATATTTTTGGGTTTGTATGAAATTTCGTGTCATACATTTTCTACTTTTAATCAATATACATGCCTTGTTGGTGTTCGTTCAGTTCATTTACAAGCCTAAGTAATCTATTTTTAACAAAATATTTCACCAGAACATATATAATATTTCACCAAAATGATAACGAAATCGGGTTAATATGTATGACACAATTTACGGTTCGGGTTTGGGTTTGCGTTAAGGCCGGGTCGGTTCAAACATTTTCTAGATTTCTCATACCTTATAAAAATTATATATAACGAATAACACATATACAAAATCATTTTTTTCACTCTAAAATTATATCAACATTATATAACACAAATAACACGTAATTGACTACCTAATAAAAATTATATATAACGAATAACACGTATACAAAATCAATTTTTTTCACTCTAAAATCATATCAACATTATATAACACGAATAACACGTAATTGACGGTTATGTCATACAATTTTTTTGTTTTTTTCTCGTCATTAGCACCTTCCTCATTAGCACGTTTCTCGTTAGCACGTTCGTCGTCGTCAACACATTCCTCGTTAGCAGGTTCGTTGTCTTCAACACCCTCCTCAAAGTGCATTACACCTTCCTCGATTTCGTTATCATTTTCCTCAAAGTCCTTAGCACATTCCTCGACTTCGTTATCATTTTCCTCAAAGTCGTTAGCACCTTCTTCGACTTCGTTATCATTTTCCTCAAACTCATTAGCACCTTCCTCATACTCTAAGTTGTGTTGGTTTTCCGTATACGAATGGTAAGTCACGTATTCGTGTCGCGGATAACTTTGGGCAATGTAAAATGGTTCTGCCTCATCTACAAACACCTGGTTCAAGTCAGGTAACAACACGGGACGCACACCCCGTCATCACAACGAGGCACGGACACAACCTCCTCCTCACCTCGATCAACGCCGGATAACCAAATGCTTTCGGAGACGTACGACTGGTTCGAATCTTCCCCAAAAAAATTACCAATGTCCCAAAACGACATCTTTATGCTTCACGGTCTCAACCAATATTTTTATTTGAGAATTTCTTCAGTTTTATCGGTATTTTGTGAGTCTGAAAAGTTTTGAATCAAATAAATCCCGTAAGCTTGGGTAAATAAACATTCTTGGTCAATAAGGGTCGTATAGGTCGATAAGGGTCGTATGGGGTCACTTTCACGCTTTTTCAGACTGAACTCTCTGCATGTCAGTAATTATACCTTAAATTCATCAAAAGTCGTGCCGATAAGCATCTCATTGCTCAATGAGAGGCGTATAGGGTTTAATGCTCCAACTACCACAGCCTTATACGCCTCTCATAGGGCAATGCGAGACGTATCAAAACCCTTTTCTGACACATTTAATGCTTTCACACTCTATACTCCCCTTATTGCCCTATACGCCACCTCTGGGGGGATGTGCACATAAAAAGTAAGGATGTATCAATACCCTCACCCTATTTTTTATGTAGCTTTTTAAAAAAAAATGTGTTGAGGTTTTTTTTTTTTGCTTTAAATTATGCATTTTTTTAAATATTAATGAAATTTTTTTATTTTTTTTAAATTAAATGAATTTGAGAAAAAAAAAATATAAAAAGAAGGGGATATCCCCTTAAAATCATTTAAGTCAAAATATATATGGATCTGTCAATCATGTTAGCTAGATTATGATAGTTTCTGAGGCTTTGGGTGTATCCTAACACACGGGGCGTTAAAAGTGACATGACATGTTAACCGGCGTTGTGTACTACTCCTTTCTCGTGTTAAGAGACGTTAAAGAGGTTACATGTTAACTAGATGTTCAGAGATTGAATTAATTTTCTTTCCTTTGTTAAACCATAGAAAATAAGATTGGGCGGAGTTAACAAGATTAAGCTATTTCCTTGGGATGAAGTGAAATGAAATGAAATGAGGAAAAGTGAGTGATATGTTTTCTAGGTGGAGTTGGAAAGAGTTAAAGTATCCTAAAGTCTTATGTTAAGGTGGAAAGAGTTAAAGTATCCTAAAGTCTTATGTTAAGTCAAGCTTGCTTTATGTCTTGAATTAAACAAAGCTTGAATTGTCCATGTTATCAGTTTTGATGCTACTGTTTTGATTGGAAGAATCACACGAGTAACTTCGAGTAACTTTCCAGTGATTTCGAGTCAATAGAACGCTCTAAATGTGGTGATCGCGAAGAGAGCCCGTGGTGGTAGGGGAGTTTCCTTTGAACAAATCAAACTAAACATTGTTAAGCAACATTGAACATATCAACACTGATAACATCAATGTCTCCCTTCGAGATAATATAGGAAACTGAATGTTGTACTTTTTTTTTCTTATCCTGTTTGTATACGTCTTTCGTATTGCTAAATGTGGTGATTTTGAAGGCAGATTGTGGTGGCAGTGGTATCCTTTGAACAAATCAAACCAAACTTTGTTAAACATTGAACAGACAGACAATGATAACATCAATGTCTCCAATAGAGATGACATAGGACAAACTTAATGTTGTATGTTTTCATTTTCACCAGTTTGTATACATCTTCCGTAGTGATTGCATATACCTCTGAGTTCCCAAAATCATGGAGAAACTGAATGAAATCTGCAACTACTCAAAGGGAGATGTTACAGACGATTCCAAAAATAAATCTTGTCAAATTTCGTTTCCAACAGAACATGATCAGGTAGAACATGCACCACTTAAAAGCTTCCAGCAGTTCGATGCCTAGTTTCAAGACACTACAACGCGGTTTGGTTCATACGAGCATAAGATGCAAGAGCTCGTAGACATCGAATCTCAATATTCCGAGCTCCTCAAACCACCAGGGCGAAGTCATGACCGTGTGGCTAGCTCAGAAGAGAGTGGCAGGAAGTTATCAACTGATGAGGTTCGGTTAGGTGGAGAACGGTTCATACAATCGCGTTCATCGAGTTCCACGAATGATATGTGGATATCGGCCCACCCATACGTGGATTCATTCTCGGGCCTTTCCGATCCAGAACTCAAAGATATTCAACTCATTGATTTTTTTTTTACTTTCGTCGGAGAAAGTCACCCAACAACAATTTGAAAGATCGAGTAAGCTTCTCGACGGGTGCGACGCGTTGTCATCTAGCTTGGGAAACCCGAATCAAAGAGTCATATATTATTTTTCGAAAGCTTTACGGGAGAAGATAGATAAAGAAACCTGGAGAATCAGCTTGTTCAACGGGCCGGCAGAGAAACATGCTTATGACATGGAAGGGAGAATAATGAACACTACTACAAATCTAATGGCGCTTTATCAAAAATTACCCTTTTATCAAGTGTGTCATTTTTCGGGCGTGCAGGCTTTGCTGGACCAGGTATCCAGGTCGAGAAGAGTTCATGTAATCGATCTCTCAATACGATATGGCGTACAGATTATGATTCTAATGCACGCACTTGCATCTCAACACGATTTTCGTATTAAGCATCTTAAAGTAACCGCGGTTGGGACAGGTGTCGAAGATAAAATCAAGCAAACCGGTGTTCGATTAAAGAGTTTTTCAGAATCTATGAATTTGTCCTTTTCTTTTAATATAGTCATAGTTGAAGATATGCTAGATTTTAACAAAGGGCTTCTTCGTTTAGATCCAAGGGAAGCTGTGGTTGTTTACTCAGCGCACGCTTTATGGAGCCTGATCACACAACAAGACCGTTTAGAATCGTTAATGAAAGTTATAAAGAGTATTAAACCTCGTGTTATGGTGGTGTGTGAAGTTGCGGCGAATCTTAACTCACCTAACTTTGTGAATCGCTTGATCGAAGCATTGTTCTACTACGGGACAGTGTTTGATTCTTTAGAGGAGTGTATGGACCGAGAAGATGAAAACCGCAGCAAGATTGAATCTATGTTTCAAGGTGAAGCGATAAGGAGCATTGTGGCAGCCGATGGAGCTGAAAGAGAATTAGGCATGTGAATATGGATGTTTGGAGGAAGTTTTTTGTGCGATTTGGGATGAAGGAGATTGAATTAACTATGTCAACTTTATATCAAGCAAAGTTGGTGGCCGGAAAGTTTTCTTGTGGAAATTCTTGTACGTTAGATATGGACCGATTTGGTAAATCCGTCATTATTGGGTGGAAAGGAACACCGATCGTGTGTCTTTCGGCTTGGGAGTTCTCATGAGACCGATCACGGTTCTTTGTGTTTATTGTTCTTCTTGTTTATTTCTCAATCTGTTATGTGATTGGTGTTCGTTATGTTGGCTACTAAAAGATTTATTAGAAGACAGATGAAAAAAATACAAAGTGTTTCTATATTATCGATCATCTATGAAAGAAACAAAAAGAAAAACATAAATGTCACAAGAAAATCAAAACATGCCGTAATAACTATATAAAAGCTAAAGGTAAACCAAGAATCAATCATAACAGCTCTAATTTGCCTTATGTAAAACTAAACGTGATTAAGGATACGAAGCTTGGATAGAAGAATGTCAAACAATGTGAAAAGATAACTCTTTGGTTAGAAGATACGTAATCTTCATGATAGTAGCAACATAGAGAAGTTTGAGTCTCTGAGTTGACGCCATATCTTTAATAAAATGCAAGTCAATCTTAAGGCGTTTTGTACACTAATGAAACACTAGCAATGACGGAGCTAGACCTTAAAATCAGGGGCATCCAAAACAAATTAGGGTGCATTCATACAATAAAAAAAAGATAATAAGTACAATAATAAAAAAATAATACCTAATTGTTGCGAAACTAGCCTAATAGCAAAAGTAATATAAAGAACAATATTGAGAAAACGATTGATCTTATTGATTGAGGTGTATATTACAAGAGATACAAGAGACTATATATAATAGAAGAAAACTTGTGTAACAAGCGAAATCTATTTTAGGTGTTGATAACTACATTAATAATAAATATATTCATAACACTCCCCATTGGTTATCAACATAATACCGTTGATGTTGGCTCGTTAAAAACTTTGCTAGAAAAACTCGGTGGCACAAAACCATAGCTAAGGGAAAAAGAGTGCAACGTGTAATGCGCATTATATCTCTCGGATATTTCTGGATCAGGTATGTTGGCTCATTAAAAACCTTACTAAAAAAATCCAATGGGACAAAACTTAGTTAAGGGAAAAAGTGTGCAACCTGAATAAGTTTCCCCCTTATTTTAACATGTATCCTTTAAGTGACATGTGTCCATCTTTCTTTTTGAAAGTCGAACAAAGCTATTGTAGCAAATGATTTGTCGCTCGATCCCTTAGTGTGCATTCCTTTATGTTGAACAATGTTCTATAATCTTCTAACGAGATTTTAGGTGCCTCCTTTCAGAAAATATCATATGTCCACGACTGTGTTTTGTTACATTACTGCATCTATAAGACTAACCAAACTTGTTTTGATGGGTTAGTAAAATATAATCAAATATGGTTTATACCTGAAATATTTCTTTGAACTCATTCCAATGTCTCTTCGCTTGACAAATGTTATATCATGATAATAAGCTCAAGTGAAAGATATTATAACGATACGTATCTTGCAAAACATATTAATGCACATGGTAATTCTAGACTGAAAATTTCTACTTTGGTACCAGATGATAATAGTCATTCTTATAACAAGTGACTGAACAATCTTTAACATACTTAAGGTTAAGCTTTGTCCATACTAAAATGTCCCGGCATCTTCTAGATGTAGTTTGATTGATGGATAAAAATATGATCATAAATATACTCAAACTGCAGGTTAAGTAGTAAGTAGGCTGCGCGAGGGTCATTCAAAATCCCCCCCCCCCTCTAAAAGCTTGACAGTTTCTGTCGATAGTGCCTAGACATCATCACTATAAACTGCGATTATAGTGAACTTTAGGAGAGGACTTTTGATAAAGATGGATAATATTATCAAACTCATATTGCTCTTTATCAGAATATCTTATGAATCGTACAGCACCCAACCCGACTATTTTATCTCAAAATATCTCATAAATTATACAACACCCAACCCGACTATTTTATCCATACTATCTTTTTAAGTTTATAAAGATACATTCTTGAGGTTTTGAAACCAATGCTTTAGAAATTTACCATCATTCAAATACTTCTTTTCACTTTGAACAACATATGTGCATATACTTTTTTTAGGATTCTGGTACATAATCCTCCTTATTGATTTCTATATTATATGCAATGATGTCTTGAACACTTGTTTCATTTGTAAAATCCATATTGTACCATTCTAGTACATTGTACATTGAAATGGTATAATCACAAGGTACAAGTTTTCTATGTATGTTTATTGGTGCACAAGAGTTACATCCATAAGATGTTTCTGTTAACCTACTAAGCACTCAATTGCTTTAGGATACTCATGCAGAGTTCCAGTTATATTCAATTCGATAGTATATACATGAATTTGACAATTTAAATCCATGAAAGCACTTTCATGTAAACTTTCAGTATCAAAATGATACATAACATTTCTAATACGCATGTCAATTTTCTTTTTATATTGCCAGATGAAGAAACAATGATTTAATTGGACCAGAGTCAATCGGATCAGGGGTTTAGTCTATGCATAAAAAGGGGTTAATCATCTTGTTGATTTGTGGGTTTGGCTAGTTTCCTTCTCCGGTGATCACTGCAAAATAGAAAATCGTTAGACTCGCCACATGGAGGATGGGGGTTCTCTCTTTGACCACCCTCCAGCGTGAGAATAAGCATAGTGATCTCGAGGAAGAAGATAGAGTAGTAAAAGTGAGAGTGAAGTGAAAGTAACCTGTCAGATCATACCTGCAATGACTTATTTATAACCGGTTTTTGGCGGGAAACTGGTGCGACGGAGATAGTAACGGAAAGTGATTTTCCGTTTTTCTTCCGTTAATCTTCACACGGATCGTGAGTCTTGATCAACGGTGTGGGAAATGCCACGTGGAAAGTGGTTTTTGGTAGATTCTTCCCCAAGTTAGCGTCATCGTTTTGATTTGGTTATAACCGAATGGCCATGCACGATAAGCATTTAAGTCCTTCTAGAAGATCTATAGCTGTAAGCCATTGTGCTTTTTGCCACGTGTTCATTATGTTATAACATAAAAGATTCCTTTGTTAAAGTCTTGATTTCATGCGTTCGGAGATGTTCAGGGGTGTGTCTTCAAACCTAGCTGTACTCTTGTGCGGGTCCGTGCAAGGGTGTTAGTTGAATGTTTATCTCTCTTCTCCTCCAGCGCACGGTTATCGAAGACTGTTCTTTCCCTCTTCTTGTTTTAGAACCGTTATGCAACCACGCAAGGTTCTGTTTGATATGTTCTTTGGAATGAAGTTAGGGTATGGTCTATGCACCTGCGCGAGGTTTTTAGGACCATAAAGATGAAATGTGTGCTTTTGTTGTTTGAGAAGTAGCAAGGTTTATTCGACGCTAAGTAAACGCTTAGTTTGTGAGGTTGACTGGCTATACGCGCGTGGATACAACTGTTTCCTTAATTTGTTGTTAAGGACGTGTAATTGCGTCCTCCACCTAACGTGGTGGATACTTTAACGAATGTAAAAGTTGTCCCGGTTAGTTTATTTGGGATGTTGAACCCGTTTTTAATTACAGTGCGTTGTTGCGCTAATAGTATTGCGCTGTTGCGTTAGTAACTTTGTTAATGTGCCGCCATACATCTTTGTTTATGTAGTGGTGTGCAACTTTGTTACTGCTCTGCAGCGCGAGTAATTGTGTCACTATTGTGCTATGGCATGACTTTGTTACTGTGCTATTGCGCAAGTATCCTTGTGATTGCGCTGCCACACAAGTAACTATTAATGTGCTGTCGCACAACTATGCTTATAGCACGGTTTTTGTTACTGCGCTGCCGCACGACTAACTTGTATTAATGTGCTGTCGTGCAACTGTGCTTATTGCACAGTCTTTATTGCGGTGCTGCCGCGCGAGTAACTATATTAATGTGATGTCGCACGACTTGTTAATGTGCTATTGCACAAGTGACTTATGTTTCTGTCTGTTTTAGTTACAATGTCTGCATGAATATAATTCCTTTGTTTATGTAAGACAAATGAAGATGGTATGAAGCTCATGTGTGAACGTAGGGCGGGACCTTGCGCGGTACCTGTGACCGCGGACCGTTCATGAGACTTGTGTTATGTTACCATAGTGTTTTTGTGCTTACCAAAAGGAATTGCATGCATTTGTAATAAAACATAGAAGCATTGTGTAAGCAAAACTTTGCATTGATTTGGATAAGGCGCTGAGGCCGGTAGATACAAAGCGGTTAATAAATAAGATAATTAGTGATGACCGTTGTACTGTACGTTGGTTAGCGTAGTGTGCTGTCCAAGTACGAATGGTCCTGGGGTTACATATAGCACCTGCGCAGCTGTTGCGCATTCCATGTGCTCGGAACGTCTGTTCCGTCGAGCCGTCGTAGAGTGTATGCACCCTTTCCTAGAACCTCATTAATAACATAGGGCCCTTCCCATTTAGGCGCGAGCTTTCCCGGTTTTTCAGCATTTGATGCGTCGTTGTCTCTTAGGACAAAATCTCCCGGCACGAAAGTGCATATGTGTACTCGAGCGTTGTAATATTTTTTCTAGTTTGGACTTATACCTGGCCTCATTGATGGTTGCGTTTTCTCGTCTTTCTTCGAGGAGGTCCAGGTCAAGTTCGCGTTCGTTATTTTGTTTCTCCATGGCTAGCATTCGAGGTGACGGGAGGCCGAATTCCGCCGGAATTACTGCTTCTGAGCCGTAAACGAGGCTAAATGACGTTTCCCCCGTGCTAGTCTTCGGCATAGTGCGGTGAGCCCATAGGATGCTTGGGAGTTCATCAACCCACCCCTTCTTGCGGTTCCCAACCTTGCTTTAATGCCATCTACAATATGTTTGTTCACGCTTTCGATTTGACCGTTTGCCTATGGGTGCGCCACGGAGGCGAAACTATGTTCGATGTGAATTTCTTTCATCCACTTTTGTAGATCGTCAGACGCAAAATTAGTATCATTGTCTGTGATAATGCGCAGTGGCAATCTGTAGGTCCGGCTAGGGGAGGATCTAGTCGCCTAATCCTTGTGTACAAACCAACCCGGTTGTGCGGAATCCAACCGAGATAGCAAACCGAGATAGAACACGCAAAAACACGACACGCAAAGTTCACCGATTAACACCTCTGTATTAATACGTATGAAAGGTCCAGTTACAAGCACAAGGTTTACAAATCAGTTCTGCAAACTCTCTCTAAGTGTGTGTGTTTTCTGCTCTAAGTGTTCTCTACTCACTATGGTGTCTGTCTAACTGTCATCTACCGAAGTGAACACAACACACGGGTATTTATACCCAAACACAGCAGGTCTGGTCGAAGGATCAGACAGATGATCGAAGGATCATCTATCGACTAGAAACAGCTCGAAGGATCAGCATGTACCACGAAAGATGTGATCTTTCGTGGTCCATCCATCGAAGGTCCATCTTTCGAGCTCATCATCATCGAAGGATATAAGTGATCCTTCGATGACCATCCTTCGACTCAAACACATTACAACCAAAGTGTTGACTGTTTGGCCAAGTCAAACCAGGAGGATGGTTGACTTGGTCAAACTTACAAGACTAATAAGGACATCGTTTTGTATACAGACAAAGTACAGACACAAGTGCACCAACAAACTCCCCCTTGGCTGTAGCTTTGTCTTGATCTTCATTCTTGTAAGTCTCTCATGTCTTCAAGTCTTTGACTTCTTTTCGAGTCTTCAATGTCGGAGGATCTTCAAAGTCTTCACGTCTTGAAAGCAGAAAGTGTACCAACAAACTCCCCGTTTTATGTAGGAAGTGTGTTGACAAACTCCCCCTTAACATAAGCTCCCCCTTGAGTTATGCTCGTGAATGTCTTGATCTTTATGAAGTGAGATCCTTGTGGTGTTGATGATGGTCAGCGGCAACTCGATCATCTTCATCATTTGAGTGCCTTCACGTCGTGTCTTCATTCCGAAGCTTGTCATCGACCATGTTCTCCTAGCCTTAAGAATCTGCACATGCAAGAAATCTAAACGCGTAATGAGAACAACCGCTTGGAATATCATAAGCAAACACACACATGTGACCATTGTTTAAGCAAACACCGTCCGACAGTTTGAAAGTTTAAAATATTTTATCAATTTCAATTTAACTTTCAAAACTTGCAAATTTCGACCGTTTATGAAGATTTAGTCGTTTTCGGTTTTCGTTCAGGTTTCAGGTAACGAAGACTCGAGCTCCAACATCGTACGATCGAAAATAAAATAGAGATAAAATCTTTTTGGCTTTTATAAAGTTTATATTAAAACACACTTAAAATCTTTTTGGTATTTTTGAATATTTCAAATGTAAAGACTGAAAGCAGTAAATAAATATATACAGACATTCTTTTTGCGAGTTTCGAGGGTAAGAGAATCATATCAGTGTACGGTCATGCCAAAACGCTCTTGTTGTTCAATTAGTTAACATTAAGATTAGCATCCTATAACAATTATCGGTATTGTTGTCCACTTAAGCTCAACTTATCAGATGTAATCATGGCGAGGGGATACGTTAAGGTATGATTTATACTTACCGACCGGTGTTCATCCACATCACGACACATTCCCGTATCAAGGTATGCACGAGGGTTCATCTTACCGGTGAGTATACCGATTATCATCTGTTTGACCGTATATGATGTGAGATTCTCACTTATTTTGATTTTGAAAACAAGCCCTATGTGATATAATCACTTATTGATGAGGAACTTGGTTTTCGATGCATGAGGGCACAGGAGCAAGTACGTGAACAGGTCAGTACTTTCGTACAGCAGAGAGACGAACTTGACTCCCGGAAAGAATTTGTGATATTTTATCACTTATTTGTTTGGACATGTGATTGTTGATCACTTATTGAGGTCGTATGCAGTATGTACACGTATGTATAGTATCATGGAAGATCTAGACTTGCGTCCCCATTATATTTCGGTAAAAGATACAACCATGATACCCAGATGATAAGCAGCATAAAGACCGAATATCTCAGAACCTCGGCAATCTCTCAAACGAAATTTCGGTACCAAGACCATATGCCAATGAATGGTTCCCACCCAGTCTTCAGTCGATTTAAGTTTATATCATCCTGCACACTTTAAAATGATTGTGAGCCTACCGATACATCTTATATAGAGCTGCTTATCGTTTTTCATTTAAAGTTTAAAGAGGTTTAGACAGACCACTGATGTACTATCATTTTCTCTTTTGCTCGCCAGGAAACTCATTTTTGCTTTTCTATTGTTTTTGTGTTTTTGAAATTTTTCAATGTTTTTGGATTTTCAAATTTGGATTTACTCCCCCTAAAATCAACAAACTAAGACAAATTTAAAACACAAAGGTATTTACAAAAATGATTTTCCGATGTTGGTTTTACTCTTGCTTGACCTTAATGCCGTTTACCAGTAATAAGTAGTCAAATCTTGATTTGTCAAAAGCTTTGGTAAAAAGGTCGGCACGTTGGTCATCGATGTGGACGTAAGCAACATCGATTAGCCTTTTCTCAAAGCAATCACGTATGAAGTGATACTTAATGTCGATGTGCTTAGTCTTGGAGTGCTGCACAGGATTTTTAGTGATCTGTAAGGCAGCAGAATTATCAACGTAAATAGGAGTAGTTAGGAATTCAAAACCGTAATCACGCATTTGTTGTTGTATCCATAGGACTTGGGAACAACAACTTGAGGCGGCAATGTATTCAGCTTCGCATGTTGATGTAGCGACGCACGTCTGCTTCTTGCACTGCCATGTGACTAGGCGATTTCCCAAAAACTGACATCCAGCCGTTGTGGATTTGCCGTCGATTTTGCATCCGCCAAAATCAGAATCACTGAATGCGATCAAGTCAAAGTTATTATCCCTAGGGTACCACAGACCGGTGTCAGGGCAACCCTTCAAATAACGAAAAATCCTTTTTACAGCTGCAAGATGTGAGGCCTTCGGGTTCACTTGATATCTGGCTAGCAGGCACGTTGGGTACATTATATCTGGTCTTGATGCTGTGAGGTACATAAGAGATCCGATCATCGCGCGGTAGTACGAGGGGCTAGTAGCTTCACCCTTCAAGTCTGGAGTAATTCCGTGATTTTGTGGCAATGGGGTACCGATGGGCGTTGCATCAGACATCTGGAACCGGCTCAAGATGTCACCAACATATTTAGTCTGATGGATGAAAATCCCAGACTCAGTTTGTTGTACTTGTAGGCCCAAAAAGAAAGTCATTTCCCCCATAGCACTCATCTCGAATTTATCCTGCATAACACGCTCGAAATCCCTACACAAAACATCATTAGTAGAACCAAAAATAATATCATCAACGTATACCTGTACCAGTAGAAGATCTCCATCTTGTTCTTTGATGAAAAGAGTGCAGTCGATGAGACCTCTGCGAAAACCGTTCTCCAGCAGATAATTAGATAAGGTTGCATACCAAGCTCGCGGTGCTTGATGTAGACCATATAGAGCTTTGTTGAGCAACCAAACCCGATCGGGATGGATAGGATCTTCAAAACCTGGAGGCTGTTCGACGTACACCTCTTCTTCTACCACACCATGTAAGAATGCACTTTTCACGTCCATCTGGTATACCTTGAAACCTTTGAATGAGGCATAAGCCAGAAAAATCCGAATTGCTTCTAGACGTGCAACAGGTGCATATACTTCGTTGTAGTCGATCCCTTCAATCTGACGAAAACCTTGAACGACTAGCCTTGCTTTGTTTCGAATAACGATTCCACGGTCATCCTTTTTGCATTTAAACACCCAACGGGTACCAATCTTCTTGTATCCAGCAGGTTTCTCTACGAGTTTCCAGACACCGAGCTTCTGGAATTGTTGCAGTTCTTCCTGCATTGCCTCAACCCATGAGCTATCTTTCAAAGCATCTTTCCAAGTTCTTGGCTCTTCCTGTGAGACATAACACGCGAAAGACCAATCATTCTGTTGACCAGATTCTCGGATAGTTGCACACAAGCCTGCATTGTTGTTGTTTCGCAACATGTTTCTTGTTTGAACGCCACTTTGTACATTTCCTATGATGTTTTGTTGAGGATGGGTATTGTGAATCCTTGTTTCTGGATTATCTTGAACTGGAATATTTGTACCCAGATTGTTGAGATTGAGATCAACAATCAATTCAAGGCCCGGAATTGACGAAGAGGATGATGCAGTAGCTTCAGCTGTTCTAGGGACATCCACTGGAGGAGTACCCTCTGAAATACCATGAACTGCTGTTGGAGCTTCTTGATCTGCATCTAGAAATTCATCATCCTCTGAGGATTCGTTCAATTCGGTAGCATCTTGAAAATCCTCATTGTCGAGAGCATTATTGTTCACTGACGATGGTTCTTGATTGACAATAATGGGACGAACCAACGGTGAATCTGTTGCATTATCACTCTCGAAAAACATCCTTGCCGCAGCATTTTCTTCAACGGCTTCAACATTGATCGAATTGAAAAAGTCATCGTACTCAAACATCCAAGGCTGACCAGGATTTCTAACTGGTAAAGTGTGCCTTTGTACTCTGACTTCAGACCATTCCTCGACCCTTTTAGTCTCTAGATTCCAGACTCTTAAGTTCGGGGTGGAATACCCAAGAAAGTATCCCTCAATGGCTCTAGCCCCAAACTTTCCATTAGGATCGATAATTGTGCATGGAGCTCCAAACGGTTCAAGATAGGACAAGTCTGGTTTCCGTTTGTTGATAAGCTCAAAGCAGGTCTTGTTGTGCCTTTTGACTGTAAGGACTCGGTTCAACGTATAGCATGCAGAAGACACAGCTTCAGTCCAGAATGGAATGGGTAGCTGCGATTCTACCAACATAGTCCTAGCAGTCTCGATCAATGTGCGGTTTTTACGTTCAGCGACGCCATTCTGCTGAGGAGTATAAGCTGCACTAAATTCGTGACGAATACCTTTTGAAGTGCAAAACTCCGCCATGGCATGATTTTTGAATTCAGTACCATTGTCGCTACGTATCCGCCTAACCTTCAAGTTATAGAGATTCTCAATCTGAATTATCAAGTTTTTGATAATACCGAAGGTTTCACTCTTATGTGCCATGAACGCCACCCAAGAAAATCTTGAATAATCATCAGTTATCACGAGGCAATATTGATCATTCCTAATGCTTTTGTGCTTGACAGGACCGAACAAATCCATGTGCAAACATTCAAGAGGAACAGCCACCGTGTTGACTTTCTTTGTAGGGTGTCGCTTCTTCGTTTGTTTTCCTTTCTGGCACGAGACACAGACGTCTTGAAGATGGAAATTTTTAAGAGGAACACCATTCACCAATTCATTTGAAACCAAATGATTCATTTTGCGTAAGTGAATGTGACCCATTCGCCTGTGCCAAGAGATTGTGTCTTTTTCTGTGGCTTTGGAAATGAAACATGTTGCTTGTGCAGACGTTGTGATAGCTTGGCTCATATCAAGGACATACAGATCATTTATCCTTGGAGCCGACAAGAGAATCCATTCTTTTGGAATTTTGAAGCCGGGTTTCAGCACATAACATCCATTAGCATCAAAGTGTACTGAGAACTGCTTGTCACAAATTTGAGAAACACTAAGAAGATTGTGATCAAGTTGTTGCACAAAGTTGATCTTGTCAAAGCTAACAACCCCGTTGGAAATCATTCCTTCACCAGTAATGTATCCGCCCTTATCTCCAGCAAAAGCAACAAAACCTCCTCTAATAGATTTGACGTCGTAGAGAAGCTTCATGTCGCCTGTCATGTGCCTGGATGCCCCACTATCAACAATCCAATGACTACTGATAGTTCCTCCTGGAACACCCTGCACATGAACTCAATCGATTAGTTGGAGATGGGGACCCAAGCCATTGTGGTCTTGGGTCTTCCATTTTTATCAACAACAATAACTTCCACTTTTTGATGATTCGGAAATTGTGATGGTCCCCCTGATTCAATAACAGATTTTGGTTTCCAGGTCTGTTGAGTTTTACCAGTTTGATTGTTTGAAAATTTAACTTCGTGATTGTTTGAAGTTTTTGAACTTTCTGGTTTAACTGGAACAGATTGTTTTTGAACCACATCACTTTTAATCGCCTTTTCAATTTTCTTGACCTGTTGGCGTTTCTGTTTCTTTTCCCTTTCTCTTATGAGTCGAGGATCTTGCTTTACAGAAACAGATTGCTTGCGGTCAGTTGGGCCACGGGGATCATCAACCTTTGCTTTCAACTTATGAAGATATGGGCAGTTTCGAATGATATGCCCGATAGTACCACATTCAAAACATGATCTTCGTTCAACAAACCCCGAAGTATCATGTGATCGTCTTGCCGATGATGAACTTTGTGATCTCGAGGTACTAGGTTTTGAACTATTCGGTTCATTCCTTTTCATTACTGTTACTTTCTGGACAAAATCTAAGTTAGATTGATTTGCAAACTTTTCAATTTTGTCCGTTCCCTTCGATTTCACAAAGTTCACATTCTTCTTCTTCTTCTGATTCGGCTTCTTTTGATTTTGAGTCGGTGCCTTACCATTTGTTTTGGTATGGTTTTGCTGTTTTGGCACTGTTGGTAATTTCTTGTTCCCAAACTGTTTTCTAACTTCAACCTTTGGGATAGGAGGACACTGTGTGACTGTAACATGTGGTCCTGTCTTTCCCAAAAACTTACTTGTAGAATTTTCAAAGACTTTACTGATTAAAGATTGATTAACATTTTTAATAGGAAAATCTTTGTCTGAATAGATTTTATCATCACCAACAAGAGTGTACAGCAAATCCACACTCTCCGACTCTTTCTCAGACGAGGACTCAGTTGCAATAGTCTTAGCGGGTTTTGCAGGAGGATCACACATAATGTGATTCTCAAGAGGTATGTCCTCATCTTTTATCACCGCATCAGACTTTGTTGAATCAGTATCATCGGATTCATCATCAGAAGAATCAGTATCCTCAATCACAACTGGAGGATCCTGATTTGGTTCAGCAGCTACAAAGGTATCTGCTGACACATCTGAATCTGATGATACTTCTTTCTTGTATCCGAGTCCTGTAGCAAATTCCTCAACGTCCAAAGGAACAGAGGGTTCAAAATGAGTTCTATACTCCTCATCAGGCAGAGCATCAAAGTTGTTTCTCACGGGTGGTGGACATTTCTTATAACCTATGCATGTGACATCCTTTTTCTCTTTCTGTACATCAATGATGTGATCCAACACATAGCTAGAACTCAAATAACTGTCTAACTTGAGTCGGATCGCCTCACTTTCTGTTTTAACACAAGCCATTTCTTTTTGCATTACCTCAAGACGAGTTATATACAAATTAATGTCAGTTTGTTTTCTGGAAACCATTTTAGTCAACTCTGTTTTATCTTTCTTTAACGTTTCAATCATTGACTTAAATCCTTTTTCATGGTTTTCATAAAACATGTTGGCTTCAGTGCACTTAGAAAGATCAACTGTCAATTTCTGATTGTGAATAAATGTCACATCATATTTCTCTTGCAAAGCCTCATGCTTGCTTTGCAATTCACACCACTTATCATTCACTAAAACATGTTTGTCTTGCAATTCAAACAAACTAGCTTGTAAAGCATCGTGTTTGCCTTGCAACTCAGACATGTTTGCTTCCAAATCAGCACATCTAGCATGCAATCTATCACAATTATCACAGCTAACAGAAGTGGGTTCATCGACACATACCTGACTTGATGAACTGTCGACATTCGCCATAAAGGCTGAATGGAGAGAAGACGAAGAATAAGCAGCTTGATCCACCAAAATAGATCTTCTTTGACTTCCTGCTGCAGCTTCCTCCAATAGCTCATCAATATTAGCATCGACTGACGCAGCTGATGTGTCATCTTCCTGATCATTCCCTGAAGCGGATGACTCTTCATCTGAACTTCCACTATAACCGGAGGAGTCTTCATCTTCAGAAGATTCACTACCATTGGTGGAAGATTCTCCACCACTGGCGTGTTTAAGATCATTAACCACTTCAGCAAAACAAGCTGTTCCATCAGGTGCATCATTTCCCAACTGGATTGACCAATCACAACCTTCATCTACCTGAACCACAAGTGCCTGGTTGGCATTAGATGGTCCTGCTTGACTCTGGTTGTTGACAGGCACCAGTGTTCGTTCGTTGTTCCTTCCTTGGTTCTGATTTGTCATGTTGCCTTGACCTCGGAAAGGATTCTGGTTCCCATGCTGAGATGGCCTTGTACATTCCCTTTTAAAATGACCACGTTCACCACAATTGAAGCACTTGACGGCCTGCTTATCAAACCCATACTTGGTGTCTTTCTTGCTTTCCAAGCTGGTTCGGCCTGTTCTTTCCATGAAATCCTTTGCTCGCCTAACAGCACTGGCAAAGGCCCACTTAATATCCATCATCTCCATCTCCTCTTTATCTATCTGCTGATAGTCTTCTTGTGTCAGATTAATATTACCAATCTGACCCTCCACTAATCCACAGTATGCGCTCACCACAGTGTTTAGCAGCTCCATATGTTCTTTTGCTACTTCAACACTGACTTTAGAAAAGCTTGAGGTGTCGAGCCGTACTGTATTTGGCTTTGATTGTTGACCAGCAGATGATGTACTTCCATAACAAGCTTGCTGTTGCTGTTGAGGAGGAAGTGGATTTCCGAATATATCAGTTGTTCTGATTTGCTGTTGCTGTTGTGGTGCTGGTTGAGGAGCTGGATTAAACAGATTTCCAAACATATCTGTTGTTGGAGGAGGAGTGCCATACAAGCTCGTGCTAGACACAAATGCTGTTTGAATTGGAGCGTGTGAAGAAGGTTTTGTAGAAGTGCTAGAAGTTCCATAATAAATCTCAGGATTTTGTGGCAATGCAACTCTTTTTGCCTTGAGAGTTTCTTCCTGATTCTTGTTTTCCAGGAGTTGAGCAAAATCACTGAAGCTTGTTGTATCCAAAGTGCCATTGTACCTCATGATTTCTAAGAAATTATTCCATTGAGGTGGCAGTGCATCTGCAAACTTCTTCACTATCTCTGCTGAAGTCGTTACCACCCCAGTATTTGCCAATTCAGTTAGCAAATGAGTAAATCGACTTGTCAAATCTCCTAGAGATTCATTTTGCATACAAATAAAACCATCAAACTCTTTCTTCAACAGTTCTTTTCTCAATTGACGTGTCGCTTCATTTCCTACGCCCCTTGTCTTCAATGCGTCCCACAACCTCTTTGTCGTCTTGTAACTGACAAATTGATGATATATATCTTTACTTAAAGCCTGAGTGAGAATGGCGTATGCCTTCTTTTCCAGATCATATACCTTCTTCTGATCTTCCGTAAGATCTGCAAACGTGGCAGCAGATGATGCGGCAACCTCTATTGTTTGATCGAAATCTGTAATGAACCGCAACCACAATTCTGTATTTTGACCAAGAACGTATGTATGAAATCTACCAAACCATCCCGGATATTCACTTAAGTGCATCAACTTTGGAGGCCTATTCAAACTTCCTGTTTCACTTTCTCTTAGCAAAATGCTTTGAACACTTGGAGCTTGATTTGATACAAATGCCCATTGACCGGTAGATGTAGCATTAGCTTGCGAACTCGAATCCGGAGCTGGAGTACCAAAATACATCTCTGCATTTACCGGAACACCCCACATCGAATTCATTTTTGATCAGCCGAAGGATACCTATTCGAAAGACTTGAAAAACACAAACTCTTAAACACAAACAGACTAATGATCGAAAGATCAACACCTGTTCGAAAGATCAACAGGGTTCGAAAGATCACTGTTGAGTTTCGAACAATGTTTTTCGAAAGATTCTCCAACCGAAGGATCCTTATCTTTCGAAAAAGTACTGTAGACCGAAAGATGAACACGAAAGATGACTTCGAAAGACTCCCCAATCGAAGGATCCTTGTCTTTCGAAAAGGAGCAGTAGACCGAAAGATATATGTTTCGAAAATATTCCTTGGACCGAAAGATAAGTCTCACACTTCGAAGGATGCTCGAAGGATGACTATCTGTCGAACCTCCTTTGGTCGAAAGATGATCTTTCGACTTCGAAGGATATCTTTCGAACTTGCTCTGACACAGTTGACAATGGTGACAGGTAGGTGAAAAGTTGACGGGTTGGTGAGAACTTTCGGCAGAAAGTATGTTCAGACCATATCTTTCAGGTCTGAACATGCAGGTTTTTCACCAACCGGGTAATGTCCAATATTTTAATCAAAATACAACTTTCAACACACAAACACTTTGTAATTCAAAATTTTTAAGATCAAATGTGTATTTTTATCAAGAACACAGCCCAGAAATATGAGATTTCTGATGAACCGAAGGTTTTCCGAAACCCGATTTTGGCCGAAACTTCACTAAAAACCAATGTTTAACATGTGACAAAGAAGAATAACAAGGTTTTTAACAAAACACCAAGCAAAATAACAAGATATTCCAGAAAATATAAACTTCAAACACCCGGAAAACACCCGAAAACACTCGGTTTTAACAAGGAGAAGAGCCAAGGCTCTGATACCACTTGTAGGTCCGGCTAGGGGAGGATCTAGTTGCCTAATCCTTGTGTACAAACCAACCCGGTTGTGCGGAATCCAACCGAGATAGCAAACCGAGATAGAACACGCAAAAACACGACACGCAAAGTTCAACGATTAACACCACTTGTATTAAACGTATGAAAGGTCCAGTTACAAGCACATTCGACTCAAACACATTACAACCAAAGTGTTGACTGTTTGGCCAAGTCAAACCAGGAGGATGGTTGACTTGGTCAAACTTACAAGACTAATAAGGACATCGTTTTGTATACAGACAAAGTACAGACACAAGTGCACCAACACAATCCGAACAGGCATATGATGTGTTCCCAGATAAATTTCCTGATTACCATTGCGGTGGTTGATGCTAGAGCTTTGGCTTCTACCCATTTGGTGAAGTAATCCACAACAACTATTATAAATTTTACTGCACCAGGTGCGTCGGGAAAAGGGCCTACTAGGTCAATTCCTCATTGCTGGAAGGGCCATGCTGTGGTTACTTGAACCAAAGGGTTCTTTGGGCGAAGTGTCTTTGGACCATGATGTTGGCACGATGTACACTTGCGCAGGATCTCTACGGCGTCTAGATGCATGCTGGGCCAGTAATAGCCCACACTCATGAATTTTGCCACTACCATGCGCGGACCAGCGTGGATTCCGCGTAGTACTTCATGGATTTCCCGGAACAGATACTTCGCGTTATGTTTCTCAACACATCTTAGGAGAGGACCCATATAAGACTTGTGATACAAAATTCCATCCGCCATCTAATAATTTAGCGCTTTGTGTTGAATTTTTCTTGCTTCTGCTTTTCCCTCCGGAAGGGTTCCATGTTGCAAATACATAATAATTGGGGACATCCAAGATGGATTTCCAACTTCTATCATGTTTACGTGTCGCAGAGGAACGGATGGATTTGAGAGAACTTCAATGCGGACCTCTTTTGCCAGATGCTTGAAACTTGTAGCGGCTAGCTTACTTAGCGCATCCGCGTGCTTGTTCTCGCTTCTGTTATTGTGAATTATTTTGAAGGTCTGAAACAAATTGATCGGTGTTCTTTCCTGCTCAAGTCATAAGGCCATTGTTTCGCCTTTTGCATCGTAGCGACTGTTAATTTGCTCGGCTACCCGCGGGGAATCGACATGTGCTTCAACATTTTTTGCCCCCATTTTGATTCCTAGGCGGAGACCTGCAAGGAATGCCTCATACTCTGCTTCGTTGTTGGTGCTTTTAAAATATAGTCGAATGGCGTAGGTAAGTTCATGGTTGTCAGGGCTAACCAGGCGAAGACCAGCTCCTGCGCTGTCATCGTTGGAAGCACCATCTGTATACAGGATCCATACCCTATCATCGAAGGCTGGGGTAGGATTTTGTATGCCTTCTCATTCCTGGATCTTATCGACAGGGACTTCAGTAACAACATCTGCAAGGACTTGGCCCTTGATAGCTGGGCGCGACTTATACAAAATGTTACATCCGCCCAGTTCAATGGCCCATTTTGCTAATCTGCCCGCGACGTCTGGCTTAGACAAGATTTGTCCCAAATGTTAGTTGGTAAGGACAGTTATAATGTGGCCAGAAAAGTACCTTCGTAATCTGCGCGAAGTGTGAACTAGCATGAGAACAAGTTTTTCCATGATTGAATAACGCGTTTCTGGACCAATCAACATTTTGCTAATGTAGTAAATTGGAGTTTGGACTCCGTCCCTTTCGACCATCAACACTACGCCAACTGCCACATCTGATGTGTAGAGGTACAAGATTAATGGTTCTTCTTTTCGCGGAGCTGTTAAAGTAGGTAATTGAATTAAGCATTCTTTCATTTCCTTAAAAGCTATTTCTGCCTCCAGAGTCCATTGAAATTGGCTCTTCTTTACACAGTTGCGTAATGTGTTGATGAATGGATATGATTTGGTAGCATGATTTGCTAAAAATTGGTTGAGCGCAGCTAGCCGACCGGCTAGACGTTGCATCTCTTTGATAGATGCTGGTGACGGCATGAGCCGAATAGTCTCTACCTTTTCTGGATTGACTTTGAAACCATCTTTGGTTACGATAAATCCTAACAATTTTCCTTCTTCCATTCCGAACGAACACTTCACAGGATTTAGCTTTAGGTTAACTTTGCGCAGAGAATCGAAAGTGCACTGGATATTCATGAGTATTAATTCTTCTGCGCGACTCATGATGATAAGGTCGTCCATATAGACTTCTACTGTTAGGCCGATATCTTCCCCGAAGACTCTATCCATTAGGCGTTGGTAAGTAGCTCCCGCGTTGCGGAGACCGAAAGGCATTTTTGTATAACAAAATATACCTTTGTCCGTGCGGAAAGTTGTCTTGTCTTAGTCTTCTTCCTTCAATTGTACTTGGGAATACACTTTGTAACAATCCATGAAGCATTTCCAGTGGAAGGATGCTAAGGAATCCACCTTCTTGTCGATCTCTGGGAGAGCTTAACAGTCTTTTGGGCAGGCTTTGTTGAGGTCTTTGAAATCAACACACATGCGCCACCCAGCGTTGTGCTTCTGCACCATTACTGGGTTAGCTACCCAGGTTTGATATCGAACTTCGCGCAGAATCCCGGCCTGAAGTAATTCCGCTACTTGCTCATTCATTGTGCGAGCCTTTTCTTGACCAAGACTATGTTTTCCTTGTGCTACGGGTTCTGCGGAAGGTCGAACATTCAAGCAATGTTAATGTCTGCTGGGGACCATGCGAAAATATCCATATTTTCAAATACAAGTTCTTTCAATCTTGCGAGGATTGCTGGTGAGATGGCATGCCCTAATAGAATGGTTTGTTTAGGGTATTGATTGTTGAGTACCCATTTCTCTGGTTCGTTAGATGGAGATGGCTTCGCAGCTTTTACTGGTGGCTCGTCGTTTACATACATTACTTCTTTGCTTGAATATAAAATTGCTACTCCGGTTTCTGTCGGAAAACCGCAAGCAGCGTGTGGTATGGAGGTAATCATGCTAAACTCCCTTTGTGAATGTCTTCCCAACAGTACATCATGCACTACAAAAAAAATGTCATTTAGTGGCATACTTTTTTAATGGCATTTATGTTTTGTGTCACTAAATTAGATTTTTAGTGGCACTTTAAGTATCTATATATATATACAAGTAACACATATTTTTAGTGGCATTTAATTTTTATGACACTATTGTAATTAAAGTTCCTCTAAAAATTCCCCTCGTTAAAACTTTTCAGTTTCCCTCTTGTATTTTTAGTTATTTTCTTCATCTCAAAATTTATATTTTCCTCCCAATATAAAGATTCTAAACCCTAATTCCCTCCCTCCCCAATTGACGCCTTCACTCTAGTAACTGACTAACCCTCTTCTCGCAACACGTTTCCTCTCATTCTCTGTACTTGCTCCCTCGTTCTAGTACCGGGCCTCCTTGCTTCCGTCAACTTCCGATTAGGGCTGAATCTTAGATTAGGATGGCCAATCTCCGATTAGGGCTCCAGTTCAGTAGTTCCACGCCTCACCGCTTCTACTCAGGTAAGCAATTTGTATAATTTTATTGCTTTTGGTGCCTCAGAGCATTCTCATCCAAACCACCAAAATCTGTGTGGGGTTTTTTTTAAATATAAGAAGTATAAAAAGTGGTTGTTAGTGGAGGAGAGAGAAAAATTTTTACTGTTCATCAGTATATTTGGGGGGACACTGTTCACCCTCTATACTTTTTTAATATATATTGAAAGTGGTTGTGAGTGGAGAAGAGATAAAATGTAATATATATTGAAAAGGTGAGAGAAAAAATATTTGTTTTTAGTGGAAATATATTATTATAGGAGTTGTTTTTTAGTGGAATGTATGTATATTTTTAGTGGATTGGATGTGAATGCTCTCACAATTAGTTTGAACAGTCACTTTCTAAACAGTACACGTGTTATCTCTTATGATTGAACAACGAGCACATGGTTTCGTTCATTGTTTCGAATTCTTTGTGTTTAATACAGAATAGAAACTTATTGTTTTTAGGATTTATTAGTTTGGCTCATATTTAATTTAAATGATGACTGTTGATCAAATCTGAAAATTGCTTTTAACATGGACAAATTACAAAACTGGATAAAAAGAAAGTTAGATAAAATTCAAAGCTACTAGTACCTTAGCTATTTCGGTTGGACAAAAAAGGGTAAATTTTGATCAAAAATTAAAAAAATTGGGTAAAAGTTTTTTGGGGTGAGGCCTGAGGGGTAACTATTTGCTTTCCATTGGGTTATTGACATATGATTTGTATGCATCTTTTGAAAGTATTCTCTAGTTTATTATTTTCAGTGGCATGCTTTAGATCATTTGTTTAAAGGATGATAAAATTTAAAGGATCATTGAACCTTGCACATCCCTGGAGAAGGTCACTTTTTGAAACGTACCTGAATAACATTGATTATCTTGAGTGGTAAAATGAGTGGATAAAGCGGGTTGGGTAACTAGTCAATATGCATAATATTCTATGAGAGCAGTGTAGTTATGTAAATAAATGATTTAGGAGGTTTTATGTTTTAAAAATACAATTTGGTTGATATTCTACCTATATTTAAAACTAGTTTTTACCGGTTAGTGATTGAACATAACTTGAAACGACCCATTCATTAAGTTAATGGGTTTAAATTAGGGATGAGCTCACCGGAACTGAAAGTACCGGTACCGAAAATCCCCAAAAGTAGGTACCGGTACCGAATATATCCGGTACGGTACGGTTCAGTACCGGTATTTGAGGGTAAATACCGGTACCGAACTGGTACCGTACTGGACCGGTACCGAACTGGACCGGTACCAAACCAGTACTGAAAATGTCAAAAGTCGGCACCGAAAATGTACCCGGTTCGGTACGAGTACCAGGTACCATTTGCTCATCCCTAGTTTAAATTGCCACCGTTGAATACTTGCCCGAGTGCACGGATGCAAATAATATGTTTAAATTTATTTTTATTTTTGATTGATTTGCTGATTATTGCTTGCATTTACAGAAGGCCCCTATAGTTGAAATTAGTCAATATCTTTTCTTTTGTAGTTGTTTATTTTTTTCTAATTGGGTTGAACAGTAGTATTTACACAGATATACTCTAAAAACATTTTTCTATAAAAATATAGTTTATTATAATTATATACTTATGTTTTGCAAGTTTTCATTTTTTTGCTGTTATATTAGTTTTCGACCAGATCTTTAAATGACATGTATCATGTGCTCTGCAATCTGAAAGCCAGTTTTGATACTGATCTGTGTTTGCTTGCTTTTATACTTTTACGCACATCAGCATTTTCTTATATGTTACAAACTTACAATTATTGTAGTTCGAATAAAGTTGTATTCTGTTTAATGTTGTACAACTTTCAGAAATTGTAAGGGAACCTAGTTTCAGATCATAAGATGATTATTATTTTGTCGGTACATCTTGAGGTTGGGGATGCCAAGGGCGAATCGGGTTTCATTTTTGATAGTTTTTCTTGAACCATAAGACAAGTGGTGAGCATTTTCTATTTATATTAATATGCAATTACTTCTTTTGTCACTTTCAATAACAAACAAAAGAGAGCTTTTAAAAAAGGTCGAGGAACGAGAAAGTATTTACTGAAGTTGCTGTCGGGCTAATTGGGTTTGTTTGTGGTACATGGATTCATGAGTCAGCAGGTTCATTTTATCGTGATTATAAGTCAGTATAATCTCCGGCTTCGTTGTTTGTTCATGTTAGCTCTAAGTATGTTAAATGCAGCATGTTAGTTGGCTTTATCTTTTTTTGTAGTTGTGTTTGGTATTAAAAAGAATATATTAGTTAAGGTTGATTGTGTTTGGTATATTAGATAGAATATCTGAGTTAGGTTTATTGTGATTTTGTTGATGTGGCTGTGTGCAGAGATTAGAAAGGTGATGTAAATGCTAGTTCACGGATGCTTCTATAAAAGAACAAAGCTATCAACATCGTAAGTCACTTATTCATTAGTGGAATCTATAGGTCACAACTGATTTTTCTTACATGTTACGCTAGTGATTTGGGTCGATTTTGTTTAAACTCGGGTACACACTAATTTCTCGATCAGGATCGCGAACCCATGGCGTTCGGGTCGCTTTTATACCCGATTGAGTTTTAAATAACTGATGAATGTCGAGTTTTGCGCAATGCCTTTGGGTATGTTTTCTACTTATCTTACCGATTTTTTTTGTTGATTTTTTCATATATTAATAACCTTAAAAGGGTCGTATTTTCTACTTTTCTTTAGATTACACAAGTTCTTGTTGCAACCTCGAGGTTCTAAACCGCTTGCAAGTAGTGGTACCGAAGATAAAGCGTGTCCCTTGAAAGTAAGAAAGTGATTGGAAAGATTAAGGTTGACGGTATGGTATTTAACTCATTTTATTAAAATTAATCGTCTTTACAACTTTAATGATACAAAAATATTATGTTCTTTATTAACTCAAAGTTGATGTGCATTCGCGCATAATTTTGCAGTGAGAAAAGTAAGAATCATCACACAAAGAAAACTCAAGGACACATACTCTCAGCAAAGTGCTATATATGTTCAAGCAGGAGTCGAGTACATCCGACACGTATCTTCACTTGTAAAAAGCAAAATTAACAAATTAGGAATCTCTTCATTCTCGCTTTCGTGTGAAGGTTTGTTCTTTATTTATAATAATAATCTAATAAAAAAAAAAGAATCAACCTTAAAAGCTCTGAAGAACATATAGAAACGGAATCAACCTTAGGCATTTGTTTGAGGCCTGGAACTGGTGATTACCATGACTTGTAAGTCCCCGTAAAATAAAAATAAAAGATAATTAAAAACTTACTAATTCGTCTGTCACGTGTTAAAAATAGTTATATACTAACTTTTTAATCTTGTATGCGACATTAGTTTCCCTGAGAATCAAGCAGATGCCCTTTTGCTAGAAGTGCAGGGTGAGAAGAGAATTATCTAGTGTCGTGCAGTTATTCTAGTTTCATCCTTACATGATAATCTTGTAAGTTTAAAGTACATTTGTCGGTATAAGTGTAATATATAAATGAAATTATCAATCTAATTTATGATAATATGGTATGCATAATGATAGAATCAAATGGTGGCCAATTTATCATGAAGACAATAAATGCATAAGGTTCAGCTTTCCATCACTAGTACGGTTACATCCGATGTAACTACTCACCTCAAGCTTTGAAATCATATACTTTTTTTATAAGGTTTTTGCTCTAGATTGTTTCACAATGTTAATTCTTTTCATAAATTCAACAGTGCGGGCCCATTGTGGAAACGGTTGCGTACGATTTACTATTGCAGTCTGCCATGCGTGCACAATCGTTCCATGCGCGTAATTTATGTGTTGTTGAACCTTGGAAACGGTTGTTGACTGAGTTTTCTGATTAATATGGAGTTTCAGAATCGTACACTAAACTCAGGTACTTAAGAGTTCTACATTTTCCTTAATCACAACCTTTATGTTCTACATTTGTATTAATTATCTCATCATCTTACAACAATTTTAGGCATCTTTCACATGTAATGAATTTTCTACACCTATAAAAGACTGCTTAGAGCTCATTTACGAACTAAAGTATCAGTTCTAAATAATGAATGTCGAGTTTTGCGCTTTTATACCCGATTTGAGTTTTAAATAACTGATACATTAGTTATAATATATATGTGTTTTGTTTTTGTAGGATGATCTCCTATGTGTTGCTGCCAGACAAGATGGGAACATACTAGTCTCTAGTTTGTCGGTTGATCACAGTTTTGATGTCGGAGTGCCTGTGGATACAACCTCGGTCATGATGATTATTTAACTCGCATGAAGATTGTAAAAGAGATTCATGAACACAATTAAGTTTTGAGTTTTTATTCATACACTTGTTAGTTTATTTTGGGTTATATGTTTGATCATTAGACTTAGATCGACACTTATTAGCCATTTGGAATCTTTGGAAGATTGATTGAACTTTTAAATGAAGTGATTATTTTATGATTTCTACATTTTACAATTTTGTTTTTATTTTTTAATGCAAATAAATGATAATTGTAATTAATTAAAATTAATATAATAAATGTCAATGGCATTTAATTTGATGTGATTTTTGTGGCAAAAATATGTGCCACTAAAAGCTCAAAAGTTTGTAGTGGCAGATAAAAAATTGTCACTAAAAGCCTAAAAGCTTTGTGCGACACATTGGAAAAGTGCCACTAAAAGGCTTTAGCGTTAGCTCTTCTTGTGGCACTTTTTTTTGTGTGCCGCCCATTCTTACAAGGTTCTTTAGTGGCACTTTCTTGTTTTTCTGTGGCACTTTTTGCATGCCACTAGATGGCATTTTTTTGTAGTGATGGCATGATGTAGCTGGCATAACCATGAAATTGACTTTAACGGTACGCGAGTGTTCTCCATCCGAGAGTGTTACAGGAAAGGAGATTTGACCCAATAGAAAGACGGCTTCATTGCAGAAACTAGTTAAAGGAAAATCGACTGGTTTCAAGCGCGCCATGTCTTCTATGTCTAATTGCTTAAAACACTGTTCGTAAATAATATCCATAGAACTACCCGGATCTATGAACATGTAATCAGTACGGTAATGACCGAAGATACGAGTTATTATGACTGGCCGTTCTTCTTGAGGACCCCCTGGTACGACGGGGAAGATTACTTGTTGCTCACGCCAGTGTTGGCTGTGGCTTGGTTTGTTGTTCTGTTTACGCGATGGTCCGCCTTGCACCATGTGTGTTTGCTCTATGCTGGTTTTGGATTGTTGTGATCGTCCTCCCCGTTTTGCCTCGTGTGACTGAGTGTTTTCAGATTTTTTTCGTCATTGAGCTAGGTGTCCCACTGTTGTAATGGATGTGGCCCGACTCTGCACTATTGGATTTCTTCTGGGATTTGTGCTTTGTCTGGGACTCCTGGTATCTAGATCTGAGATGAAGGAATTCACATCTGATGTTGGACTGAGGGTATGCCTTTGTGACCTTGGTCGGTAGAGTCGAGAAATTGCAATAAGACCCTCTGGATGTGTTTATGATTTGCCCCTGGGTAGCAAGTTTTTGTGCAAAATTTTCGTTCACGGTACTTTGGAATTTGGTAAACCAGTAGCCCGGGGTTTCTTCTGGAAGTAGATTTGAACTATTTTGAGTTCCCGATTGAGCTTCGAGGGTAACAAGATTGTGTTCCTTATGACGAATATCGTCATTGCTAAATGGTTTTCCTATGATTCCATCAACCTGAGAAGCATGAGTCAGAGCGTCCCAGTTCTCAGATCGAGGACTTGATAAGTAATTTGTTGGAACTTCTGTCATGGAAAACCGAAAAGAAAAGATGAATCAAACGAGAAGATGAAAATGACAATAGAAGAATCGGTGGGCGCCAATGAAGAAACAGTGATCTAATTGGACTGGAGTCAATCGGATCAGGGGTTTAGTCTCTGCATAAAAAAGGGTTAATCCTCTCGTTGATTCGTGGGTTTAGCTAGTTTCCTTCTCCGGTGATCACAGCAAAACAGAAAGCCGTTAGACTCGCCACGGGGAGAATGGGGGTTCTCTTCGTGACCATCCTCTTGTGTGAGAATAAGTACAGTGATCTCGAGGAATAAGATAGAGTAGTAACAGTGAGAGTGAAGTGAAAGTAACCTGTGAGATCATACCTGCAATGACTTATTTATAACCAGTTTTTGGCAGGAAACTGGTGCGACGGAGATAGTAACGGAAAGTGCTTTTCCGTTTTTCTTCCGTTAATCTTCACACGGATCGTAAGTCTTGATCAACGGTGTGGGAATTGCCACGTGGAAAGTGGTTTTGGGTAGATTCTTCCCCAAGTTAGCGTCATCGTTGTAATTTAGATGAGTGTCCAGGATTATGCCCCGTCACCTTTGGTTATAACCGAATGGCCATGCACGATGAGCATTTAAGTCATTCTAGAAGATCTACAACTGTAAGCCATTGTGCTTTTTGCCACGTGTTCATTCTGTTATAACATAAAAGATTCCTTTGTTCAAGTCTCGATTTCATGCACGCGGAGATGTTTGATGGGTGGTCCATGGGACAACCCTTAAGTGTGTTAAAAGACGAGTTAATCCCTCATTTAATTGTGTAAGTGTCTTGAATTAGATAACTACAGTTGCTTATGTTTCAGGTGCGTTTGGAGCTTAAAACGAGGGAAAACGCTGCTTTGGATGGGAATGGATTGGAGCGGGTGACACATGGATTGGAAAGAAGAACAAAGGAGAGATTTCAGGGGTCCACCGTAAATTACAGTGGCTACTGTAATTTACGGTAGCCCCTGAATGTTTAAAGGGATTTAAACGCTAGATAAAATACCTGGTATCTAGTTAAACACCTGTTTTTATCTACTTTACCAAACAAATTACACTTAACCCCCCATTCAAATATTACGGTCATATATATGTATGGACCCCGCCAAGATCACACAATATTTCCAAGATTTGATTTTTATTTTGCTTGGATCTTGTTTGATTTTCTTTGGACATGTGTATTTGCATGCTATCTTCATAGATCTCCATATATCTTCATAATCTTTCAACCACACTTCACTCAAGCAATCTTTCTCCTTCTCTCCTCTCTCTCCCAACCGTCCACACCCCTCACCCTCACCATTTTTATTTCTTCAAACTTTGTTCTTCATATTCAACACCATTTCAAGCATGTTTCAAGTGGTGTGAAGATACAAAGGTGTTTCCAAGGTGTATTCAAGTGCTTTCAAGCTTCCTATCATCAAAATCTCATCCCACAACCTACTTGAATCTTGAAGGTATAACATTTATTTTTAAATCATACTTTTGATTCTTGGTTGTTCTTGATGATTTGAAGTTTCTCTTGAATCTTGGGATTTTCACAAACTTGAAATCTAAAATGAAATGGGTCATGACACAAATAAAAATGGTGGTGATATGTATGTATATATAACCGTACATATATACATGTGTGTATGAGTTTTGAAGTTTGATTTCTTGATAAGTACTTGTTTAAGTTGTTACATGTTCTTGAATAATAGTTAAAATGCAAGTGTTTAATGATTTGTGTATGTTGTGTTAAATGACCAAGTACATCAGCAAATAAACCTGAATATATCACATATTTGATGCATTTAGATTAACATAAAATGATGATGTTATGATAGTATGCTTTAGGCACTTGTACATAAGGATACATGTTGATTTAAAGCTCTAGAAGTGATAAAAAATGGTTGTATGACAAAAAATATTTTTGAACAGGTTATAAACACTAAAAATAACATTATTTGGTATGTTATAATGGCATGAAACTTTGACATAGGCTTGATAGCTTTGCATGTTGTACATATAGCTTAAAAAGTGGTAAAATATGTGAAATTTGCATGATTTATGTGCTTTACTTAAGACCTGCACTATCATGAGTATAACCATTATTTTATTCAGTAAATAAAATGGTTTATGTTAGAATTTCAAGTCGTTTCGATTTGGGATGGTTCGGGTAACGTTTGATGCAAAACTATGCGGTAAAACGGTTAAAAATCGCCTTTTCGGAGGATTTTTATAAAACTGTTTTAGATCAGTAACCAAACTGATATTTTTGATATAAAAATAAGTATTTTAACTTATATTAAGTTTACTTGGTGTTTGGTTAGTCATACGTGACTTCCGACGCCCAAAAATGTCACTGAATCGCTAAAATAAGTGTTTTTCGACATACACTAGAATGGGTTGTTCATGGGTAAATTTTATGTGTTACAATGTGCTATGTGTTTTACAATATGTGTATGATGATGTGCTAGTGTTGACAAGATTATGTGTATTACGCTTGAGTATATATATACAAATACACCAAAATAATCAAAAATAATAACTTTTTGAGAAAAATCTCAAAGTGATGTGAAAATTCTAAGTATCGGAGAAACCTATGTATTCTTGTGGGTTTTTGATTATTAAATCATCCTTATTTAATTTAGGACGAATAAACAATTTGAGGGATTGTGATATCATATAAAAACGCACCCAAAGGTAGGTACATAGATCCCCTCTTTTACATGTTCTCAATTGTTTTGGGGTGATTCATATGTATCAAAACGATTTCGATGTTTTAACGATGGTTTAAAAAAGAGTAAGATGGTTTATACTAAACTAATAACGATTTTGATAATGTGAACGAGCTTTTTGGTTGTAGTTACATAACCAATGACATTCATTAATTTTGGCCGAACCGACCAGTATTAGGTTATGGTACCATAGGATCCGACAAATCCCGTTATCAGACTGCACCCATGGTTATGTGTGGGTTAAGTGGGTAACGACTGAACCTGATTATTGTTATCTTACCCTTTGGTGGTTTGTTAATACGAGTTGAACGATGAACGAGTCACGAAGGTTTGAATGTTCTTAGCGAGACGACCAAAAGTAGTTTTCACAATTAAAACGAGAATGATTTGGAACGAGAACGATATTAAATGATTTTACGATTTTGAATGATTGAACGATTATGAACGACTTAAACAAATGAACGATGATCTATAACGAGAATGAGTTAAACGATGTCACACCACGATGTTTACGAAACTATATAAACCATACGAGTTTTATTACGAGAACGATTTATGATTTGGTTTACATAAACAAATGTTTTGGGTTAAGATTCATGGCATCGAGGTTTATAAATTATAACCAATCTGTTTTGATTTGTTTATTCATTTTACAATACAAATGGTTTACAAAACAAGGTTTCTAATATCGATTAACGAAGTTGTACGAGATAGTTCAACGTGTAAACGAGCCATGAATCTGACACTCACACAAAAACTATGTGCTCGCCAGCATTTCTTTGCTGACTTTGTTTTTACATATGTTTCAGGTGATGTTGCTTAATGTTGATTGCGAATAGGATGCATGCTCACTTAGGACTGGACGAGGCCTTAGTGATTTAATAACGATGATAGACTATGTTTGACTTGCTTGTTTAAAGACAATGTTAATGAATAAATCAAACGAGACTCTTTTGTATCCATGGTTTCGAAGCAATAATTCTGTTACAACACTCCCCGACGTTTCCGCCACGATTTGTTGTTTTACGTGGTCGGGGTGTGACAGAAGAAGTTGGTATCAGAGCCAACGGTTATAGGGAATTAGTTTATTAGTAATATTTTGACCTAGACTATAACTTTCTAGGAACCCAACGGAAGTTGATTTGCGTTTAGATTTTTAAAAACAAAACTGTCACCTTAGGTGATTACCACAACGAGAACACAAAATCCGAATTTGCTTCGAAAATTAATCATCCGTTCTAGGATGATTGATTAATAGGTTTTGAACCCTCTGTTATAAGGTTTTGAACCCTTCCAGTTTGACTCATTTTTGGCTTAGTGCCTTCTGAGTTTTCAAAATCTCGTCAAAGTTTGGGTCTAAATAATGTGAACACATGCAAACTGGAAGAATGAATGCCCGTACCCTGAGTTTTCTGTCTAAGGCTAGAGTGTTCGTACAAATCCACATAATCGGACCAGTCACTCTTACCTGGGAACTCTTGGGGTGAGTGTTCACTTATAGGCGAGCATGTCTTCGCGATACATTATTTTGATTCATTACTTTGATTAGTCACTGCGTGTCGTTTGTTTGTTCGAGGTAACGAACAAATGATCGCCTTCCTTATGTTTCGTCGATATTTTCAATACCTCTTTTGTTTTTCCTAATTGTCTACCTCACTCGTTTCTCATATGTCCTTGTTAGACAATGCCTCCTCGACGTGATGCACAATCTTTTACTACTGAAGAAGTCGCAGCCCTTGTCTCTCAACAAATGGCTGCTGTGCTTCCAGGCGTTGTGACCCAAATCCACGAGCTATACAACAACAATAATAATAACAATGCACAATGTAATTTCAAGAATTTCAATTCTGCTAAGCCGCTAAAGTTTTCTGGGTCGCAAGGAGCAACTGCACTCCTTCAATGGTTCGAAAGTATCGAGAACACATTCAGACATGTGCAATGTCCGAATGGACGTAAGGTTGAATTTTCATCAAGTGTGTTTGAGAAGCGTGCTCTTACGTGGTGGAACGGAGTGATGCGCGACAAGGGTGCCGAAGTGGCATTGGCACAAACATGGGAAGAGCTTCGAGCGCTCATGATGAGAGAGTTTTGAACCCGTCATGAAATTCGAGCTTTGGAACGAGAGTTTGATGATCTAAAACATGATGGGGGAGAACACCGTGCGTATACGGATCGATTAGAGGAACTCAGCCTTTTATGTCCTACTATGGTTACCCCGTTGGAGAAAGCGATAGAGAGGTACATCGATGGTTTACCCGATTCCATACAGGATATTGTGACTGGCTTCAATCCTACTACTGTTCGTCAAGCGATCGATTTATTTGCTACCCTGACTGAGTCGCAAGTCAGAAAGGGAAAACTTACCTGCAAGGGTGATAAGAAGAAATCGACCGAATCTGTCAAGGAAAAGGGTAAGGGTAAGAAAGGTGAGTCGTCGAAGAAGTCGAGAAAGCGAAAGGGTGCTCAGAACTTTGCACTTACTGCTCAGAACCCTCAGAACCCACCAGCTCAACCACCTGGAAAGAAAGCGTATGCTGGTACCGCACCTCATTGTGCTCGCTGCAACGGTCATCATGTTGCACAACAAGCTTGTAGGCAATGCACAACGTGTGGTAAGCTTGGGCATCTGGCCAACGTCTGTCATTTGGGTCAGAATCAGATTGTTCAGAATCAAGCTCCATTTCAGGGGAATGTTGCTAGATTCCCACCGGGTTCACGTTTCAATTGTGGAGAGTTTGGTCACTTCCGCAATAACTGTCCGAGTCTTGTGAATGCAAATGTGAATGCTAATGCGAACCCGAATATGAATATCAACGCAAATGTAAATCCCACTCGTGCGCGAGCGTACAATCTGAATGCTAACGAAGCGAGGGCTGACAACGAGGTGGTTAATGGTACGTTTCTTGTTAACAATCGACCTGCATCTATTCTTTTGGATTCTGGAGCCGATAGAAGTTTTGTTTCATTATATTTTGAACCTTTTCTTGCGATACCTAGAACTAAACTGAGTAAACCCTTATCTGTCGAAGTTGTTACTGGTAAACCTCTTCTTCTCGATTCTGTTATTCGTAATTGTCAGTTAAACCTTGATAACCATCTTTTTCCCATTAACCTCATACCGATGCAACTTGGGAGTTTCGATATTATCGTGGGGATGGATTGGTTAACCAAACATCATGCAGAGGTTGTTTGTTTGGATAAGATTATTCGTATTCCTCTTCCGTCTGGCGATATTCTGGAAGTTTGTGGCGAGAAGCCATCTGGTGGATTGAAGCTTATGTCGTGTACAAAGGCCCAAAGTTATTTGCGAAAAGGATATGTTGCTTTCCTGGCACATGTCACCGAGGAGAAAGGCAAGAGCAAGAATATTCAGGATATTCCTATTGTTAGGGATTAACCGAAGCTGTTTCCCGATGAACTGCCTGGTTTGCCTCCAGTTCGTCAAGTCGAATTTCATTTTGACCTCGTACCCAATGCCAACCCGATTGCGAAAGCACCTTATCGTCTTGCATCGTCAGAGATGCAAGAGTTATTAAAACAGCTTCAAGAGTTGTCTGATAAAGGATTCATCCGTCCGAGCTTTTCGCCTTGGGGAGCTCCTGTCCTCTTTGTGAAAAAGAAAGATGGATATTTTCGAATGTGTATCGATTATCGTGAGGTTAATAAGCTTACCATCAAGAATCGATATCCCCTACCTAGAATTGATGATCTCTTCGACCAGCTGCAAGGTGCTTCATGCTTTTCCAAGATCGATCTGCGATCTGGGTATCATCAACTTCATGTACTCGAAGAAGATATTCTCAAAACTGCTTTCCGCACAAGATATGGGCATTACGAGTTCACTGTCATGCCTTTTGGTTTGACAAATGCCCCAGCTATCTTCATGGACTTAATGAATAGGGTTTGTAAACCTTATTTAGATAAGTTCATCATTGTGTTCATCGACGATATTCTCATTTATTCGAAGACTCGAGCCGATCACGAGCAACACCTTCGTTTGACATTGGAACTCCTAAAGAAGGAACAACTTTTTGCTAAATTCTCCAAGTGTGGATTTTGGCTTAGAGAAGTTCAGTTTTTGGGTCATATAGTCAACGAGCAGGGCATCCATGTGGATCCTTGCAAAATAGCAGCTATTAAGGATTGGAATACACCGACGACACCTACAGAGATTCGATCATTTCTTGGTCTTGCTGGTTATTATCGTTGATTCATTTCTAATTTCTCAAAGATCGCGGTTCCACTCACTGCTTTGACTTGGAAAAATAAGCCTTTTGAGTGGGGACCTAGGCAAGAAGAAGCGTTCCAAACGCTGAAACGAAAGCTCTGTGATGCTCCTGTTTTATCTCTACCTGAGGGAAACGATGATTTTGTTGTCTATTGTGACGCGTCGAATCTAGGACTTGGTTGCGTTCTTATGCAACGAGGTAAAGTCATAGCTTATGCGTCTAGACAGCTGAAAATTCACGAGAAGAACTATACGACTTATGATCTTGAATTAGGAGCTGTGGTTTTCGCACTTAAAATCTGGAGACACTACCTCTATGGAACGAAGTGGTTTTCACAGACCACAAAAGTCTCCAGCATATTCTCAATCAGAAGGAGCTGAACATGAGGCAACGACGTTGGGTTGAACTCTTAAATGATTATGATTACGAGATCCGCTACCATCCTGGTAAGGCGAATGTCGTAGCCAATGCGCTTAGTCGAAAGGAACGAGTCAAGCTTCATTATGTTCGAACTCTATCTGATATTCAATCTCGTGTCCTTCAAGCTCAACAATCTTGTGTGATCAAAGACTTTTTGAAATATAAGCTACCATTTCAACTCGAACTTAAACTCGAAACGAGGGACGATGGGTTGCTATATTTCAAGGATCGTTTGTGGATTCCGAAACAGGACGATCTTCGCACCTTGGAAATGGACGAATCTCATAAGTCTCGATATTCTATCCATCCTAGTGCTGATAAAATGTACAAGGATCTTTGTACTCAGTTCTGGTGGCCGGGTATGAAGAAGGATGTTGCCTTGTATGTATCGAAATGCTAACTTGTCTCAAAGTCAAGGTTGAACATCAACGACCTTCTGGTTTGCTTGTACAATCAGAGATACCGGTTTGGAAGTGGGATAACATTGCAATGGATCGCATCACTAAGTTACCATGTACGTCTAAAGGTCACGATGCTATTTGGGTTGTTATCGATCGATTAACGAAGTCAGCTCATTTTATACCGATTCGTGACGACCTATCTACTGATAAACTTGCAAAGATTTATGTTGATGAGATTGTATCACGACATGGTGTTCCTTTGGATATCATTTCCGATCGTGATGCTCGGTTTTCATCTCATTTTTGGAAGACCATGCAATCTGCTTTGGGAACCCAACTAAATCTAAGCACTGCTTATCATCCCCAAACAGATGGACAATCTGAGAGGACGATTCAAACTTTGGAGGATATGCTTAGAGCATGCGTGATAGACTTTGGTGGTAATTGGGATTCTCATCTTCCACTGATCGAGTTCTCTTACAACAACAGTTATCATGCTAGTATTAATATGGCACCATTCGAAGCTCTCTACGGTCGAAAATGTCGTTCACCTGTCTGTTGGAATGAGATCGGTGAAGCTCAGCTTACTAGACCTGAGCTCATTCTGGAAACAACAGACAAAATCAAGAAAATCCGCGATAATCTTGTGACAGCTCGATGCCGTCAAAAGAGTTATGCGGATATGCGACGCAAGCCCTTAGAATTTGAAGTCGGAGACCGTGTCCTACTAAAGGTGTCACCTTGGAAAGGAGTGGTGAGATTTGGAAAGAAAGGAAAACTTGCACCACAATATGTTGGACCATTTAAGATTGTTGAAAGAATTGGAAAGGTTGCCTATCAACTAGAGCTACCTCCAGAGCTTGGAAATATTCATCCAACTTTTCACGTGTCCAATTTGTGAAAGTGTTTAGCTGATGCTGATCTTCAGATTCCTCTCGACAAGATTCAAATAGATGAAACGATGCACTTTATCAAGAAACCTGTGGAGATAGTGGACCGTACATTCAAACAGTTGAAGAACAAACGGATTCGATTGGTCAAAGTGTGCTAGGAATCTAAACGTGGCCCCGAGTTTACTTGGCAACGTGAGGACCAGATGAAGATGAAATATCCGCATTTTTTTTCACAAGTTTCCTCTAAATAAAATTTCGGGACGAAATTTCCTAAAGTAGGGGAGACTGTGACAACTGTGTTCTGTAATCAACGTATAATGTAAAACAATGTTGATTATCAATAAAACAATGTGATTTGGTGTTATTATATGTGTTATTGTGTGTGATGATTTTACAATTTGATTCGATTCCGATTTCAAGCTTTAAATCGCTTTCTGGAAGGTTATACGCAAACTGGTGCATAAACGCAATCAGTTTAATGTGACGTACACCCCGGAACTGTGACGTAAGCCAAACATACCCTAAATATCCTTTACATAACTTAGAAATAAGTTTCGAAGGATTCGGTACGGCAAAAACATGTTTATTCGAACTTTAGAGCTATTTACGACAAAACTGCGAAACGAACGTTGGTGACCGCCCGGATAATATTTAAATCCCAAAAATATTCTGTTATGATTAAAATTTTATTTTGAATCAGTTTCGTGTAGAAAAATAAATTAAAACGCTTAAAAACATTATTTTTCAAGTTTAAGCGCGTACCGCGTGTTTCTGCGCAACACAGTGCTTCTACTGCGAAACGAGGACAACGCAGCCAGTCTCGGCAACTGAAATTTATTTCAGTAATATTTTGGCGAGTTTATTTTTATAGAATAAAAAAAATAATTTAGAACGCCTTAAACCGGGATTTAAACGCTAGATAAAATACCCGGTATCCAGTTAAACACCTGTTTTTATCTACTTTACCAAACAAATTACACTTAACCCCCCCCCCCTTTCAAATATTACGGTCATATATATGTATGGACCCCACCAAGATCACACAATATTTCCAAGATTTGATTTTTATTTTGCTTGGATCTTGTTTGATTTTCTTTGGACATGTGTCTTTGCATGCTATCTTCATAGATCTCCATATATCTTCATAATCTTTCAACCACACTTCACTCAATCAATCTTTCTCCTTCTCTCCTCTCTCTCCCAACCATCCACACCCCTCACCCTCACCATTTTTATTTCTTCAAACTTTGTTCTTCATATTCAACACCATTTCAAGCATGTTTCAAGTGGTGTGAAGATACAAAGGTGTTTCCAAGGTGTATTCAAGTGATTTCAAGCTTCCTATCATCAAAATATCATCCCACAACCTACTTGAATCTTGAAGGTATAACATTTATTTTTAAATCATACTTTTGATTCTTGGTTGTTCTTGATGATTTGAAGTTTCTCTTGAATCTTGGGATTTTCACAAACTTGAAATCTAAAATTAAATGGGTCATGATACAAATAAAAATGGTGGTGATATGTATGTATATATAACTGTACATATATACATGTGTGTATGAGTTTTGAAGTTTGATTTCTTGATAAGTACTTGTTTAAGTTGTTACATGTTCTTGAATAATAGTTAAAATGCAAGTGTTTAAAGATTTGTGTATGTTGTGTTAAATGACCAAGTACATCAGCAAATAAACCTGAATATATCACATATTTGATGCATTTAGATTAACATAAAATGATGATGTTATGATAGTATGTTTTAGGCACTTGTACATAAGGATACATGTTGATTTAAAGCTCCAGAAGTGATAAAAAATGGTTGTATGACAAAAATATTGTTGAACCGGTTATAAACACTAAAAATAACATTATTTGGTATGTTATAATGACATGAAACTTTGACATAGGATTGATAGCTTTGCATGTTGTATATATCGTGCCGTTGCTCGAGGCCCAAAATTTTAAAGGGTCCGAAAGGTTTTTATAAGCTTTTATATATATAGTAAATTATATATTTAATATACGCATTCATTTATTTTATGTAAAAGTGTTGATGGTGTAGTGGAAAAAATTATCTCAAGATAATGTTGAGGTCTCAAGTTCAAGGATTGCCTCCACCACCAAAGTCTTATTTTTTCAAACTCATTTTCTCTTACCACAATTTTGGGCCCAGTTTTTTTTTTGCCCGAGGCCTAAATTATTTTGAGAGTTCTCGGAGACGGTTCTGTATATATAGCTTAAAAAGTGGTAAAATATGTGAAATTTGCATGATTTATGTGCTTTACTTATGACCTGCACTATCATGAGTATAACCATTATTTTATTAAGGAAATAACATGGGTTATGTTAAAATTTCAAGTCGTTTCGATTTGGGATGGTTCGGGTAACGTTTGATGCAAAACTATGCGGTAAAACGGTTAAAAAACGCCTTTTCGGAGGATTTTTACAAAACTGTTTTAGATCAGTAACCAAACTGATATTTTTTATATAAAATAAGTATTTTAACTTATATTAAGTTTACTTGGTGTTTGGTTAGTCATACGTGACTTCCGACGCCCAAAAATGTCACTGAATCGCTAAAATAAGTGTTTTTCGACATACACTAGAATGTGTTGTTCATGGGTAAATTTTATGTGTTACAATGTGCTATGTGTTTTACAATATGTGTATGATGATGTGCTACTGTTGACAAGATTATGTGTATTACGCTTGAGTATATATATACAAATACACCAAAATAATAAAAAATAATAACTTTTTGAGAAAAATCTCAAAGTGATGTGAAAATTCTAAGTATCGGAGAAACCAATGTATTCTTGTGGGTTTTTGATTATTAAATCATCCTTATTTAATTTAGGACGAATAAACAATTTGAGGGATTGTGTTATCATATAAAAACGCACCCAAAGGTGAGTACATAGATCCCCTCTTTTACATGTTTTCAATTGTTTCACTATAAGAAAATGAATCTAATGCAACTCCGATAAAAAGTTGCATTTGGCCCTGTAAAGGTTGCATTAGGCCTAATGCAACCTTTTATCGGGGGCTGCATTAGAAGCAGTTGCATTAGATCTAATGCAACCGTTTTAAGACCAAATGCAACCTTTTTTTAAAGTGTTGCATTTACTAGTCAAATGTAACCTTTTTAGTATGCAACCTTTTTTATGCAACTTTTTTTTTGTGTTTTAGTTACAATTATGCAACATTTTTTACATTCAAATGCAACTTTTTCTACAAAAATGCAACCATTTTCTAGGCCTAATGCAACTTTTATTATTTTTTAATAGAAAAAATGCAACCTTTTTTATAGCACAAGCAACATTTTTTTCACACAAATGCAACCTTACAACATAAGTTCAATTGTTATTTAATTGATATAAATTCAATAGTAATTACACGAAAACAATAATAAGAAAGATATCATTGATAGTGTGTACTTCAACATGTTTGTCGAAACTTAAACAACTCTACAATCAATTACAATAATAAAAAGGTGAAAACATTCGACTCATCTCGATCTCCAACTACTTGTTTCATAACCTTCCGCATCATAGCTTCCAAGTTGTATCGCTGGCTGGCAAACTCTTTTCGCATAGTTTCAAGCTCGGCTTTTTTTTTCTATAATGACCATCTTCAATCCTTTAGCGCATTTCCAGCAACTAGTTTTTCTCAACTTCAACATGTAAATTAGTTGAAATAATTGTAAAATTAATAACTTAATAAATAAAATAATTGCCAAGCGAAACATAATGCATAACACAGGGACACGGAAATATATTTTAAGCATACCATTCCACCACTACCTCCAAGTTCATCAGGCATGTGGTAATCTCTGTCTCCATCAAGCTCTACAAGTGTGACTTTCTACATAATACAAGAATTTTGGTAAGCATTCTTACTTCCAACCATATCCTCTGCCCAAATAAACAAGTGTTCTACCAAAAATAACAATGAAAAGATTGAATGCCTGAAGTTACAGTCTACACATTTTCTGAACGTACAGTTCTTGTTTATAAACCTCAAAAAGAATACTAGAATAACTTTTTAGAAGGATGCCACACAAAATAACTGGTCATGGTCTCTTATTACCCCAAGACATCAATATATATGTATTGTAATTTGCATGAAGAAACAAAAATACCTGATTGCCCACACTACAGATGTAACACACTACAGATGTAACAGCATTGAGCCTAGCCACAAAAGATCTTATCCTCGTGTCTAAACATCCAACAGCATCATCATCTACTAAAAAAATAACAGAAAAACAAAGATATATTAACTACAGAATGAGCAAAACGCAAAATTGACGTTATAATAGGAAACATTTCATGAAGTAAAAAGGTTACTGAAGAGCATCAGTCGCAATGTCGGACACAAACTTTTGTGCAGCAACAGCTACTAGCCTGGTTCTGAAATGTAAAGGACATGATTTACGTCATCAGATTCATTGAAGAAAACTTTCTTAATCAAGTGAACTGACGGGTAACCATTCTATTTGTCGAAATTATTGTAATACTTCCTATAATACAAATTGCAGAAAAACAAATTAAACATTAGTGTGTGTGTGTGTCACAAATAATAGGGAAGATATCGGGAACCTACATTCGAACTTATGGACATTGGAATCCACTCTTGGCTAAGTAATGTTCCACCAATTCATCGGGAATCTATATGGAAACATAGCATAGGTTAGTTGTCACTAAACCTTTTCTAAAAATAGAACATATTGAATAACTAACATTCTAATAAATCTTACAGTTGGGGTGTAGTCCGTTAAGGAAGCAAGAAATTCTGAGAGTGTGTTTTCATCATCATGCCTAACATCGTTAAACACATCTATTATAGACAACACATCTCTCTTTGGCATTGCATTAAACACTTGATTTGCTTTGTCAAGTGCAAAGTATCTAGCACATATCAATCGAGCATAACTATCGATCGACCACACATATTTACACAATAAAACTCAAAAATAGGTAAAATGCAACAACAAAAAGATAGACAAAGCTACTAAATTTACTTCTGAATACGCCCACAGGATTAAACTATAATGACATCCCCTGACTTCTCGTCTCCTACTGGCTCGGATGACAACACAAAACCAAATGAATAGGCTGGTTTGGAGTTTGGATGGTGATGGTCATGGTTCGTCAACAATAAGAGACTTGTCTATGCATTAAATAATGATTCCAGCCTCTGTCTTCTTGTCTATTGGTTCAGATAACAATTTAGATTTTAACAAAACAACCATGATTATCTAACATTTTTAATCAGCTAGGCTGTGATTTGTGAAGGCCATTTTAAATCGCCAGTAATTTAAGATTAATAGTAATTATTTATCCATCTTACATTTCAACATGACATCAATTAACTGGTAGAACTATAAAACTAAAATTGTTACCCAAAATGGAGGTTATAAATGAATAAATTGTTACCCTAAATTGGAAAAATAAACCTTATTCGCGAACATCTTTGTCTCAAACTTCATCAACATCCTCGCTCCTACATGTTGTCAACCTAACTATTCAAACAAACAAACCAAGTGACCCATAATTAATCATATCTATCAACAGTAAACAAAAACCAAAAAAACTAGATGCTTAAAATATGTAATAGTTACCTTAATAGATCTGAAATTGGAATGACCTGAATTTAGGATTAGGGCACGGAGATAAATATGAGAGCTCTGCACATAAAATAATGGTAGTGGAAAAAAGAGGTGAGCAGTTTGTTTAGATTATACCTTTAAATAAAAACCCATGCGAAAATGAAGAATTGTAGATGAAAAACTGAAGAAGCGTGAAATCGTAATGGAAGGGGAGAGGGGAAATGAGCGAAGGGCGGGACTGGAGTCACAGGAAAGAGGGGAAACAAAAGAGTTTGTATTTTTTTAAAAACCATCAAAATTTTTGGCGGAGCTTATAGATCATTATTACGGGTGTTAAACGGGCCGTGTACGCGGGTTGGCGGGTTCAACCCGAACCCAAAAATTGGATAATACCAATGAACCCAAACCTGATATTCGTGGGTTGACCCGAACACAACCTGTTCAACCCGAAAACTTTTATTTTTAAATTTTTTACACAAATTAGTATATTAAATTTAAAGTTTACTTAAAAAACACAAATGTATATAATACAATTACATTTATATTATAAAATCTTATGTGAATTTCTTTTTTCTAAGTTATAATTATAGCATAAAATACATAACCAATTTAATTTATAACATAAATCATATTGTAAAAAAGTATTATATAATATAAAGGTGTTAAACGGGTTAACCCGCCAACCTAACCAGGTTGACCCGAACCTGACCCGCTTAGCTAAACAGGTTGGGTTCAACCTTCAGACCCGAACCTGTTTAGACTAAACCTAAACCCGCGAATTTCAACCACTGGGTCTTGGCTCGTGGCCACCCACACCCATTTAGTGTCTCTTAAGGCCTCACATTACGTGAAGGTCGCGGGTTCGAATCCTGGTTACTCCAGGCTCTTCAATCCAATCAAGTTGGCAAGGGTATTTACCGCCAGGGATCATTGTCGGGTAGTGAATTGGGAAGGGATATCCCTTCTGCGGCTAAGGATATCGTGCACCTATCCTTTTTTTAAACCCGTGAATTTCGTGTTAGGTTCGTTTCGTGTTTTTGGATCGTGTTAGAAATTCACACCCCTGATAATTCTTCAATTTTTCACATCTTTAGACCATGTGTAGTAACTTTATTTTTATAATAATATATAGGTTTTCTTTTCTTTTCTTTTCTTTTATTTAATATATTATAATAGTTTATTATTATATTTACTTTTAGTAAAATATTTTTTAATCTTTCCCCTTTTTTAAACCATATATTTCCTATACTGTTTTTTTAATAATTCATTTTTTTTTTATTTTTTTAGAACATATATTAATTTATCTATTAAGACGACTTTTATGTGAGAGTTGCATTTAAAATTTCTTAATGTAACTTTTCTAACAAAAGTTGCAAATTTCAACTAAATTTGCAACCTTTCAAGAAAAAGGTTGCAATTTTTAATAAAATTTGCAACCTTTTAACAAAAAGGTTGCAAATTCAATATAATTTTGCAACCTTTTTGAAAAAGATTGCATTAGATCTTCTAATGCAACCTTTGTGTTCAACAAAGTTGCATTAGAGTCAAATGCAACACATTTGAAAAAGGTTGCTAATAAAAAGTTGCATTAGGCCAATTTTCTAGTAGTGTTTTGGGGTGATTCATATGTATCAAAACGATTTCGATGTTTTAACGATGGTTTCAAAACGAGTAAGATGGTTTATACTAAACTAATAACGATTTCGATAATGTGAACGAGCTTGTTGGTTGTAGTTACATAACGAATGACATTCATTAATTTCGATAATGTTAACTTACCTTTGGTGGTTTGTTAATACGAGTTGAACGAGTTGAACGATGAACGAGTCAAGAAGGTTTTAATGTTATTAGCGAGACGACCAAAAGTAGTTTTCATAATTAAAACGAGTACGATTTGGAACGAGAACGATATTAAATGATTGTACGATTTTGAACGATTGAACGATTATGAACGACTTAAACAAATGAACGATGATCTATAACGAGAATGAGTTAAACGATGTCACACCACGATGTTTACGAAACTATATAAACCATACGAGTTTTATTACGAGAACGATTTATGATTTGGTTTACATAAACAAATGTTTTGGGTTAAGATTCATGGCATCGAGGTTTATAAATTATAACCAATCTGTTTTGATTTGTTTATTCATTTTACAATACAAATGGTTTACAAAACAAGGTTTCTAATATCAATTAACGAAGTTGTACGAGATAGTTCAACGTGTAAACGAGCCATGAATCTAACACTCACACAAAAACTATGTGCTAGCCAGCATTTCTTTGCTGACTTTGTTTTTACATATGTTTCAGGTGATGTTGCTTAATGTTGATTGCGAATAGGATGCATGCTCACTTAGGACTGGACGAGGCCTTAGTGATTTAATAACGATGATAGACTATGTTTAACTTGCTTGTTTAAATACAATGTTAATGAATAAATAAAACGAGACTCTTTTGTATCCATGGTTTCGAAACAATAATTATGTTACAACACTCCCCGACATTTCCACTACGATTTGTTGTTTTACGTGGTCGGGGTGTGACAGACGATGGTGTTGTGATGGTGGTGGGTGGTGGGTGAAGTGTGAGAGAGGTGGTGTGCCAAGGGATGGTTTGCAAATGAGCCAAGCACCCCTATTTATAGCCTGAACAGTAGCTCGGGCACGGCCCCGTGTCCATCCTCTTCTCTGTCTTCATTAATTGCAGTTTGTCTGCATTAGTTGACCACGCCCCCGTGTCCGCTGGGCACGCCCCCATGTGCAGAAGCATATCTGTACTATTAAGATTTGCCTGGATTCTGCGAATCTTATAGTTGACCACGGCCCCGTGTCCGCTGAGCACGACCTCGTGGTGGGCAATAGAAGCTTCTATTGCTTTGTCTTTTATGCTGGCACTTGGGTACACCCCCGTGTTCACTAAGCACGGGACGTGTTCAGCCTTCTGTTCTCTTGTTTTCCTTGGGAAGATGCTGTCGGGGAGGTCGGGCATGCCACGTTTGTTCCTTTTCTTGTATTTATGTTAGATTTAGCTGCCTTTTCGCTTCTTTTGTTCATTTGAGCTCATTTAATCCTGAAAATACAAAAGGAAGACAAAAGCACACTTTTCCAACGTTAGTACTAAAAAAAGGTTTAGTTTTATGCCACAATTGATGTAATTTATATGTTGCATTTTGTTCAAATCAAATACCCCCACACTTAAATCTTTGCTTGTCCTCAAGCAAAACTCTTTATAATGTGGCTTTACACTTCCCAATGGAATAGGTAGAAGAGAAGGTTTTTGGGCTTGTCATAGAGTGTCGGGATTTCCAAGATTCTTTATCAAGTTTTACTTTTATTTATTTACAATCATATTCGTCATGATTTATTTAAAACATTCCATAAGATAAATTACTTATTAGGGCATAACATGCCTCCTTAAAATTCTATTTATATACAAGTTCACATACATCACAGGGGATCACTCAACACTCGGCCGAAGATGTGTTTTAGTGAATCACTCTAGAGCGGCATGGAACTTACTCCTACCATAGGCTTGTCAAGCAATCAATCCTCCTCCTTTTTAACTATATACCTTTGTAAATATCAAGAGGACTTTTGGGTGAAGGGTTAGGCTTGGGTTAAAGGTAGGTGGTTGGGTTAGTAGAAAAAGGGCGAAAAGCGTAAAATCGTCGGTTTTCGTATGACTTTTTTATTTTTTTTTTTGCAATTTTTTTTATTTTGATGAAGCTATTATTCAAACAAAGTTATTTTTGATGAACTTATTTGTTTATTTCTTTTGCTTCATCATCAACATTTTTTTTTCAAACGTCATACGAAAATCCGGGGTTGTTACTAAAACAAAGGGTTAAAAATAAAAAAAGGTTTTGGTGGGTGAAAGGGTGTTTGTTTTTGGGTTAAGAAATGAAAAGGTTTAGGCTCAAAGGGGTTAACTAGGGGGATTTTTGGGTAGGTGGTAAAAAAATGGTGTAGAAATAAAAAGTGTTAGTCCTAATGCCTCCATCATTTACTTACTCGGGTTTAAGTTGGTAAGGACCGGGAATGTATCGTCATGGCAAGTTCTAGAGTCGTAAGAACCCAAGCGGCTATTCACACAAGAAACGATAAATGAGCATTTATTTTAAAGATATGTATTTGTATGCTCAATAAAGGCACAAAACTCACTTTTGTGGGAATGGGTTTTTAGGTGATCAAGTATATATAATCAAATTTTAACTAGGTTTGTCATGCCGTTTCATAATTTTCTTATGTTGTTTCTTTTTATCACGACGCTATCGGTTGTAAATTTGTAAAAATATTTTATGTTAAAAGTGGGTTAAAAACAAGATTTTAAAATGTGTTAAAAACAAGAAACAAGATTTTATGTTAATCGGTAGCTGAACACGGGGTGGTGTGGGCTGAGCACGGCCCCGTGTCCAGACTGCTAGTACCAAAAGTAAACAGAAGCCTGGGCACGGGGGCGTGTTCAGTGAGCACGGACCCATGTCCAGTTACCTGAACTGGGCATTTTCGGTATATTTTCGGGCACGGGGGCGTGTTGAGTTGAGCACGACCCCGTGCTGAACTTGCTGTAATGAAGAAAAATTGTCGAGAGGCTCTGTTTTTTTGCATTGTGTAACAACTGTGCTTGTAATCACTATGAACAGTTATGTTATCAATAAAACAATGTTATTTGATCACAATGTTTGTTTTGTTATGTTTTACATTTTTCATGTTTTGACTTTTGTTCAATTTCAAACTCTACATCGCTTTCTGGAGAGTTATACGCAAACTAGTGCGTAAACGTACTCAGTTTAATGCGAGAAATACTCCGGAACATCAACATATACTCAACATACCTTAAATAACCTTTACATAACTTAGAAATAAGTTTTAAAGGCTTTGGTATGGCAAAAACAAGTTAATTCGCTTACAGGGACTAAATATGACAAACTGCGAAAGTATGTCAATTTGAACTGTAACGAACATTCCGGAACCTAACCATAAGTTAAACACACCTTAAATATCCTTTACATAGCTTAGAAATAGGCTTTGAGGGGTTCGGTGTGCTAAAATAAACTTTTGGGTCATTCAGGGACTAAAAGTGTCAAAAAGTGCACAAGTTTGCATTTTCGCGCATAACATACGTTCTGAATACATCCGGACATCCAAAAATTTATGTAAGCACCAAAATATTTTATTTTAGTGTTTGGCATAAGAAAAATCCATTCGTCGCGCAATTTGGATCGTTTTTCGCGCTTATGCGCATTCCGTCGTAATTAACCGAACATCGCGATCGTACGACCAAACGAACGTTGGTGACCGACCGGATAATATTTAAATCCCACAAATATTCTGTTATGATTAAAATCTTATTTTAATCAGGTCCGTGTTGAAAAATAAATTAAAACGCCTAAAAACGTTATTTTTCAAAGTTTAAGCGCGTACCGTGTGTTTCTGCGCAACACAGTGCTTCTACTGCAAAACGCAGACAACGCAGCCAGTCCTGGCAACTGAAATTTATTTCAGTAATAACTTGGCGAGTTTATTTTTATAAAGTAAAAAAAATAATTTAGAACGCCATAAACCGGGATTTAAACGCTAGATAAAATACCCGGTACCCAGTTAAATACCCGTCTTAGCCATATACTAGGAATATGCTTGGCATATGCTTGGAATATGCTAAGGTATATGCTTGGAATATGCTAAGGTATATGCTTGGAATATGCTAAGGTATATGCTAGGAATATGCTTGGAATATGCTAGGAATATTCTAGGAATATTCTAGGAATATTCTATATGGAAAAACTATAAATACCCACCATATGTTTCATTCATAATCACTAGAAATTTGATTTGAGAAACTCTAAGTTGAAACATTAGTTTCATACCTGAGATTTTCGAATCGAGTTTAGCATTCGGGGACCCTTCGTAAGTATTCTTTCGTTCTTTTCCTTATTTTTACTGCTTTTCGAGTCAGAAAGTCAAACTTTGTTTGACTTTCAGCGTTGACCAGTAATGGTCAATGCGAAGTTTGGTTGAACTTCGCAACGTGATTGTAATCACGATGGTCATAGTCCCTTGGGACTATGCCTACTGATTACCACGTTGTCTAGGGTCGTAGGGTAGGCGATCTAATAAATCGCCTATACCTTCGAACCCGACCCATTTGGTCGATCATTAGGATCCGACCAAATACATTAGGTGACCATAGTAGGTAGGGAATAATCTTCCGAGGTTATACCCTATGGTCACATCGTTTAAGTAGTTGTATGATAGGTAGTTTATATGCCTTAGGTAAATTACCAGAATACCCTTTTTCATGTATAATTGGTAATTAAGCATATGTAACCTAAACCTTTGTCACGTAGCTGATTATGTAACATGTTTAGGCATATAACACTTGTCATAGGACTAGTTAGGCGGTCCGAACGCGTTTCACGCGCACGACACGTTAAAGTAGCATAAGCTTCCTAAACGGGTCGTAATGGGTCGTAAACAATTATGTTAAGTTTCATTTAGCATGTAGGCTTTGTTAAACCAAATGACACGAGTCTCTACACTCGTTTGGTTTACGAAACCTCATTCTATCCAATCATCCGATTAAGGTCCGGTTATTAACATAGTTACCTATATTAGGTGCCGTTTGATTCCGAGATCTATAACATTACTTGGTGGTTATCTTTAGACAACTGAGCAATCTCAAGTGAGTACATAGACCCCTCTTTTACTGTTTTCCAAACTGTTTTGGGGTGGAACACATGTGCCTACTTGTTACTTTCATGCTTTCCTGTTTTCACATCATATACCGGTTATGTTTGTTAGTACATTATAGTACATGATTTCATTTCATTTTATGCTAGGTGTGCCCATTGTGTGCATTACTTAGTACATCGTTTTACATGACATTTCATGCTAGGTGTGCCCATTGTGTGCATTACTTAGTACATCGTTTTACATGACATTTCACGCTATGTATGTTCATTTGATTACATACTTAGTGCATTGTTTTCACATGCTTACATTTTGGTATGACATTTGGTTTGTTTACATGGGACAATACATTCATTAACATTAGCTACGCCGTTCGTTAGTAGGTAGTGGTACCATAGGAATTGACAACTCCCGTTCCGGACATCCCAGGGAAAGGGGACAGAAAGGAATGACCGAATTCGATGATATAAGACAGATAGACCTTTAATTTGTTTAAAGGGTTTATCACCACAGTCACAAGGCTTGGATGTATGCATTTTCACAATACCGCATAAATGTTCATATTAAATAGTTGCATGCATTTACACAAAACATAACTTTGATTTAAACCAAGTTTTACTTCAATACTTTGTTTTTGTGCATATGGTTTAGTTGAGACATTTCACTTGCCATACATGACATTTTGACATAGACATTTTACACAAAGACATTTGACATGGATATTTGACATAGACATTTGACATGGATATTTGACATAGACATTTGACATGGATATTTGACATAGACATTTGACATGGATAATTGACATAGACATTTGACATGATTTACACTTGACATATTATTCAATACATTTGACAATTTGTTTAAACATAGACTTCTTACATTGGTTGGTTTTGTTTGATTAAGTGATTAAGTAACGATGCGTGTGTAATATGATACAAGCATGGTGGATACGCTGCTGGTACTTCCTATATATAAGTGTTTGTATGGTATTACATGTCGTAACGTTATTTGAATCATTTCAATATTGAGACATAGAACATTTTATACAAATAACATACTTTTCACAAGACATTGATTTATAAACAACTTATCTTATACAAACACATTTTTACATAGTCATTTATTTAACCTGACATTTACTTATACATATCATCTGATCTTATTGTTATTCAAATGATTTACAAGACAAAGCAAATTACAAGGTTCATGACTAAACATTTTCTCAAATACAAGTCATGAATCCTATTTTCACAAACCTATGTATCTCACAGGCATTTTTATGCTGACGTACCTATTTTCACATGTGTTTTCAGGTGCTTTTCCATAGGATGTTGATCATGATACTAGGGCGGACCTGTGCCTTAGAGACTTTAAAATAAGATAGACTATGTTTAATTATGTTCTGAACTCTTAATTTACTATTTCGAGACAATGTAACACCCTTGTTTAATAAATAAAATACACTTTGTGTGCCATGGTTATGAAACAATTAATTCTGTCGCAACACGCCCCGATGTTTCCGCCGCGATTTGTTGTTTTACGCGGTTGGGGTGTGACAGAAGAGTTGGTATCAGAGCTAATGGTTATAGGGAATTAGGTTATTAGTAATGCTTTGACCTAGACTATAACTTTTCTAGGAACCTAACGCAAGTTATCTTGTGTTTAGATCTTAAAACATGTACATCACCTATCCTTAGGTGATTAACAAAACAAGGAACCAAAATTTTTTCCGAAACGATTTTTGAAAAACGATCATCTGTTTTTGAATAAATTTTTACAAGGTTTTGAACCCTCAATTGTAAGGTTTTGAACCCTCTGTTATATGGTTTTGAACCCTTTTCAGTATTGGTTTTTGGCCTTGTGCCTTCAAATTTTCAAAATCCCGTCAAACGTTTTGGGTTTTAAATAATGTGAACATGTGCAAACTGGAAGGGTGAATGCCTGTATTCTGGGTTTTCTGTCTAGGCAAGCACTTCGTATACATCTCAACCAGACGCGAGACCAGTTGTGCTTACCTGGGAATTCTTGGAGTGAGTGTTCACTTATAGGCGAGCATGTCTTCGCTAATAAATTATTTTTGACCCATTTACTTTGATTAGTCACTGTGTGTCGTTTGTTTGCTTTGTGATACGAACGAATGACCACCATCCATGCTGTTTGCAATTCTTGTTTTTATCATCTCATTCTTTTCATCCAATCATCTCACTCGTTTCTTAACATGTTTTCCTCTTTTAGAATGCCTCCTCGACGCGAAAATCAGATAGCTACTACTGAACTGGCAGAAATTATTGCGCAGCAGATGGCTGCTCAATTCCCAAATCTCTTTGCTCAATGGCAACAAGCCAACAACAACAACAATGGTCCGTGCAAATACAAGGATTTTAACCAGGCTAAACCACTCAAGTTTAGTGGTTCTGAGGGAGCGACTGGGCTTCTTCAGTGGTTTGAGAGCATAGAGAATACTTTTCGCCACCTGAAGTGTCTCGAAAATCGCAAAGTCGAGTTTGCTTCGAGCGTATTTCAGAAGAGGGCTTTGACATGGTGGAACGGGGTTATGAGGGATAGGGGTGCAGAAATTGCTCTTGCACAGACCTGGGCTGAACTTAGAGCCCTTATGATGAGGGAATTATGTCCTCGTCATGAGCAACGAGCGTTGGAGAAGGAGTTTGATGAGCTGAAGCAAGATAGTGGTGAGCATAGGGCTTATACTGATCGGTTTGAAGAGTTGAGTCTGCTTTGCCCAACAATGGTCACCCCACTTGACAAGGCTATCGAAAGATACATCGACGGCCTACCTGACTCGGTACAAGACATTCTTACTGGTAGTGAACCTGCCACACTCCGTCAGGCGATCGAGTTATCAGCGACGCTGACTGAGTCGCAGATTAGAAAGGGAAAGCTACACAGGAATGGTGACAAGGGCAAGAAGCAGTCGGCTGACAAGGAAGATAGCAAGAAAGGTCAAAACGGGAATGGAAAGAACTCTGGTTCTTCAAAGAGGGCAAAGAAGCGTAAGGCTTCCCAAAACTATGCTGTCACTGCCCAAGCTAATCAAGCAGCTCTCAACCAACCCGCACAGCCACCAGCAAAGAAACCCTATACAGGGAATGCACCTTTGTGCAATAGATGCAACAGTCACCACCAGCCGCAACTTCCATGCCGTTTCTGTACTAACTGTGGGAAGTCAGGCCATCTTGCCAATTTTTGTCGGTCTGCTCAGAATCCCGCGGTTCAGAACCCGGCTCAACAAGTTGCTCCGCAACAGGGTCAAGCTGCACGACCACAATACCAACCAGGTGCTTGTTACAATTGTGGGGATCTGACCCACTATAGGAATCGGTGCCCAAGACTGGCGAACCAGAACCAGAACCAGAATCAGGCTCAGGCTCCGGCTCGAGGCCGAGTTTTTAACATGAATGCCCAAGAGGCACAGGCTGACGATAATGTGGTGAACGGTACGTTCTTTATTAATAATCAGCCTGCATCTGTTCTTTTCGATTCCGGTGCCGATAAGAGTTTCGTGTCTTTGTCCTTTGAACCAATGCTTCGAGTGTCTAGAACGAAACTAGGCAAATCTTTGACAGTAGAGGTTGCTAGTGGTGAACCCATTATTCTTAATTCTGTTCTTCGCAACTGCCAGTTGAATCTTAACGACCATCTTTTTCCTATCGACCTCACGCCTATGCAACTCGGAAGCTTCGACGTTATTGTGGGAATGGATTGGTTATCCAAGCATCACGCAGAGATAGTTTGTTCTGAGAAGATTGTTCGTGTGCCGCTTTCGACAGACGAGATTCTGCAGGTTCAAGGTGAGAAGCCTACCGGTGGTCTCAAACTCATGTCTTGTTTTAAAGCTCGGAAGTATCTGCAGAAGAACTATGTGGCTTTCTTAGCACATGTTACAGAAGATAAAGGCAAGGGTAAGTCTATTTCAGATATTCCTGTCGTTTGGGATTATTCTGAAGTGTTCCCTGAAGATTTACCTGGTCTACCTCCAGCACGCCAAGTCGAGTTCCGCATTGATCTCGTACCTGGTGCAAATCCCATTGCCAGAGCTCCATATCGTCTTGCACCATCTGAGATGCAAGAGTTGTCTAAACAGCTTCAAGAGCTCTCTGACAAAGGTTTTATACGTCCTAGTTTTTCACCTTGGGGTGTTCCCGTTCTCTTTGTCAAAAAGAAGGATGGATCCTTTAGGATGTGTATCGATTATCGTGAGCTTAACAAGCTTACCATCAAGAATCGATATCCCCTACCTCGCATCGACGACCTCTTTGATCAGTTACAAGGTGCTTCTTATTTTTCAAAGATCGATCTGCGTTCCGGATATCATCAACTTCGGGTGCAAGAAGAAGACATTCCGAAGACAGCGTTCCGTACTCGTTATGGGCATTATGAATTCACAGTCATGCCATTCGGTTTGACTAATGCTCCTGCTGTTTTCATGGACTTAATGAATAGGGTCTGCAAACCTTATTTGGATCAGTTCGTCATTGTTTTTATTGACGACATCTTGATATACTCTAAGACGCGAGCTGACCACGAGCAGCATCTTCGTCTTACCCTAGAACTCCTAAAGAAAGAACAACTTTTCGCCAAATTCTCCAAGTGTGAATTCTGGCTTAAAGAAGTTCAATTTTTGGGGCATGTTATCAACGAACGAGGTATTCATGTAGATCCCTCCAAGATCAGTGCGATTAAGGATTGGGATACGCCTACTACTCCTACTGAAGTTCGTTCTTTTCTTGGTCTAGCGGGTTATTATCGCCGCTTCATTGAGAATTTCTCTAAGATTGCAGTTCCTCTAACTGCTCTAACTCAGAAGAAAATGCCCTTTTATTGGGGAAACAAACAAGAGGAAGCTTTTCAACACCTGAAGCAGAAGCTTTGCGATGCGCCTGTTCTATCATTGCCTGAGGGTGATGATGATTTTGTTGTGTATTGTGATGCATCGAAATTGGGTCTTGGCTGTGTTCTGATGCAAAGGAACAAAGTCATAGCCTATGCATCGAGGCAGTTGAAGATACATGAGAAGAACTACACCACTCATGATCTTGAGTTGGGTGCAGTTGTTTTCGCTCTCAAGATCTGGAGACACTATTTGTACGGTACAAAATGTGTGGTTTTCACTGACCACAAAAGTCTTCAGCATATCTTCAACCAAAAAGAACTCAACATGAGACAACGACGTTGGGTTGAGCTTTTAAACGACTATGACTGCGAAATTCGCTACCATCCTGGTAAGGCGAATGTCGTAGCTGATGCATTAAGTCGTAAGGAACGTACTAAGCTTCATTGTGTACGTGTTCAATCTGTTATTCAAGCTCGATCCGATATCCAAGCACGCATTTCTCAGTCTCAACAATCTTGTGTTTCACAAGGATTGATGGATAAGGAATTTCCTTATCACATAACACCTGCACTGGAACTGAAGGACAATGGATCATATTACTTCATGGACCGTTTGTGGGTCCCAAGCCTAGATGATCTTCGTACCTTGCTTATGGATGAAGCCCATAAGTCTCGTTATTCTATTCATCCGGGCTCAGATAAAATGTATAAGGATCTTCGTATTCACTATTGGTGGCCTGGTATGAAGAAAGACATTGCCTTATACGTATCCAAATGCCTTACTTGTCTAAAGGTTAAGGCTGAACATCAGCGTCCTTCGGGATTATTGGAGTAACCAGAGATCCCAGTTTGGAAATGGGAAAACATTACTATGGATCTTGTTACCAAACTCCCGCGCACAAAGAAAGGTCATGATGCCATCTGGGTAGTCGTTGATCGTCTTACAAAGTCAGCACATTTCTTGCCAATCCGTGAGGATTTTCCTGCTGACAGACTTGCTCAAATCTATGTAGATGAAATTGTAGCTCGACATGGTGTTCCGTTGAACATCATTTCTGACAGAGATGCTCGTTTCACTTCTCATTTTTGGAGAACCATGCAATCTGCTATGGGGACCCAACTTAATCTGAGCACAGCTTATCATCCGCAAACGGATGGTCAATCTGAGAGAACAATCCAGACTCTGGAGGATATGCTTAGAGCTTGTGTGATCGATTTTGGTGGTAGCTGGGATTCACATCTTAAATTGATTGAATTCTCCTACAACAACAGTTATCACACTAGCATCAAAATGGCTCCTTTCGAGGCTCTCTATGGTCGAAAATGTCGTTCACCAGTCTGCTGGAATGAGATTGGCGAGGCTCAACTTACTGGACCTGCCCTCATTTTAGAGACAACTGACAAGGTCAAGAAAGTTCGTGATAACCTTCAGGCAGCTAGAAGCCGTCAGAAGATTTACGCGGACCCAAAACGCAAAGCCTTGGAATTTCAAGTCGGTGATCGAGTATTACTTAAGGTCTCACCTTGGAAAGGTGTGATCAGATTTGGAAAGAAAGGAAAACTTGCACCTAGATACGTTGGACCATTCAAGATCGTCGAAAGAATCGGAAAGGTAGCCTATAGACTTGAGTTACCTCCTGAACTTGGAAATGTTCATCCAACTTTTCACGTGTCCAATCTCAAGAAGTGTTCAGCTGATGAGAACTTCTCCATACCGCTTGACGAAATTCGTGTTGGCAAAACACTGAAATTTGTTGAGAAACCAGTGGAAATCATGGAACGTGAAGTCAAGTGGCTTAAACGCAAGCGCATTCCTTTGGTCAAAGTTCGCTGGGAAGCTAAACGTGGACCCGAGTTTACTTGGGAACGCGAAGATCAAATGAAAGCGAAATATCCGCATCTTTTTCCACGAGTTTCCTCTAAATAAATTTCGGGACGAAATTTCCACAAGTAGGGGAGACTGAAACAACTGTGCTTGTAATCACTATGAACAGTTATGTTATCAATAAAACAATGTTATTTGATCACAATGTTTGTTTTGTTATGTTTTACATTTTTCATGTTTTGACTTTTGTTCAATTTCAAACTCTACATCGCTTTCAGGAAAGTTATACGCAAACTAGTGCGTAAACGTACTCAGTTTAATGCGAGAAATACTCCGGAACATCAACATATACTCAACATACCTTAAATAACCTTTACATAACTTAGAAATAAGTTTTAAAGGCTTTGGTATGGCAAAAACAAGTTAATTCGCTTACAGGGACTAAATATGACAAACTGCGAAAGTATGTCAATTTGAACTATAACGAACATTCCGGAACCTAACCATAAGTTAAACACACCTTAAATATCCTTTACATAGCTTAGAAATAGGCTTTGAGGGGTTCGGTGTGCTAAAATAAACTTTTGGGTCATTCAGGGACTAAAAGTGTCAAAAAGTGCACAAGTTTGCATTTTCGCGCATAACATACGTTCTGAATACATCCGGACATCCAAAAATTTATGTAAGCACCAAAATATTTTATTTTAGTGTTTGGCATAAGAAAAATCCATTCGTCGCGCAATTTGGATCGTTTTTCGCGCTTATGCGCATTCCGTCGTAATTAACCGAACATCGCGATCGTACGACCAAACGAACGTTGGTGACCGACCGGATAATATTTAAATCCCACAAATATTCTGTTATGATTAAAATCTTATTTTAATCAGGTCCGTGTTGAAAAATAAATTAAAACGCCTAAAAACGTTATTTTTCAAAGTTTAAGCGCGTACCGTGTGTTTCTGCGCAACACAGTGCTTCTACTGCAAAACGCAGACAACGCAGCCAGTCCTGGCAACTGAAATTTATTTCAGTAATAACTTGGCGAGTTTATTTTTATAAAGTAAAAAAAATAATTTAGAACGCCATAAACCGGGATTTAAACGCTAGATAAAATACCCGGTACCCAGTTAAATACCCGTCTTAGCCATATACTAGGAATATGCTTGGCATATGCTTGGAATATGCTAAGGTATATGCTTGGAATATGCTAAGGTATATGCTTGGAATATGCTAAGGTATATGCTAGGAATATGCTTGGAATATGCTAGGAATTTCTAGGAATATTCTATATGGAAAAACTATAAATACCCACCATATGTTTCATTCATAATCACTAGAAATTTGATTTGAGAAACTCTAAGTTGAAACATTAGTTTCATACCTGAGATTTTCGAATCGAGTTTAGCATTCGGGGACCCTTCGTAAGTATTCTTTCGTTCTTTTCCTTATTTTTACTGCTTTTCGAGTCAGAAAGTCAAACTTTGTTTGACTTTCAGCGTTGACCAGTAATGGTCAATGCGAAGTTCGGTTGAACTTCGCAACGTGATTGTAATCACGATGGTCATAGTCCCTTGGGACTATGCCTACTGATTACCACGTTGTCTAGGGTCGTAGGGTAGGCGATCTAATAAATCGCCTATACCTTCGAACCCGACCCATTTGGTCGATCATTAGGATCCGACCAAATACATTAGGTGACCATAGTAGGTAGGGAATAACCTTCCGAGGTTATACCCTATGGTCACATCGTTTAAGTAGTTGTATGATAGGTAGTTTATATGCCTTAGGTAAATTACCAGAATACCCTTTTTCATGTATAATTGGTAATTAAGCATATGTAACCTAAACCTTTGTCACGTAGCTGATTATGTAACATGTTTAGGCATATAACACTTGTCATAGGACTAGTTAGGCGGTCCGAACGCGTTTCACGCGCACGACACGTTAAAGTAGCATAAGCTTCCTAAACGGGTCGTAATGGGTCGTAAACAATTATGTTAAGTTTCATTTAGCATGTAGGCTTTGTTAAACCAAATGACACGAGTCTCTACACTCGTTTGGTTTACGAAACCTCATTCTATCCAATCATCCGATTAAGGTCCGGTTATTAACATAGTTACCTATATTAGGTGCCGTTTGATTCCGAGATCTATAGCATTACTTGGTGGTTATCTTTAGACAACTGAGCAATCTCAAGTGAGTACATAGACCCCTCTTTTACTGTTTTCCAAACTGTTTTGGGGTGGAACACATGTGCCTACTTGTTACTTTCATGCTTTCCTGTTTTCACATCATATACCGGTTATGTTTGTTAGTACATTATAGTACATGATTTCATTTCATTTTATGCTAGGTGTGCCCATTGTGTGCATTACTTAGTACATCGTTTTACATGACATTTCACGCTATGTATGTTCATTTGATTACATACTTAGTGCATTGTTTTCACATGCTTACATTTTGGTATGACATTTGGTTTGTTTACATGGGACAATACATTCATTAACATTAGCTACGCCGTTCGTTAGTAGGTAGTGGTACCATAGGAATTGACAACTCCCGTTCCGGACATCCCAGGGAAAGGGGACAGAAAGGAATGACCGAATTCGATGATATAAGACAGATAGACCTTTAATTTGTTTAAAGGGTTTATCACCACAGTCACAAGGCTTGGATGTATGCATTTTCACAATACCGCATAAATGTTCATATTAAATAGTTGCATGCATTTACACAAAACATAACTTTGATTTAAACCAAGTTTTACTTCAATACTTTGTTTTTGTGCATATGGTTTAGTTGAGACATTTCACTTGCCATACATGACATTTTGACATAGACATTTTACACAAAGACATTTGACATGGATATTTGACATAGACATTTGACATGGATATTTGACATAGACATTTGACATGGATATTTGACATAGACATTTGACATGGATAATTGACATAGACATTTGACATGATTTACACTTGACATATTATTCAATACATTTGACAATTTGTTTTAACATAGACTTCTTACATTGGTTGGTTTTGTTTGATTAAGTGATTAAGTAACGATGCGTGTGTAATATGATACAAGCATGGTGGATACGCCGCTGGTACTTCCTATATATAAGTGTTTGTATGGTATTACATGTCGTAACGTTATTTGAATCATTTCAATATTGAGACATAGAACATTTTATACAAATAACATACTTTTCACAAGACATTGATTTATAAACAACTTATCTTATACAAACACATTTTTACATGGTCATTTATTTAACCTGACATTTACTTATACATATCATCTGATCTTATTGTTATTCAAATGATTTACAAGACAAAGCAAATTACAAGGTTCATGACTAAACATTTTCTCAAATACAAGTCATGAATCCTATTTTCACAAACCTATGTATCTCACAGGCATTTTTATGCTGACGTACCTATTTTCACATGTGTTTTCAGGTGCTTTTCCATAGGATGTTGATCATGATACTAGGGCGGACCTGTGCCTTAGAGACTTTAAAATAAGATAGACTATGTTTAATTATGTTCTGAACTCTTAATTTACTATTTCGAGACAATGTAACACCCTTGTTTAATAAATAAAATACACTTTGTGTGCCATGGTTATGAAACAATTAATTCTGTCGCAACACGCCCCGATGTTTCCGCCGCGATTTGTTGTTTTACGCGGTCGGGGTGTGACACATTGGGTGTTGGTTCAAGCTTCCCTTAATATCCTTCACCGTCCCGAGTGTGTTTTTATTCCTGAAAATTAAAACTAAACTAGAAAGCATAAAAATTTATTCTAAACTAAACTAAGGATAGTTCCGCGGAATGCCTCCGCGGTGAGCCACGTTTATAAAGGTCCTTGGCTAGACCCACCTTAACAGGTGGTTATGGCTCATCTTCAATTAGGGGGTCGTCATTGCCGAATGGATATTTCATTGACCGCTCAAGATCGACACTCTTTTTAAATGCCCCTAATTGAATAGATAGATTGTTGTACTTCCGGTTTTTCAAAGCTTCATGAGTTTTTACAAAGGGTCGTCCCAACACTAGAGGAGCGTCATCGAGGATGACAAAGTCGGTTGGGATTACCATTTGATTTGTTTGAACCAAGACATCCTCAACTACACCGATTGATTTTATTACTTTCCGATTAGATAGAAAAATGGGTATTTGAAGTGAAGAAAAATCACTAATACTTAATTTTTCAAAAATGTAGTTGGGCATTATATTAACACAAAGATCTTTATCAATCGTGATATTACTAATAAAGGAGTTTTGAAAAAAAACATGGATCCGGTTTAATGTTGATTTCAAATGGGTCTTCTTTTATTAGCGAGGTTTGATCATTAGTTAACTTAATGCTTATCGTTTCGTCAATTTTAGTGTTAGTGTTTAACTCTTTTAAAAACTTAGCATGAGTGGGTACTAAACAATGATTTTCAAAAGAAGGTGACAAGAGATTAATTTCTTCAAAATTAGACTCTTCTTGAATTTTAACGTTAACGGACTCACCTTTTTCGTTGTTTAACTCTTGTGTCGGTTTTTCACTTATTTGTTCTTCCATTTTTACACTTTCAACTTTCTCTTTTTTATTACAAGTTAATTCTTCTCTTGCGCGGGACTCCTCTTCCCTTGCGCGAGATTCTTTTATGTAGCGCTGGATAGTTTTAAGGTGTTCTAATATCCTATCGGTCACTTCGGCGATAGAGTAAGGATCGGGATTTTCAAAGCTTGAATCCGGTTGTTCGATCCTTTGTTCCTCATAATACTCATAGGAAGTAGATGGTTCACACCATTATTCTTCATTGTAAGTATATGATGGATAAGGGTCGTAATTTTGTTCTTCATAATACTCATATGAGGTGGGTTGTTCACGCCATTGTTCCTCATAGTAAGCATATGAAGGTGGTGGCTCATATCTTGGTTCCTCAAAGTATGAGTATGAAGGCACATACCTTGGTTCATCATAATATTAATATGAGGGAGGAGGTTCATACCTTCGGTCCTCATAGGATGTGTATGAAGTTGATGGCTCGTACCTGGGTTCCTCATAGTAGGTGTATGAAGTGGATGGTTGATATAAGTTACAATATTGAACCGAGTGCGGGTCACCACAATTAGTGCAATAATTATTCCTATAATCATCCTACTCATAGGTGTAGTTGTAACCTCCTAAGTATTGATCCATAAGAATCACTCAGCAGACCACAACCAAGTCTCGAGATTAGAAAACAAAAATAAAAACGGAAACAGAGGCTGGACATGGCCCCGTGTTCAGTGGACACGGGCCCGTGTACAGAATCTGTATCTGGGCATTTTAATTAAATTTACTGATTTCTTTGAGCACGGGGGCGTGTTCAGTGACCACGACCCCGTGTTCAGTCTCTGTTACTGGGTATTTTTATGAAAAATGTGCAGCACGGCCCCGTGTTCAGCAAGCACGGCCCGTGTTCAACCTACTGTAAATGCAAAACTAAACTACAATGCAGAAAAATATGCGCGCGTTTTGAAAAAGGTTTTGAAAAACTGATTAGGCCGTTGATTTTAAGCTTTCTTAAAATCCTTATGTCCCCAGCCACGGCGCCAAAAACTTGATGCGTGTGAAGTTTCGTTAGTTTTTAATGTATATTTTAAGCCTTTTTTAACACTTTTTAGCCAAGTTTTAAATATATAAAACACGATATTTTACTAACACCAAACACACATATGGGCAAGTGCACCCATCGTGAGCGTAGTATAGTGTTGGCAAGATACCGAGGTCGTCCAAGGACACAAGAGCTTTTAGTACCGGTTTATCCTCAACGTCTAATCAAATCAAAAGTTAGAAAAAAGGTTTTAAACTAGAAAAATAAAACTAACTAAGATGCTGAAAAATAACATAAAAATAAAAACAGATAGACAAGATGAATCACTTGGCTCCGACTCGTGTTTAGTGTAACCTTTGATTATTTCCGCACTTTTGCATTTTTTAAGAGATTATCTTAGTTATTGTAGTAGGCCCCTCTTTTGAAGGTGACGTTACCCTCAACCCAGTAGTTTGAGTCAGCAATGATACAATCCTAAAGGGTCGGATTATTGAAAGATAATTAATTAAGTTATTAATGCATATTATGGTAGGCCCCTCTTTTGAAGGTGACGTTACCCTCAGCTAAGTATCTGAGTCAGCAGGGATACAGTCCTAAGTAGCCGGGTTAAAGTATTAATAGTAGCTTACATATGAGGGGATCGAAGAGTTTGGACCCCCGCCATCCAATACCGGTGGGTATTGAAGGAGATCCTACTAAATTTGACCCAGGTCCTTGCAGGATCTATACACTGAACAAGGCAAGACTCTTACCAAACCGTTCCCTTAATCTCCAACCAGGTAGCCCACATACCTCCATATAGACCGTGGAGATATGAATGGTGAAAATCTTTTATTTTATATAGACAGTAAAATAATGCCAAGACACCACGGACAGACGATAAGGAAGAATCACCTTCAACATAAGAAACTAGTTATTAAAGTCATTAATACATAAGCAAGTAAAAAGTGCGAAAAGATTAAAAATAAAAAGTATTACACTAGACACTTGTCTTCACCAAGTGATGTAAGAGACTTAGGCAAACATGGCCTTTGATTGTCAAGAACCCTTACGATCAATCTTGGATCCCGAGACGACTCACACACTCTATGATGGACAATGGATGATGGTGGTGGATGATGGTGTTGTGATGGTGGTGGGTGGTGGGTGAAGTGTGAGAGAGGTGGTGTGCCAAGGGATGGTTTACAAATGAGCCAAGCACCCCTATTTATAGCCTGAATAGTAGCTCGGGCACGGCCCCGTGTCCATCCTCTTCTCTGTCTTTATTAATTGCAGTTTGTCTACATTAGTTAACGACGCCCTCGTGTCCGCTGGGCACGCCCCCGTGTGCAGAAGTATATCTGTACTATCAAGATTTGTCTGGATTATGCGAATCTTATAGTTGACCACGGCCTCGTGTCTGCTGAGCACGATCCTGTGGTGGGCGATAGAAGCTTCTATAGCTTTGTCTTTTATGCTGGCACTTGGGCATGCCCCCGTGTTAACTGAGCACGGGGCGTGTTCAGCCTTCTGGTCTCTTGTTTTTCTTGGGAAGATGCTGTCGGGGAGGTCAGGCATGCCACGTTTGTTCCTTTTCTTGTATTTATGTTAGATTTAGCTGCCTTTTTGCTTCTTTTGTTCATTTGAGCTCATTTAATCCTGAAAATTCAAAAGGAAGACAAAAGCACACTTTTTCCAACATTAGTACTAAAAAAAGGGTTAGTTTTATGCCACAATTGATGTAATTTATATGTTGCATTTTGTGCACATCAGGAATTGTGGGACAGTTTGAGTGACAGATACGAAGGAAATGAGTTATTCAAGAAACGGAGACTCGATCGACCGAAAACTCAATTCGTAGTTTTTAAGGCTATGAAAGGTGAATCGTTGGATGATCTAGTAAACAGATTTTAGCATTTTCTAAGTGAATTAGATCGAAGTCAAATGGGATTGTGTACGGAGTTCGAAAAGATGAAAAGTTTTTGAATTGTTTACTGAAACAATGGAATATGTATCTGCCTTAATCAAAGAGAATGCTCAATATGAAGAATTGACTCTTGATCAAGCAGTCCAGAAAATGAAAGGTTATGCATGGAACTTAGATGACCAAGACTCTGATTTCGAGAAGTTGCAAGATCCGGCTTTGTACCGTGCACATCAAACTGAAAATTGAAGTAATTCAGGTGTTGCTTCCGTTTCAGAAACTTCTCAAGGAAATCTTGCAAACCATAATGCCTTTGTCATTGGTAGCAATGGTGGAATTACCATTGGTGGAATTCCTATATCTCATGGAACGTCATCGTCAAGTGCTAAGCCAAGTGAACGAAGCTTGAATGTTCCTAAAATTGACTCGCATAGTCTTCTGGTCATAGAAGAAAATATGTCACTTCTTGCATCGTTCATGACGGCATTCAAGATGGTTATTTCAAGGAATTTTCTTTTGTTGATGAATTTGGATGACCCAAGACCATCACGGCTTAGGTCCCCTACTCTAACTAATTTCCTGTTTGTGAATGTAGGAACAACTAAAGAGGGCTATCTATATTTTGTATATCGATAGTGGCTGTTCCAGGCATATAATGGGAAATAAATGTCTATTGTCTAATTTTAAACCTATTTGTGGTGGCTATGTTAACTTTGCGGGTGAAAAGGGTGGTTATATCATGGTTGAAGGTTCTGTGTCAAATGGCAAGATCACCTTGCATAAGGTGAACTTTGTTGAAGAACTGAAGCATAACTTGTTGTCAGTATCTCAGATCTGTGATAACAAGTATACAATGCATTTCACGGATAAGGCTTGCTTCATTCTTAAGCCATGATTTGTAGTTCCAGAAGATTGGATCGTGATGAGACCTCCAAGAGTGAACAACACCTATGTAATGTACATGCGTCTGGTTGTGAACTCCTCTGGTTCGGCAATGCATTTACTTTCAAAGGCAACAGAAGATCAATCTTTCCTATTACATCGAAGGATGGGCCACGTGAATCTACGCAAAATGAATCACTTGATAAAGAATAACTTGGTGTTGGGCGTTCCTTTACGTATTTTTAACATGCATAGTAAATGTGAAATCTGTGAGAAAGGGAAAATTAAACGTAAACCTCATAAGCATAAACACATAAACTCTATCCAACAACCACTAGAGCTGCTTCACATGGATTTTTTTGGTCCGATCCATGTAACTAGCATTGGTGGTATGCCTTATTGTTTGGTTGTCACATATGATTTTTCAAGATATTCGTGGGTATTTTTCTTAAAATCGAAAGATCAAACTTTCGGCACTTTCAAATATTTGTTTAAACAATTAAAGAAAAATTACTCTTTACCCATCAAAAGAATTAGAAATGATAACGAAACTAAATTTAAAAATCTAAATATGGATGAGTTATGTCGTGATATGGGTATTGTTCATCAGTTTAGCGCTCCTTATGTTTCTCAACAGAATGGATTTGCTGAAAGGTAGAATAGGACCCTTATCGTGGCTGCACGAACCCATCTCTCAGAATCAAAATTGCCCATATTCTTTTGGGCCGAAGCTGTAAACACCACATTCTATGTGCTGAATCTTGTTCTTATAGTGAAACATGAAGATAAAACTTGTTATGAAATTCTTGAGAAAAAAAACCAAATTTGAAAGGTTTCCAGCCTTTTGGGATTAAATGTATGATCAGACAGACATCGGATACTCCAAAGTTTGGGGAAATCGGAGAAATTGGTTTCTTCCTAGGTTACGATCTAGGCTCTCCAAAAAAACGAGTACACAATGTCAAGAAATGGATGGTGTAAGTAGTCTGTGATATAACTCCTTTGAGTTAGGATCCTCCTCCATCCGAGTTTGGTCCCAAAACTGGCTACGATTATGACAAGTTGTTTAACTCTTTTTCTTTACCTGATCTAACAGATGATGAGACTGAACTAGTGTACTCACACTTGATTGACAAAGAAGTAGTGGATACAGGTTGGCGTACAAGCATTCCAAAAAATGTCTCTTCAAATGGTGATTCAGGAGTAAACGTTGCCATCATATCAAATGTAAATGATGTCGGAGCTACTCAACCTTCCAATGATGCAGATTCAAGTGATTCTGATGATGAAGTCGAAGTTGCTCCAACTTCAACTGGTGATCTTTATGTTGATTTTTCAACTTATCCAAATGTTGGTACGACATTTGAAAATGTTCAAGCATCTGGTAATGTATCTGCTGAGGGGGAGATTCAGACAAATTCGGGTATAAATCTGCAAGTTCCAGTTGTTCCTGTTAATCGAACAAATAGGAATCATCCTATTGATAATGTTATCGGAGATCCGCGTGAAGGAATAATGACTCGAAGAAGAAGTCTCAATGATATGAAGTGTTTGTTCACAAAAATCAAAGAGAAATAGATCTACATCTTAAGCTTGCATGAGTGCTTTATTTCGCAAATAGAGCCGAAAAACTATCATATGGCGCTGAAAGACAGCTCGTGGTGTGAGGCGATGCAGGAGGAGTTGGCTCAGTTTGACAAGCTGAAAGTTTGGAACTTGGTAGATCTTCCGAAGGGCCAGCATGCGATCAACACGAAATGGGTTTATAAATGTAAAAAGGATGATAAAGTCATAGTCTTCAGGAATAAAGCTCGTTTGGTAGTGCAAGGGTTCAATCAGTAAGAAGGGGTCGATTACACAGAAGTTTACGCACCAGTAGCTCGTCTAGAAGCAATTCATTTGTTCTTAGCTTTTGCTGCTCACATGGGTATTAAAGTCTATCAGTTAGACATCAAAAGTGCATTCCTTTACGGGAAGTTGCAGGAAACTGTGTATGCATCCCAGCCGCCAGGTTTTGAAGCTCCAGAATCGCCGAACAAAGTGTACTTACTGGACAAAGCTTTATACGGTTGACGGGTAGTCCGTAGGACAACCCTTAAGTGCCTTAAAAATATTAAAATCCCATGCTTTACATGTTTAGTTGTTTGAACATGGTAACTACTAGTTGTTTGGACGTGCAGGTGCAAATGGAGCTTAAAAGGGAAGGAATTTGGAGCATAAATAAAAAATTAATTTTGGAATTGAATAATTAAGAAGATAGCATGATAGAGGACGAAATTACGAGAACGTAGGCGAAAACGGTGAAGAAAACGGAGTTGAAACAAAAAAGTTATGCTGAAAACAAGTTTTCATGTTGAAGCCTGCCGTAGGCTACGGCAAGGGCCGTAGCTTACGACGCCGACTGGCACTTTTTGTCACCGTATGACAGTTAAAAGCCACCGTAAGCCATTCCAAGCCACCGTAAGCTACGGTGGCCAGCTACGGTGGCCACCGTAGCTTACGGCGCTGACCTGCGTTAAATGTGTAACTTCCACCTTTTTAATGCGGATTTATGGTGTCTTTTCATGTCCAATCAATCCCATTCGGTTACACTTGATTGGAGAACGAATTTCGGTGCACTTTTGTGACACCTGGGTCACTGAGACCATCAAACAAAAACCAAATCAATGAAATTTGTGTTTCATACTTGGGATTTGTATAAATATGTGTATCGTTTGCACATGTAAATTCTTTTTCAATTCCGGGCTTTAAATCGCTTTCTGGAAGGTTATACGTAATCTGATGCGTAAATATAACCAGTTTAATGCAACAAACACCCCGGAATAGTGACATAGGCTTAACATACCTTAAATAACCTTTACATAACTTAGAAATAAGTTTTGAAGGCTTTGGTATGGCAAAATCAAGTTAATTCGCTTACAGGGACTAAATTTGACAAACTGCGAAAGTATGACGATTCGTACAGGAACAGACATTCTAGAACATGACCATAAGTTAAACATACCATAAATATCCTTTACATAGCTTAGAAATAGGCTTTGAGGGGTTCGGTGTGCTAAAATAAACTTTTGGGTCATTCAGGGACTAAAAGCGTCAAAAAGTGCACAAGTTTGCATTTTCGCGCATAACTTACATTCTGAATACATCCGGACATCAAAAAATTTATGTAATCATTAAAATATTATGTTTTATTGATTGGCTTGTTAAAAATCCATTCATCGCGCAATTTGGATCGTTTTCGCGTCCGTTACGACTTCCGTCGTAATTAACCGAACAACACAACCGTACAGCCAAACGAACTGACATCCGACATATTTTTGAGCATATTTTAAGTTCCTTATACTTTAACTTCATATTAGAGCCTTAAAAGAGGTTAACGGGGTTTAAACGTGTCAAAACACATCAAAAATCAAGTTTGGAGTCAAAGGGGCCTGTTCTGCCAAAAATCAAACTTTCCTGGTCTGCACAAGGCTTACGGACCATAAGCACTTATCCATACGGTCCGTAAGGACCTCCCAGATCAGCAAAACCAGTTTTAACAACTGTTATACACTCATAACCCACATGCAAATGGTATTTCTGAAACTATGGGCTTAATCTAGGGGCTCCAATGGTTTTGTAAAACCATGGGTGCACATGTACGGACAATATCAAAGCACATTATTCGATGAACGATCTTAACTGTCCTAAGAAATCTATAAATACCCCTCAAGATCACAACTCAAAACCCACACCTTTGAATCTGAATTTGTTCTCTAAGTTGATGTGTTTATCACTTCATACCTGAGAATATTCGAATCAAAACTTCCGTTCTTGGACCCGTTGTAAGTCCTCTTTCGTTCTTTTAGCGTTTTATACGTTGACCAGTTTATGGTCAACACGAAGTTCTGTTGAACTTCGCAACGTGAGCGTAATCACGATGGTTATAGTCCCTTGTGACTATACCTACTGATTACCACGTTACCTAGGCTCAGTGACGAGTCGTAGTTTCGGCCAAAATGCGTATTCTTGCGTATTTTGTAACCAAACTACTTTTAGGTATCAAAACCATTTGTTTTGATACCAAACTTATTTTTCTAACTTAGTTAAGCATGTTTTGACATGCTTAGCTCGTCACTTATAGTTTAGTGCTTTTCTAGGGTCGTAAGTCAAGCGGTCTAAACCACCACTTAGACCATCGAACCCAACCCATTTGGTCGATCTCTGGGATCCGACCAAATACTTTAGGTGACCATAGTTGTATAGGGAATAACCTTTCGAGGTTATACCTTATGGTCACGACGTTTAGTTAGTTGTATGATAGGTAGTTAATATGCCTTAGGTAAATTACTGAAATGGCCAATTTACGCCAAAATTCATTTTTGCATATGTAACATAATTTTTGATATCTAAACTGATTTGGCAACAATATTAGACATGTTAAGGCATATTTTACTTATCATAGGACTAGTTAGGCGATCCGAACATGTTTTACGCGAATGACGGGTTAAAGTAGCATAAGCCACCTAAACAGGTCGTAATGGGTCGTAAGCACCTAGGTTAGGTTTCATTTTAGTATGTAGGCTTTGTTAAACCATATCATATGATTTCCAACACTCATTTGGTTTACGAAACCACATTCTATCCGATCTCCCTATTTAGGTCCGGTTATTAACGTAGTTACCTATATTAGGTGCCGTTTGATCCCGTGATCTTCTAGCTTTGCTTGGTGGTTATCCTAGGACTATTGAGCAATCTCAAGTGAGTACATAGACCCTTATTTTACTGTTTTCAAACTGTTTTGGGGTGAAACACATGTGCCTACATGTTACTTTCGTGATTTCCATGTTTTCATATCATATGCTTGTTATGTTCATTAGTACACATATAGTACATGATTTCACGCATTTCACACCATGTATGTCCATTTGGTGCATACCTAGTGCATTGCTTTACATTACATTTCATGCTATGTATGTTCACTTAGCATGCTAGCACCTTGTTTTACATTACATTTTGTTGCATATGCTCATCCAGCATATGGACACACTGTTTCACATTACATTTTTGTTGCATATGCTCATCCAGCATATGGACACATTGTTTTACATTTTGAACCATTTGTAACTATTTGATTGTATGAACCATTTGTAGCCGTGTTACATTTATGTGAAGCATTTGTAACCTTTTGAATTATGTAAACCATTGGTACCTGTAACCATAGGACTTGACAACTCCCATTCCTGAAATCCTGGGTTTGTTTGGACGTAAGGAATGACTGGATCCGAAAACATTTTTTGATAACCTTTACTTTAAGGTTATCCTACTGTCTCAAGGCTTTGATGTAGACGTTTAACTTACCGCATAAGTGTTTGTATCAGTAAAGCATGCAGTTATTTTGCAAAACATGACTTTTGATTATTCAAAATACCTTGTTTCGTATTTTTTTTACTTATGGTTCAAGTAGCCTCATTCTACTTACCATACATAACATTGTTTACACATTACATGATTTACATTTGACAATAGACATTTGACCATACATAAACATTTCTACAATTGTTAAACATTACATCTTGGTGGTTGTTTGAGTAAGTGATTTAAGTAACGAGGCGACGTGTAATACGATAAAAACATGGTGGATACGCCGCTGGTACTTCCTATATATAAGTGTTTTATGGTATTACATTTCTACAATTGTTAAACACATTTTCACATAAACATCGTTTTACAAATAACTTAACTTATACAAACTCATTTTTACTTGGTTATCCGCTTAACCATACATTATTCTTTTATACATATGTATCATTTGGTTTATTCATCACTTTTCAAATGATTTATGAAAGGAAACACTCAACAAGATTCATGACTACTTTTTATTAAACAGTTTCTTTAAACTCAAGTCATGAATCCTATTTTCACAAAACCTATGTATCTCACATGCATTTTTATGCTGACGTACCTATTTACACATGTGTTTTCAGGAGCTATTGCATAGGATGATAAAGTCAAACATAGGCGGACCCGTGCCTTAGCAACTTAAAATGAAGCTAGAACTAGTTTAATTATGTTATGTACTCTTTGTTTCTTGTTTTAAGACAATGTAACTCTCTCGTTTGATAAATAAAACATAACTTTAATTTCCATGGTTGTGAAACAATTAATTCTGTTACAACACTCCCTGACGTTTCCGCCACGTTTTGTTGTTTTACGTGGTCGGGGTGTGACAACCTTTGGAGACTTGGAGCTTGAAGAACCATCTAAAAAATCAAGAGTTTGATGTTTTTTATTTCTATGAACATTGAAGACTTTGTTATGATGTTTATTCAGGCCATGAGTGGCTAAACACTTTGTGATCATCCTGGATTGAAGGTTTGCTTGAGAAATTTCATATTGGATTTCTTAATTTCTAGAATAACAATCTTTATCTTTATGATTTGTTTGTTATGGTGTGTGATTGCTTTGTTGTAAATTGTTGATTCTTATGTTAAACTAATTAGAAACCATACGTTCTTGGTTCCGTTGGCAATCGAGATATCATGGGTATAGTTAGGCTTGGGTAAGGGTTGATTGATCATCGGGTAACAACCTCACGTTCTAGGAATCTGAGTACATAGTTCCCTTTCATCACTGCAAGTAGTCACACATGAGCTATGTCTATGTAGTTCTTTCTAGTGGAATGATAACATGAATGTCAATTGAAACCGGAAGTCTAGGATGGTCATTCGTCTCTAATTTGTTTACAATCAAAACTTTCATTCTTGCAATTACATTAGAAATCTTAGTTTTAAAACCAATTCAATCAAATCAACTCTTGAAATTTACTTTACTTGCATTTAGTTTAATTTTAGTTAACTTAGATAAACACTTCAAATAACACATATTCCACAAACTCCCTGTGTTCGATACCCACTTACCCCTAACTATTTAGTAGTATTTGGATTAAATTTGATTGTGACCACGACATCACGTCAAATTTTGGCGCCGTTACCGGGGAGTAGTGCGCAACCTGTGTTATTTTTTATCTTTTTAAGTTTGTTATTTTTCTGGTTTACGCTGGGTGTGTTAGTGTGCAGGTATTTACAGGTGCATGCGTACTAGAAGCTCTCACAAGCTATCACCATTAGCATTTGATCCGGAAATTGAGCGAACTTTAAGAGGAAACATAATTTTGTTAAGGGAAAACAGAATCAGCGGATCACCAACAACACCAACTACACCGATTACACCACTTAGATACATGGATCCACCACCACCACCCACCACGGGTGAGCTTATACCACCTTTCATACCATCATCAACTCAACCTTCACCAAATACCACCATGCCTAACACCACTACCGACCCTACTCCACCTCATGATGTTACACCAACCAACACTACACAACCCATTACCACCCAAGAGGAACCTACACTAACTTTTAACCCTTCTACTACAATTCCACCTTTCACCCATTTCTTTCCAGGTGCGGGTCAATCATCTTCAACCTATTCAATACCACCAAACTCAACCATTGTTCATGCTACTTCTACATTTAGACCATCGAACCAGTCGGGTTTTCAATATTCAACTCTTCCATAGGAGGAGATGGATATGATGAAGGGTATGAAGATTTTGAGGGTTATGATGAAGACGGATATGCATATGGGGGTGATGGAGATCAAGGGGAATTTGCTTATATACAAGGTCAAACTCAAGGAATGCCAAGTGTTGGTGAAATTACACAACAACAGATTATACCACAACATATTCGGCCAAGGCCACAAGGGCCACAATTGCAACGTCCTACACCATTGCAACAAGTTCGTTCACAAAATGCACAACCACAATTCCAAAGGCCAATTCAACACCCACCGATGCCACAACATCAACTTTAACCACATGTACCTCAAGGGCCTATACAAAGACCAATGGGTCCTATTCGTCCAAGGGGTCGGTTGGGTGTACCAAGAAGACATCTTAGAGAACATGCGAGGGGCATTGAAGCGCATTTTAGGCCGGTAATCACTCATAATCCTTCACCGGTAGTTATTCCTCACAATAATCAAGGGAGGACATTTGAGGTGAGAACCAATTCATTGCAAAGTTTGCCAAAATATAAGGGTCTAGCAACGGAGGAGCCTTATTTTCATTTGGAGGCTTATGACTCGATTTGCAACACTCTTGGGAGTCAAGGTTTTTCGGCCGATGATGTCAAACTAGTATTATTCCAATTTTCTTTGGAAGACAAGGCAAAGAAGTGGTTTTACACTTTACCTTCGGCATCTATCTACACTTGGGCGGAGACGCAACAAATATTTTAAGATGAATTTACACCGCTCAAAAGACCAATGATGCTAGGAAGGGGTTGAGGAGTTTTCAGCAACAAGGTGAAATGTTTCATGAGGCCTTTGAGCGTTTCAACATGATGATCAAGAATTGCCCTCATCATGGGATTGAACTTTGGGAATTGATGAATGCTTTCCACGAGGGGTTAAGTGCCAAAGATGCTCGCGATTTAATGTCCATCACAAATTGTACTTTTGGTACAACTTACGAGCATAACGATTGGGAGTTTTTGGAGAAAATGGCAAACACATCAAAAAGAAAAGCTAAAGCGTCAAGGAGAGCACGACCGGCCGTTACTCGAACTCAAGTGCATGCAGTAGACGATGGTAATGTTCAAACCTCTAACCAAATTTATGATGTTTGTGCTATTTGCAATGAGATAGGACATGCGGCTGAAAATTGCCAAGGAGTGGAAGGGCAATATGAAGAGGTGAATGCATTGCAAGGGCAAGGCGGGGGTAGTAGAAATTACAACATGAATTCCAATACTTACCACCCCGGTTTACGAAATCACCCGAACTTTAGATACGGGAATCCGTCAAATCAAGCCAACCCGAACTTCCAAGGAAACCAAGGATTTCAAAGGTAATATCAAACGGGTCAAAGCTCTTCGGGTGGAAATGAAGTAATGAAGATGTTGAAGGCGATGCAAATTGAGATGCAACGAAGGAATCAGCTTGATGATGCTCGCATTTAAAAAGACGAAATCCGTGATAAAGAAATTCAGTCGTTAACTACCCAAATGAGTCAACTTGCAAGTGATGTGGCGATATTGAAGAAAGCAAAAGGCCAACTACAAAGTGACATGGTGACAAATCCCAAAAACATTAAAAGTGTTAATATCAATGTGGTAAGTACCGTTCCTAATAGTGAATTTAATGAAACATTTCTAACATCTTCTTGTCAAGTGAGTGCAGGTATAGGAAGGGATGCCGAAGTCAAGAATGACAAAGAGCATGGAGCACCACTCGTGCCTATCCGAGGGGGAAAACTAAAAATTCCTCATGCATTGTTGGACTATGGGGCGGGCATGAGCATGCTACCAGGCGAGTTGTATGACATGTATGACTTTGGCCCGCTGCAAGATGTAGACACCATGGTGAGCTTGGCGGATGAAAATTGGAGGCGCCCACGAGGAATGGTTAGGAATGTTAAGATTCAGTTAGAAGAGTTTGAATACCTGGTGGATTTTCTAGTTCTAGACTATGCTTCTACTAAAATGGCAGCACAACAAAGGGCAATATTAGGTCGACCGTTTCTATACACAACAAATGCTCAAATAAATTGTAGAGACGGTATTATTACCATGACCGAAAAGAACCGTAAGTTGTCCTTTGATGTTCAAACTAGAGTGATTAGTTATGAGTCCATTGAAAGGAAGGGTGGTGAGTCTAGTGTTTGTATGGAAAATGTGTGTCAAAGAATGAAAATAAATCACCCACCGAATCGTGAAGAAAAGCATATGGGTTCAAGCAAGAGTGTATTTAATTACCCACCGAGTCGAAATGAGATGGATGCATTTTGCTCAATGACACGAGGAAGTGATGGAGATGGCAGGAACCGTTTCTTTGAGCCACCCTAAATGGGGGTGGCACAGTCTGGCTGAAGACCTAAAAACTTAGCGCTGCTCGGGAGGCAACCCGGGGTTTTACACTGATCTTTCTATTTCGTTATTTTTCTATGTTTCACCATGGCAACATTCAAGTGTGGGGAGGATGTACGGATATTCGTGTGAAGATGGTGATAGAAAGTCGGATTATCTACAACATCTGTTTTGTCAAACTTCACCAGGTCATGTACTCTTTCTTTAGTCTTGATATGTTCTTTAGCTTTGAAATATTGGTAGTTAGTTTGTTTTCTTTTGTTTAAAAAATAAAAAAATTACAAAAAGAAATTTGGGGTTTGAGAGTATAAGCAAATGTTGGTGTTTTTGTTGAAAGCGATCTTCCCTTCAAAACCATACATTGGGCAATGTATCTCAAGTGTGGGGATAAGGGGAAAATTTTGAGAATTTTTGAAAAATTTGTGAAACCAAGCGAAAAGTTGTTGGAATTTGAACACTTGACATTGTTCCGCATGACACACCGACACCCCTTTCTAGTCATTTCTTGGTGAGTTTTTGAGTCACATATGATTATTAAAGATGTTTTCCTTGTTTTGAGTGGCGGTGTGTGTATTGTGTTAATAGAACATGTGTACGAATTATTGTTGAAGCCTAGGATTAGCATGCATGTGAAAATGATAGGGGACTTTTAGGTAGCCTCGTCTAGATGTGTGAGAGTGTGGGAATTGGGGGTTGGACCTCATACGTTACATATATGAGCTTAGTATTGTGAGGGGTGGGGGTTTGGTCTTTAGAAAGCCATTGTTTGAGCCTTATACCATTCGGTTGTGACCCAAACCTACTTCTTACAAAAACTTTACCTATTGAGACGACCCGGTTTAGGAATTTAGTTTGTGATTGTTGATGTTCTTGTATATATTGTTGAGTTCTATGCTTAAAAAAACAAAAACAAAACGAAAGAAAAAAAAAGAGAAAAGAATATGAGAAAAATACAAAAAGATAGATTTAGTTGCAATAGTAGTTGAAAACGTTGATGAAGTTGTGTATATAGTTGATGTTTGCTTTGTTTAGTAGTAGAAATAAAAACCGGGTCGAATCAATGAGCTACTTTCACATTCCCACTATTTCCTACATTTACACATAGCCCCGTTACAACCCGAATGTCCTTTTGATTCATAAGCATGCTAAATATTTGATAGGACGAGATTTGATTTGTATAAAAGCTTATTGTCGCCAATCACACACGTGCATTGAGTGTTTTAGCATAATGTGCTAAAATTTCTTGTGACCGAGAGTTGTTGTGAGGGGTGTGTCTTATGGTGTGATAAAAAGTTAGTAAAAGGACGATACATTTTAGTTTGATTTGCATGTTGATTGCTTGTGGTTTTTGAATGGGTTGCTTGGGACAAGCAACGGGTAAGTGTGGGGATGTGACGGGTGGTCCGTAGGACAACCCTTAAGTGCCTTAAAAGATTAAAATCCCATGCTTTACACGTTTAATTGATTGAAGATGGTAACTACCAGTTGTTTGGACGTGAAGGTGCAAATAGAGCTTAAAAGGGAAGGAATTTGGAGCATAAATAAAAAATCAATTTTTGGAATTGAAGAATTAAGAGGATAGCATGATAGAGGACGAAATTACGAGAACGTTGGCGAAAACGGTGAAGAAAACGAAGTTGAAACGAAAAGGTTATGCTGAAAACAAGTTTTCATGTTGAAGCCTGACGTAGGCTACGGCAAGGGCCGTAGCTTACGGCGCCGACTGGCACTTTTTGTCACCGTATGACAGTTTAAAGCCACCGTAAGCCATTCCAAGCCACCGTAAGCTACGGTGGCCACCGTAGCTTACGGCGCTGACCTGCGTAAATGTGTAACTTCCACCTTTTAATGCGGATTTATGGTGTCTTTTCATGTCCAATCAATCCCATTCGGTTACACTTGATTGGAGAACGAATTTTGGTGCACTTTTGGAGACTTGGAGCTTGAAGAACAATCTAAAAAAATCAAGAGTTTGATGTTTTTGATTTCTATGAACATTGAAGACTTTGTTATGATGTTTATTCAGGCCATGGGTGGCTAAACACTTTGTGATCATCCTGGATTAAAGGTTTGCTTGAGACATTTCATATTGGATTTCTTAATTTCTAGAATAACAATCTTTATCTTTATGATTTGTATCTTATGGTGTGTGGTTGCTTTGTTGTAAATTGTTGATTCTTATGTTAAACTAATTAGAAACCATACGTTCTTGGTGCCGTTGGCAATCGAGATATCATGGGTATAGTTAGGCTTGGGTAAGGGTTGATTGATCATCGGGTTACAACCTCACGTTCTAGGAATCTGAGTACTTAGTTCCCTTTCATCACTGCAAGTAGTCACACATGAGCTATGTCTATGTAGTTCTTTCTAGTGGAATGATAACATGAATGTCAATTGAAACCGGAAGTCTAGGATGGTCATTCATCTCTAATTTGTTTACAATCAAAACTTTCATTCTTGCAATTACATTAGCAATCTTAGTTTTAAAACCAATTCAATCAAATAAACTCTTGAAATTTACTTTACTGGCATATAGTTTAATTTTAGTTAACTTAGATAAACACTTCAAATAACACATATTCCACAAAATCCCTGTGTTCGATACCCACTTACCACTAACTATTTAGTAGTATTTGGATTAAATTTGATTGTGACCACGACATCACGTCAACGGTCTTCATCAGGCTCCTCGTGCCTGGTATGAGACGTTGTCAAACCATTTGTTGGTGAACGGTTTCACTCGTGGTGCAATAGATTCCACTCTCTTTATCTTAAGGAAAGGGGGAGATTTCTTGATTGTGAAAATTTATGTCGATGACATTATTTTTGGTTCTTCAAATGAAGATCTTTGTCAGTAATTCGAGCAAGTGATGAAATCAAAGTTTGAGATGAGTGCAATGGTTGAGCTGAAGTTTTTCATCGGGTTGCAAGTGGATCAAGAAGTCAATGGCACATATATTCATCAGACGAAGTACGTCCAGGATATCCTCAAGCGATTCAACATGGAAGACAACCTGCCTTACGAAACTTCGTTGCCTACCAATCACAAGCTGTCAGATGAAAAGGAAAAATATCCTGAAGTAGATCCTTTGGTTTATCGTGCAATGATTGGATCTTAATGTATCTTACTGCATCTCGATCCGACATAATGTTTTCGGTGTATTTATGTGCTTGGTATCAAGCCACTCCGAGAGAATCGCATTTGAAAGCCGTTAAATGGATTTTTCACTATCTTAAAGGAAAACAAGACTTGTATTGTGGTATCCAGTCGAGGGAGGCTTGGATTTGATAGCATATGTGGATGCGGATTTTGGTGGGTGCCCGATCAACAGGATATCAACCTCTGGTGGTGCTCAACTGCTTGGAAGTCATCTGCTATACTAGCATTGCAAAAAGCAACATTTAGTGTCGCTGTCCATATGTGAAGCAGAATACATCTCCACTTCTAGCTGCTGTGCTCAAGTCTTGTAGATCCAACAACAATTGCGGGATTACGGTTTTAATTATACATAAATTCCCATCATGGTAGATGTTGGGTGTCGAATCTAGCAAATAAAATAATAAGAAAACTACTAGTATGAGTAGAAATAGAGTTCGTGTCCACAGGGATACAGGTTAACTAATTATGCCAAAACGTTTTAAACACAGATACGGTTGTTTTGAAAGGGGGGGTTTTAAGTTTAAACTAGAATGTAAAAAAAAAACAATTTTTAATATTTAGATTAAAAAGAAAAGATATTAAAATGGTTGGAAAATTCAGATGTTAGAAACTAATTTCAAATTTCTTGATTCGGTTCGACTTACGATCATTAACGGTCATGGTGCAATGATCCTTTTAAATAATAGTTTGTATCTATACTAGATGTCACGCGGTTCGGACATCCACTCCATCTGATGTCTAACCAAGCGCAGTTCGTCTGTTAGAGCCAACCCGCTACTCTAAACTCACGCCGTTCGGATTTTAGTGTGCGGGTTGCGTGATAGAAGTATCGATTATAATCAAACACACACATCGTTCGGTATGTTTAACTAGATTGTATGATTCTATAACGAAACCGAGTTCATAGACAAACACACCCCGTTATTTGTTCCTTTTATCAAAAATCAAAACTGGTTAAGGTTTTAAAACTTGATGAACTTTATTAGAATAATTAACAAAGCGGCCAGTTTCATTAACAAACTAATATATATCCGGTAAAATATCCGGATTTAAGATCAAGAAACACACAAACAAACCACTAAAATAATTGAATCTAACATAACCGTTTCACATAAATTTATGAACCAAATCAAAGAAAACAAACCCCGATGTCGAAACTATAAGAGTCTAGTCGGACATGGTGGCTATAACAATCAATAGAAAATATGAAACAAACATCCAAAACTAAAACTCACTAAACAGTTAGATCACCAAAATAATGTTTTTTTTTCTTCTTCCACTTGCAGTTGCCGTCCAAATCGATGCCCCCTTTTTTCGTCCAGATTGTTTTTTTTATATATCCTCTTCTCCTTTGATTGCCTACACCTTCATGTGATTGTTGTTGGCAGCCCATGTTTTTTTTAGCCCAACAAACTTGATTTCCGATCTAATGGCCCAGTTTAATTGGATTATAAATCATTATGTGGCCACTAAATCTAATTCGTTGTTTCTATGTCAGCTTGCATCACCATTTAGCACAATAAGACTAATTTTCAACCATAGAAATTAAGTCAACCCATTCCATTATAACTTGATTTTCTTTTGAAGCCTAACTTGTACATGAGCTCATCACTTTTCTTTCTTGAATCCTTTTATTGCGTTGCAATCGATCCGTATCTACATAACGTTAAAAACGTCCAAAGTATATTCCGTTCCACAAAAATATGTATTTCTCAAAATAGTGTAATTTCTATGGACTAAAGGCATAAAATGCCATGAAAATATATACAAAATATATGATAAAATATGCCTAAAAATGCAACTAACAAATCTCCCCAAGCTTAAACATTTCCTTGTCCTCAAGGAAGTCAAGAACAAGAATAAATCGAGAAATAAACACGAAAAATAAAAACGCAAATGCATGCTTTAATAATTTTTTTTAACCCGCTTCTTTTATTCGGGAAAATAAACTTGTAATGAGATCATATCTAACAATATCAACTCCTATTACATTCATTCGAACCCGGGAAATACTTACACGTGTAACCGCGATTGTTGATATTTTGTGTCCCTTTAAACTCAAACCCGCTTAATTACAACCATATGTTTTCTTCTTAATAATATCAAATTTACCAACATGGTTTAATCGTCCCCACGCCCAACACCTATGGCAATATCTACCCAACCTCACGACTTTTTGAAGATATCCAAAACCACACTTGATGCGACCATGCACCCAAACCATGACACGATAGTTATTATCTTTTTTCCGTTTTTCAAGGGGTCGGGACTTTTCTCCCTAATTTGCTCAAATATTTTTTTTTTCGATTTCGATTTTTTTTTCAAAATTTTGGCATACATTGTGCTCTTTTACCCCTTCCTTTCTCTCTCTCTCTCTCTCTTTTTTTTTTTTTTGACTATAATAACCTATTGGGTCAATTTTTCACCACTTTGAGGTCAATTTTTCACCTCTTAATTTTTTTTTCAATGAAATTACAGAGGTGTCATGATATGGGGAACATGGTGTGTGATAGAGGATATGCAACTCAACCGATTTTTGGTCCGGATCAATTTTTGACCACAAGCATCAAGATGGGAAACTAAACACATATATTCAATTAAGGTTATTGCATACAACATTGGCGTTCCTAAGTTAGGGCCGAGCCTATCAACACATCCCAAATTATCTATGTTTTCTTCCCCAAAGTTACCATTTCACGCATAAGCTTTGACATGCTAGAAATCATATCATTTCTCATTTTTTCACAAATCATTTTCAGCCGAATAGAAACGGGTTTTGTTTTTTTTAATGCATGTATATACACCCTAAATGCAATGAACATGAAAAATGCAACTATATGCAACTATTTACAAACTAAGTAATGATGATTGAATGAGAATACGGACATTACCTCTAATCTCAACCTCCCCAAGCTTAAGACATAGCATCGTCCTCGAGGCTCGAAGAAATACGTGGAAGGCATCTACAAAGGTGGTGGAGGTCCAAGTCGACCTATGTGATCAAGGAGAGAGGTGCTGGTGCGACCCATCTCACCCTTAAACGAGTAGTGGTACGCAAGCCTACTTGAATGAACTCAAGGTGTACACAGTCAATCAAAATTAAGTGACCAGATTAGATGCAACTCAAAACCCATTCAGTGTGGTCATGCTCAGTTCAAACAAAATTACTGTAGCAAATCAATTTCAATTCAAGTGTTTCACCAATATTCATATGATGAAGCTCTAACTTATTCTTGGTTAATTCAAACAAAATTCATTGAATTAAGACTGTTTAGTATGGTAACAGTGAAGTAGGGTTCAAATCCATAACAGGTTTTAACTCAAGTTTAAGAAAGATGAAAGGATTGGCCAATCGAGGATGTTGAGATACGGCGCCAATTTGTTGCCACAGGAGTAAGGGCGACGGGTGTCTCAGAACATTGGCAGAGAGAAAGAAAGAAGAAGCAGACACATACCTGATGGCGGCGACGTAGAAAGGTGGTGCGGTGGTGACTGGCGGCGGTTGATGACTATGTCCGGCGGTCATTCGGAGTGCGAAGGAGGTGCGGCTGTGGAAGTCAAGGGCGGAGATGACGGTGTTGCTTCGGTTAGAACCGGCAACGGAGGTGATTGTGAGTGGTTGGAGCCGGCGTCGGAGTGCGAAGGTGGTCGGGTGGCGAACAAGTAAGGCTGCCGATGAAGTGTGAGGAGGATGGAGGTGGGCAGCGGCTGATGTTAGGGGTGGAGGGGAAAGAAAGTTTTTTTTTCTTTTACCTGTTTCTTTATTATTATTTTTAGGGTTAATGGATTTAAACACCCCCAACTATGCCCATTTGGCCGATGGCACTCTCAACTTTCACTTTGGCTCAGAACACTCCCAACTTAACACATCGATTGTCATGGCACCCCTTCGTTAAATATTCACTAACCAGGTTACTAAAATTGGCCTATGTGGCAATTTAATCTGATGTGGCATTCCTACGTGTCAAGTATACTCATTCACCATCTTTAAAACCCCCAGTCAGTAACAAACTCATTCTGTAAACCCTAATCCTAACTCATAGAGAAATCAGACGCACCTTGGAGCAAAGCCATCATCAACATACGATCCGGTCGATTTTCGTGAAGAACAAACCCTAATCTTGAATCAAAATGTGCTCCTCTTCTACGTCTTCATCCACAGTCTCCAGAAACCCTAAATTGTTTAAGGTTGATTTGGAGGGTAATGTGTACTGCCATCATGATGTTGTAGCAGTTGTTCGAGTTGTTGGACGGAAAAGTGTGCGGCAAGGTCAACAATTCTATGGATGCTCTCATTGGCCGGTATGTTCCACCTTAACTCCAAGTATTTTTCTTGAATTGAATTGATTGATTAACAGAGGTGTTGTTGGCTTTTGCAGAGATCAGACTGCAAGTTCTTCTTATGGAAAGAAGATGTCGACAAAATGTTCAACCAACATGCATCCCAGTGCAGGTTCAGTTCAGAAGACCTGAAATATGAAAACATGGTCTTAGTAGAAGAGAATAGGTGGTTGAAAGCAAAGATATCTGGAACAGAGTCGAAATGGAACAAGCAACATGTGTTAACCTTGTTTATTGGCATTAGCATAGTGTTGTATATGTTTAGGTAGTATGAACTGTGTTGTTGTTGTAATTGTACACTTTTGACTTTTGATGGAATTTAATGCAAAATCCTACTCCTTGATTGTATATATCTGCACATGTATTGATATTACCATATTAGTCAACATATCCAAATTTTAATTTGACCAACAAATGTCAAAGGTCATGATATAATAAGAAACATACCTCTAATGGGTCTGCACATATAGCTGCACATCTGCATATGGGTCAAAACTGCAAGTGTCCAAAACTGCACAATGCATATGGGTCAAAACTGCAAGTATCCAAAACTGCACAATGCATATGGGTCAAAACTGCAAGTGTCCAAACTGCACAATGCATATGGGTCAAACTGCAAGTGTCCAAATCTGTGTATGTTGTCCAAGCTGTAATGACCAAATCTGCACTATATAATGACCAAAACTGCATAGTATAATGACCAATCAACCAAAATGCATAAAGACCATAAACAAGACTTATACCATTACATAACCAACAGTTATAACATTACCAAAAGTTACCCTAAAGAGTTATAACATCACCACAAGTTATCCTAGAGAGTTATTACATAACTTAAAGTTGTCCAAACAGCCAACAACACAAAAAGTCATAAAGACCACAAAAAAGTCAAACATGTCCATTTATCACAAAAAAGTCAAACTATGACTTTTTAACTGCTGCCTTGTATGTTCCCTTTCCATTTGACATTTGACTTGACAGTTGACTTGACAGTTGACTTTGTAGCTGACTTCTGGCTGGGAATTTTGCTGATTTCCTTGTTCAGTACATTTTCTCTTGTAGTTAAAGCCCACAATGTACACAGACAACTGTCACAATATAGTAGTTAAAGCCCACAATATACACAGACAACTGTCACTAAAACAAGTAATTCACCTGCAGTAGATTGTTGATTTCCTTGTTCAGTACATTTTCTCTTGTTGTGACCTCTACCCCCACAATTACCACAAGTCATTATCACCCTATGCTTGGTAAGTTTCCCTGGTCTCTTTGGATCCTCATGAGGAGCCCTCTTTCTATTCTTCTTAGGCCTCCCAGGTTGAGATCTTATTGGTGGTGGATCCATAGGGTGGTGAATCTTGGGCCAATACCTTTCACTAGGTATTGGAGGGATTGAGAATTCATAAGCCTTCATGTATGTGTCTTTGTGGTAACACACATCAACATACTCTTCTGCATTTTTATGCAAAAACCCAGCTACTGCACAAACATGTTTACATGGATACCCCCTCAAATCCCATTTCCTACATGTGCATGTTCTATTATCTAGATCAACTGAAACATCATCAAAATCCCTGACTTGAAACACATGGTATGATGAGGGATACACCTCACATCTATATGCAGCATGTTTTGAAAAATCAAGCTTTTCTTGGATTTTAGGGCATATAACAACATCCCTGGCACTCATTTCTGTTCTTTTAGTAACCAGCCTACTCATGACCTGAATCCTTATGTCCTCTAACATGTGTATAATGTGTTTTGACCTTACATTGATGATAAAGCCATTAAAAGTTTCAGCCATGTTGTTAACTATAACATCACATTTTGTGTGAGTGTTCAAATAGCACCTGTTGAACCAATTGGGATTTTGCTTGAGTAAGGCCTCTACTGCATCAGGGTTTATGCTCCTCATCTCTTCAATGGCTTGCAAGTAATCAGCTTCACAATAGGCCCTAGTTGATTTCCAATATAGCTCCTTTAACTCTTCATCTTTGTATAGGCTCCTTTAACTCTTCATCTTCACAATAGGCCCTAGTTGCTTATCAAAACCACTCCTTTCTTCCACTAAAACCTCTTCTCCAATAGGCTTCTTTTGCAAACCACCTGTTTCTTTCGATACACCCTCTTGAACAATAGACTCCTCATCCAAATCAAATGCCCATGTAGCCTCTTGTACACTAGGCTGATTATTCAAACCAACTAGTTTATCAGCAACAGCCTCCTTTCCTGAGGCAATGGATTCAGATCTAGGGACTTCAAGTACAGGAGGGTTACCACTTTTGTCAGATGCCCTACTCACTCTACTGACATGGACTACTTTCTTTTTGGACTGGGTTACAAGTTTTTTTGGCCGCCCTCTTCGTTTAATGGGTTGGGAACTGGATTGGGCTTGTGGTTTACTGGGTGGTGAATAAGATTGGGCTTTGGGTTTACTGGGCTGGGACATGAATTGGACTTCTTGTTCATGGCTAATTGGAGCGACTTGAATAAAGACCTCCATGAATGGTTCAGACCATGTTAGAGCCTTCAATGCAATCTCCAAAACATCATTATCATCCCCAAACCACTTGAATTCACCAGTATCAGAGTTTAATCCATACATGTAAAAATCCCTACTTTCATAACACCCAGAATCCATTGCATACTCTAACAACTCAAAGTATGCAATGTGATCAACATCCATACGTATCAACTTTGATTCACCTCCAACATATTGAGGTTGATCAAAACTAATATCCAATGTTCCACCATACCATAGCATCACATCGATAATCTCCATCAGTGCAATCAGTGAACAATACCAATATATTGAGAGAAAACGTACCTCTGATCGATTAGGGTTTGATCGCCATTGATGAACTTGAGAGCTTCTGATATGTTCTTAACTTGGTTTGAGTGAAGTGATGGTGTGTTTTGGGGATTATAAACTTCACGAATGAGGGGTTATCCACATCAGTTAATGTGTGACACGTAGGAATGCCACATCAGATTAAATTGCCACATAGGCCAATTTTAGTAACCTGGTTAGTGAATATTTAACGAAGGGGTGCCATGACAATCGATGTGTTAAGTTGGGAGTGTTCTGAGCCAAAGGGAAAGTTGAGAGTGCCATCGGCCAAATGGGCATAGTTGGGGGTGTTTAAATCCATTAACCCTTATTTTTATTAACTATCAGCTCTGAAACATCCCTCCCACATTATTTTTAGAGAAAATGCAATTTGCGTCCCTGTGGTATGTGCCAAACATCAACCTGAGCCCCTAAATTCATTTTTTGGTTTTTTGAGCCCCCGAACTTATAAATTCATAACAGTTTGAGTCCTTCTGTCACACTGTCGTTTGTTTGACTGTTTGACTATTGTGAAATGTCCTTTATACCCTTAATGATACATACATATAATCCCTAATTCCCTAAATTGATTAAACTGATTCATCTTCACAACTGATCTCATACGAACCCTAATTCCCAAATCTTCTTTCTCTCTAATTCCTCAACGACAACAGCAACAATTTCTTTGCAGAAATATAAAATTACAGTGAGCTTGCTTTAATTAATATACTCATACTCACTTTCTTTAATTAATATACTCATATATACTGTACTATATTAGTTTTGATTTCAGTAAGCCAAATTTCATGTAAAACGTGCTACCTTTGTCAAACTAAATCTCAAGATTCAAATTGGGCATAATTTATTAGAACTGATGCTTAGCTTTAGAGAAAATAGTATTGAAATGAATAGATCTGAGTACTAGCTCGTTAACTATTTGGATTGAAACTTCATTATATGCCTATTCATGTCTACAGACACTTACTCCGAAATATGTGTCCGTCTATTTGAATCATCGAAGAAATGCGACTGGAATGCTGCTAAAGTCATTTTTTATCAGAATCGGGACTGGGTAAGGTACAGCATCCATGAAAATGGAGAAACAGCACATCACTTCGCATCATCCAAAAAACGAAGCAAACATGTGGAGAACTTTGTGAAAAATCTGGTGGATATGATGGAGCCAGAAGACTTGGAGCTTGAAAATCTAAATTTCAGCACCACCTTCCATATGGCAGCCGTAGCTGGAAACATCGAAACGGTTAAGATTATGGTGGAAAGGAACAAAAACTTGCTGACAATCATGGGTGGTAATGCTGATGCTAACTTACGAATGATGCATCTACATCGTCATCAACAACAACCGGTAAACATTAAATTAGGGCTTAATAAAGTTATTTGGGGTTTTTAGAAGGGAAGAGATGACAAAAGACGGTCTTACCCCTGGCTCAAACAGTCAAACAAACGGAAGATTGACGGAGGGACTCAAAGTGCTATGAATTTATAAATTCAGGGGCTCAAAAAACCAACAAATGAATTTAGGGGCTCGGGTTGATGTTTGGCACATACCACATGGACACAAATTGAATTTTTCTCTTATTTTTATTAACTATCAGCTCTGAAACATCCCTCCCGCATTTTTTTTCACAGAATGCTCACCCGGCCGGGTGAAGGCTTGACACGCCCGGGTCTAGGACCTGAATGTTTTTAATAATTTCCAACACGCCCGGGTCATTTTTAAAAAAATTTCGAACACGGCCAGGCAAGGTTCTGAAACAAAAACTCACTTTCACACGGTCGGGCATTTTTTAAAAAAATATCCAACGCGGCCGGGTTAAACTTTTTTTTTTTTACTAAAAAAAACATTTTTTTTTATATTTTTTTTTTGTTTTTTATGGAATTAAAAAAAAAGAGAACAATACGAAATCACGGGTTGCCTCCCGCGAAGCGCCTTACTTTCTCGTCATTGGCTAGACTTGAACCTTATTTCGTTAATCTGGTGCTTGATCAATACACGAAATAAGCTTTTGGATAATACTTGGTGATTTAAATTTTGGTACTTTGTACTTTGCTTTCTTCCGTTTGTCCGTGAGGGTCATAACATCCATTAGATTCACCCCAAGCTTGAACTTTTCAGTAAGTTCCTTTGTCGCAGCTTCATCAATGCTTTTGTTTGACACTAATGCTTGAACATCATGGTTAGACAACTCAAAACATTCATTAGTTAGTGGTTCAATGACATCTATATAATTCAAAGATGAGACATCACTTGGGTAACGCATAACATCATCTATATTAAAATTGATTACCTCCCCATCAAATTCCATAAAAAGGGTGCCGCTATAAACATCGATTTTTGTTCTTGCGGTTTTTAAAAATGGCCTCCCTAACAAAATGGAACTTGAGTGAGGAGTATCATCATCCTCCATGTCCAACACATAGAAATCAGCCAGAAATACCAATTCATTCACTTGGACCAAAACATCCTCTAATACACCCTTTCGGTATACTAGGGATCGATCGACCAGTTGAATGACTACCCCGGTTCTCTTTAACGGTACTACATTAAGTGTTTTAAAAATAGAGTATGGTAGGACGTTAATAGAGGCTCCAAGGTCGAGCATGGCTCGTGGTATGCTACGATTTCCCAATTTACAAGGAACCGTGAAAACACCCGGATCCTTGCACTTTTGTGGTAGTCTTTTTTGTAAAACGACCGATATGTTTTCACCTACCTTGACAGTTTCATTACCTTTTAGCTTTTTCTTTGATGTGGAAAGTTATTTTAAGAATTTTGCATATCGTGGAACTTGTTTAATGGCATCAAGAAGTGGAATGTTTACCTCAACCTTACGGAATGTCTCCTTGATCTCTTGTTCTTCCCTTTCCTTCTTTGTGCTTCGCAGCCTTGATGGGAATGGAGCTATAGGAGTAAATTTCATTTCACTTCTAACCGGTTCTTGTACTTTCATCTTGTCACGGTCCTTCTTCTCAACAACATTTTCCTCTTCTTCTTGCATACTCGGACCATCATAACTCTTCCCGCTTCTCAAGGTAAAAGCACCAGCATTGTGCTTAGGATTTACCTCGGTTTGTGGAGGCAGTTTACCTTGAGACTCTATCCTACTCACCGAGGTGGCGAGTTGAGCCATTTGTTGTTCCAAATTCTTTATGCTAGCTTTTGTCTCCTGTTGGAACGTATGCGTGCTGGTTGCTAAACTTTTCACAATATCTTCCACAGACATTCCCGAGCTACCCGCTTGTTGTTGGGCGGGTTGCTGTTGTCGAGGTTGAAAGTTTGGTAGTTGTTGATTACCTTGGAAGGTTGGGCGTTGTTGATATTGTTGAGGCCTTTGCTGGAAATTCATGTTGGGAGGATGTCCCCAATTTTGATTGCCTCGGGGTTGTTCATATTGTCTTGAATTTTGCCCCGGATAACCCCCAAGTGCTTGTGCTTGTTCAACATCATCTTGCAGTGTGGGACACATATCAATGGGGTGTCCAAATTGTAGACAAATTCCACAAGCTCGGGCTTGTGGCTCAGCACTCTTGTCCTTTGTAAGTTGCATGACTGCTTTGGTTAACTCAGCTAGCTGAGTTTCAATGTGAGGAGTGCTCACTTCCTTGACTATTCGTGGAACATCCGTGTACCACTCATCATCCTGTGCTGAGTGCTTGGTGTCTTCAGCTATGGAGGTAATCAAAGCTCTAATTTGGGTAGGTGTTTTATGGAGTAGAGCTCCTCCACTAGACGCTTTTATCAAACGTCTCTCAATTAGTGCTAATCCTTCACAAAAGTATTGAAGGAGTTGGTGATCAGTTATGCCATGTTGTGGGCAACGAGCACACAACTTTTTAAACCTGTCCCAATAAGTGTGCAAGGCTTCTCTTTTTAGTTGCTTAATTTCGATGATCTCCTTGCGCAGGAACGAAGCTTTGACTTCTGGGAAGTATTTGTCTAGAAACAGCTTTGCAAGTTCATTCCAAGTAGTTACCGCCCCCGGTGGTAGGTAATATAGCCATTCTTTTGCTGAGTCTTGAAGAGCAAAGGGGAATGCCCTTAGCTTGATTTGGTCTTCAGTGACGTTATGTGGCTTCATACCGGAGCACACAACGTGAAATTCTTTAAGGAACTTGTGTGGGTCTTCATTCTCTAGGCCTCGGAAGAGGGGTAATAGATGAATGAGTCCGGATTTCAACTCAAAGTTTTCCACAGTAGGGTAGTTAATGCAAAGTGGTTGTTGTGGGACATCACGAGTTACCCACTGTTTAAGGGTTTGTTCAGCTGCCATTGTAACTGCAGGAATTTGCGGTTTAGGTGAGTTTGGTTCTTGGTAGGTATGGGTAGGTGAGTGTGGTGGAGTGATGGGTGTTCCGGTTTCTGATTCACTTGACAAGAGTATGTCTTGCCAAATGTTGGTGACCAGAGGTGAAGATATAGAGGATGAGGAGCTTGCTAACTTCTTTCGTTGTTTTTCTTGCCTCCTTAATCTCTTTGCTGTTTTCTCGATCTCCGGGTCAATCTCGAGTGGTGTACATGTACGCAAAGATCTTGGCATAAAACGGTTAAATTTGCCGTATCCCCGGCAACGGCGCCAATTTGTTGGGTGTCGAATCCTACAAATAAAATAATAAGAAAACTACTAGTATGAGTAGAAGTAGAGTTCGTGTCCACAGAGGGATACAGGTTAACTAATTATGCCAAAACGTTTTAAACACAGATACGGTTGTTTTGAAAGGGGGGTTTTAAGTTTAAACTAGAATGTAAAAAAAAACAATTTTTAATTTTTAAATTAAAAAGAAAAGCTATTAAAATGGTTGGAAAATTCAGATGTTAAAAACTAATTTCAAATTTCTTAATTCGGTTCGACTTACGATCATTAACGGTCACGGTGCAATGATACTTTTAAATAATAGTTTGTATCAATACTAGATATCACGCGGTTCGGACATCCACTCCATCTAATGTCTAACCAAGCGCAGTTCGTCGGTTAGAGCCAACCCGCTACTCTAAACTCACGCCGTTCGGATTTTAGTGTACGGGTTGCGTGATAGAAGTATCGATTATAATCAAACACACACACCGTTCGGTATGTTTAACTAGATTGTATGATTCTATAACAAAACCGAGTTCATAGACAAACACAGCCCGTTATTTGTTCCTTTTATCAAAAATCAAAACTGGTTAAGGTTTTAAAACTTGATGAACTTTATTAGAATAATTAACAAAGTGGCCAGTTTCATTAACAAACTAATATATATCCGGTAAAATATCCGGATTTAAGATCAAGAAACACACAAACAAACCACTAAAATAATTGAATCTAACATAACCGTTTCACATAAATTTATGAACCAAATCAAAGAAAACAAACCCCGATGTTGAAACTATAAGAGTCTAGCCGGACATGGTGGCTATAACAATCAATAGAAAATATGAAACAAACATCCAAAACTAAAACTCACTAAACAGTTAGATCACCAAAATAATGCTCTTTTTTTCTTCTTCCACTTGCAGTTGCCGTCCCAATCGATGCCCCCTTTTTTCATCCAGATGGTTTTTTTATATATCCTCTTCTCCTTTGATTGCCTACACCTTCATGTGATTGTTGTTGGCAGCCCATGTTTTTTTTTGCCCAACAAACTTGATTTCCGATCTAATGGCCCAGTTTAATTGGATTATAAATCATTATGTGGCCACTAAATCTAATTCATTGTTTCTACGTCAGCTTGCATCACCATTTAGCACAATAAGACTAATTTTCAACCATAGAAATTTAGTCAACCCAATCAATTTTAACTTGATTTTCTTTTGAAGCCTAACTTGTACATGAGCTCATCACTTTTCTTTCTTGAATCCTTTTTATGCGTTGCAACCGTTCCGTATCTACAAAACATTAAAAACGTCCAAAGTAGATTCCGTTCCACAAAAATATGTATTTCTCAAAATAATGTAATTTCTATGGACTAAAGGCATAAAATGCCATGAAAATATATAAAAAATATATGATAAAATATGCCTAAACACATTTGATCGAATGACATTTGATCGAATGAGGTTCAAGAACTTAGTCCAATTGATCGGGATGATAAACCATTAGTAGGATGGTTGCACAAGCCAAGAACTAAGTCCAAATGATCGGGGTGATAAACCCTGAGTAGGATGGTTGCACAAGCCCTCATGGAAACCTTATTTTCCGTTTCTTTGTATAGGTTACTACTTTTCATAAAAGACAAAAATCCAAAAAGATTTTACTTAGTTGTAGGACACTTTTATAAAAATCCAAAAACATTAGAAAATGAAAAATTGAAGACGCGCTGATTGTGAGAAGAAATGATAGTACATCGACAGTCATATCTGTTATGGGGTATCTTATAAAATTAAACCTAAACTGTTGGCAGCTTTATTATATGTTGTAACAATAGGTTTTACGCGTTAATAAGAACTTGTTTTTGGTATATAAAGATAACAAACTGCATAACTTGTGTGTAACATCTCTCGGATATATGGTCTTGGTACCGTAATTTCGTTTGAGAGATTACAAAAATTTTGAGATACTAGGTCTTTATATCTAATTATTATCTGAGGTACTATAATTGGTCTTCTGATTTTGCGTCGGCAATGGCCTAGACCTCGTATAATACTTTGCTAAGCGCTTAGTTTGTGCGCAAACCCTGCAGGTGGATTTCTTTTCTGCCTAACAATCATCATCGGATGATTTGTTCAAAGCTTGTCACCACCGGGTGAACAACTGAAAATATATGTTACCACCAGGTACATAATGTAAGTGCAAACGCAGGAGTCGGTTCTAGCTGCACGTGGTGCGAATCGATCAATAACAAGGTGTGGAATCCCTAGTCATCGTTAGAGAATCATCAACAACGATATCCATGATTAAACTATCCAATTCCATTGATAGAATGTGAAAGTACAAAATATCCGTATGCAAATTGGACAGAGCTTTGCTGTGAACAAAATGGCAAAAGTTCTAGACAACTAACCCTACACTAGTATTTATAGGCAAACCAGGGAAGTGAGTTGGTGTCATCCGATCGGATGGCCATCCGTCCGGATGACACTTCATCCATTCGGGTCACTTTGACAGTTTAACACACCGTTCCCTGTTTTGGCTAGATACAATACATACAAATGTACAACGACACTGTACTGGACAAAATACATTGACTCGATGTAGACGGAAGCTGCAGACATAATGCACTAACAGACCCCCCCCCTTGGATGTAGCTGTAGCCTTCCTTCCTGCATAGTCTTTATGTCACCCTCCTGCTACGTCTCCTAGCCTTAGCTTTTTGTCTCCTCTGTTCATCACGTTCAGCAAGCATCTTGCACCTCAGAGGTCTGCCTATCTCATTCCAGTACTTTCTATACTCAGGATCACCATCACGCTTCCTATCCCACCTTGGTATCTTCTTTTCTTCTGATTCAATTGGAGTTTGGTCAGTTGGTGGAGGTCTTTCAAACTTTCTACGCCCAATGACCGCTGCTCTTTCCCTTATCTTCTTGAATCTTTCACTACACTTCTCTCTTTTCAAGAATTCTTCTAACTCTAAGTCTTGGAACTTTGTCTCCCAATATCTCCCAGAGTTGATATCCTTCGCAAAGCATAGATTCGCCATCTTTTGATACTGTTGAGCTTGAGCTTTGTCAGGAGCATCATAAACAATCTTGTTGAAACATAGGCATTCAATATCCTTCTTTGAGCAATTTACTAACCACATTGGATCTAAGACGTTGATGCGCCTCAACTCTCCAGTCTTCTTATCAAACAAAGAAATAACCGCTTCTGCTGTGCTTTGGTTGTACATCCATCCTTCAAAATCCGCATGAAAGTCTTGTTCCATCGCACGCAGTGGCATATTCTTTAAACATCATGGTGGCTTTTAACTTCAAAGTAACATATTTTTCTCCAGTGCTCAAGAATTTTACAATTTGCTTTGGATATTGCGGCTTCCAATCAGGAAATCTATTCTTTGCCTGGTGCTTTATGTAGTTCCATAATTTCTGGTCATGTATCTTTACGTCTGGACCATAATAGAACTATTTAATGTTTTTAGTCTGCACCAACTCCTCAACACCCCACCACAGGAGTGTTTTTATATCTGACAGGAACTCGAAATACTGACATCCATGTTCCCTTCTGATGCCATATACCTTCAAATCTTCAAGATAACCCCAAGATAGAATGTCACCCAACGATTTATCTGGATGATCTGTGAAGTATTGTAGCGGTCTCTTGTACTCTCTTTCTTCCGGCATCACCTTAAACCAGTACTTTCTACCCTCTAACAGAGTTTCCTGCGGAACTGTCTCTGGAATACCCTCAGTACTTATCTTCTCAACTACTTTCCTACGTAATTCATCTTCATTTTGTGCCATGAACATCTCGGTAAACGTAGTAAATGTGTCGTCAGCACCAGTGTAGTGAAAAGGTATATCTTCTTCAGATAGATATGAACCCTCTTTAACTTCAACATAATCAAAATTATCAGCTTCATTTGCAAATTTAAACTCATACTCTTTCTCTGGTGACGATGGAATCACATCTTCTATATCAAACTTTAGATTACCGTCATCCATCCCTAATTCCTCAAGCATCTCTTCTCTGGTTCTTGGTACCTCTAACTCCCCCTCAAATGCAGAATGTAAATAAATGACTTTGGTTTGTATTAGAAATACCTGATCAGCGTGTTGCTTTCCAGAAGAAAAAGACTCCTGATGTGTGTCTTCAGGTTGTTCGTTCAGTTGATCATTCAAGTAGTCATCAAAAGAAATTTCATTCAAAGGTTTAACCAACAATCCTGACCCACCTTGATCCTTATCATAATCATAACCTGTTTTAGGATCAAAGTTTTCTATCATATCTAACCAATCATCCAAATCTAGATCCTCTTCTTTCTCTTCATCCTTTTCTTCAACTTTCTCTTCTTTCCAACGAAGTAACTTCACATCTGAAACATTCTGCCATCTTTAAAGTTTCTTGCCTTTCGCTTTCTTTCATCAGCTTTCACCAGCTTAATTACTTCCTTCAAACTGTAAGGTAATGAACGAGATTCACCAACTAGAATAAAGCTTGGTTCTGAATCAACATCTATATTTTCTTCTTTTGCATTAACCTCTGCATCTGCCATCTCAACATCATTACCTGCAGCTTCTTGTTGGACTTGTTGACTTGAAGATCCAAGTATTTCTTCATTATCAATCACCAAACTTTTCTTTCTCTGAGTTGCTTCATGAGCCAACTCTTTTTCTCTTTGTATTCTACTCTGTTCAACCCTTTCAATCTCCAGATCATTATACACAGCTTGGACATTGATTCCAAGCTTGTGTTCTATCACCGCATACAACATGTTCAGATGCTCGTCTTTTACAGCTTTGTCAGCTCTCAATGCTTCGATCTCTTTCCTTAACACTTTGTTTTCATTGGAAGATGTTTCATGTAACTCACCAATCATCTGATGCAGTGTCTTGTTTACGTCATTCAAGTTCTCATTCTTAGCATTCACTTCTGCAAGCTCTGTTGTGAGTTGATCAATTAATTTAGCATCATCAGCCAGATCTTCTGTCAATGCATCTATTCTTTCTGCATGATCAGTCACTATTGTCTTTATCTCTTCATGTATTTTCTCAGCCTTTGAAAGCTTCTTTGTCAACTCATCACGCTCTGACTCAGCTTTTGCTTTTTCTTTCTCAAGAATACTTACTTTCCTTGTTAGATTCTTGATCTTTCCATCATGAAACATGTCGTAGTCACCTCCAGGAATAATATCACCAGTAAACTCACCTTGAACGTTTGGAAAACCTTCAAATAAACATGACGCCTTTGGATCATCCTGGATGTGTATTGTTGGATTCTCTGGTGGAGGAGATGGAGTAGATTCTCTTTCGCCCATATACGCAACTTCATCATCACCAACTTTCTTCTTAACCTTAGGCTTTTCTATATTTTCAACTTCAACCTCTGGAGTACTTTGAACTTGAACTTTTGGAGCTTTAACACTTTCTATTTCAGGCATTGAAGCTGACCCTTTTCTAGCTTTAATACTTCTTGGAATAACTCCAGTTTGAACAACTTTGTGCTTCTTGCGAAGTTTTTTTTGTTTCTTCAGGTGTAGGAATGTATGTCGAATCCTCTTCATCAGAACCTTTCTTTTTCTTCTGAGGCTTCTTTTTCAAGGTAATCTTTCCAATACCAATCTTCGAAGTATCAATCTCAGGCTCTGTATCGCTTGATTCACTATCAGCATCACTTGAATCTTTGTGAGTAATCCCTTCAGCTTCCTTTTCTTTTAATCTTTCTGCTTCAAAATTCTTTGCTGAAGACTCAGCAGCTTTTTCAACACTTTGTTCCTTTTCAGCAACATCCTCGTTCTTCTTTAGGAAACCTTCAAGTGTTTCTTTCATCAAGTCAACTCCTTGTTGTACTAGCTTTGTAGGATCTATCACTGGTTCATCCACAAGTCTTGGTGGAGATTTCTTCTTTGAAGGCCCCTTAACAACAATCTTTGGTGTAGTCCCTTTAGGTGCAGTCACTGCTGGAGAGGTCTTTGGTGTTCTCTTTCCATCTCTCACAAACCAATATCTCAACTTCTTCTCGTGCATCTCACTTAAACTTTCTGTTTCATCTTTAGAATTACTGTTCTCGTGTCTCCATGCATCATTTTCAGGTGCAACATAATCTGGATTTACAATTTTACACGCCATTCTCTTAGCTCTTGGTTTTGGATCATCTTTTAGACCTTTATATTGATTCAATCTACTCAATGTTTCAGCTTTCATATGATGTAGTTTCAGTTCATCATCAGGATCCTTTGGAAGGTCTCTCACTTGATCATCTATCAACATTTTTATAAACCTCGGATACATTATGTACTTTTCACCTTTGACATTATCCACCATATGATCAAACAGCACTTGTGAAACATTGTAAGGCCTGTTGAGTACCAAGCAAGTGATAATATTCATGATGTAGTCCGAAGTCTCGTCGTATGCCCCCTTTCTGTGTGACAAAGCATGCACCACACAGTGAATCAAGAACCTGTATGGGCGACTGAATTTAGACTTTAGATATTTATCATTTACGTGTCCAGAAAATCCCATTCTAAAACATAAACCCTTGCATAATCTTTATAGAACGTTAATAGGGTCATCATCATTATCTCTTAAGTCCAATACTCCCCGGACGTCTCCCACGTTGAATTTAACTTCAATATCAATATCTTTTCCTTTCTTATCCTTCTTCTTGACTGCTGAATATATTGTATTTTCCTTTTCATCATCCCTCACCGACTTCCAGAACATCCTAACATGAGACTCATAAACTTTATGTTGTTCAGATAAAGCCTTTGCAATCCGACTCTCTCTCAAGAATTTTGCCATCTCTGCAAATGGCGTCATATTTGCATACTTTTCATTTAAGATACAGTAGATGTTGTGAGCCGGATGCCAATCAGATGTTCTTGCCTGCAAAAATGTTAACGTTAAAATCAGCACGTACTTCGAGACATAAAGTAACAGATGTCAAAAATTTTGAAAAAACTAAAAAAAATTTCTAACATTGAAAACACTAGATACTCACTCTATACAGTACTGAGGATCGGATGGTCATCCGATCGAATGAGCCATATTATTTAAAGAACATCCTCAAACAAACATTATGTACATTTGGATCGGATGGCCTTCCGATCGGATTGACATTCGTTCCAAAATGATGATCAGTATAGTAGCACAATCATGAGAATGAGTGTTTTGGATCGGATGACCTTCCGATCGGATTGTCATCCGATCGGATTGCCATTCGATTGAAAAACAACTAATCAGAAAGATAAGTATAACAGTTGAAACAAATCAAACTCAAACACTTAGATAAGTATAAAGGTTGTCATGGATCGAATGGCCCTCCGATCGGATTGCCATTCGTTCCTTGGTACATGAAAAACAATTAAATCCTAAGCCTGAACATTAAAAATTTTCTAACATTTTGATAAAATTGAACACATTTTCATGTAGAGTTTTTGCCGATAAACAAAACCCTATGTTCAGATTATTCTAAAACGTTTTGGTTTGGGTTTAATTTGACATATATACCCTCGGCTGCCGAACACCCTTAAACATCTAACATCAAATCTAAGGTGTTATTCATGAAATTGAGACTGTAAACCTATAGATCTAAGGCCGATCTACAAACCCTATGTTTAATTTGTACCAAAATAGCCTAAACAAGCCTAGATCTAGGTTCTTGCACTGATCTGAGCCGACACTTCACTAAACCTCAAAATCATAAAAATTTAACGGTGAAAGTTAGAAATCTTACCTTTCCCATAGTGAAGGTTGAGCGTGCCAAAAATCCTATGCGACTTTGAAAGCAAGAGTGTGAGAAACAAGAACAAGAAAAGTTGAGAGTGTTTGAGTGTCGGTTGAGAGGCACTTCGATCAGAAAAGATTGACTGAAACCCTTTGACCCCTATTTATAGGCAAGACCACCTATCCATCCGATCGGATTGTCATCCGATCCACTCTCCAAAATTTTCAAATTTTCAATTTTATTTTTCAAATTTTATCTGGTTTGGTCAGTTTTAGAAATACACTCAAGTATCTAGGTTCAAATTAATGACCCTAGGTACTCAATTTGCCTACCAAGTCCAAATTAATGACCTTGGCTGACCCGAAACGAAACAACTGACATTTTGTTCAATCTTTTTCAAGACTTTTTCTGAAAAATTTTACAAGTATCAAGTTAATGAACTTGTGTAAACATTCAAATTCTCAATCTTTTAAGATTAGCTCCCAACCCAGTTGTTCAGCTCAGAAACTTCCTACTTTGCTTCACTTCTTAGATTCTGAAGATCAGCTTTCCACCTTGGTTTGTCGAAGACTAAAGTAGAGAAAAAAATCTTTTTTGGGATTTTAGAAAAGTTTTAAGCTAAAACCTACTGAAAATCTTTTTGGGTTTAAAAGAAAGACTGAAATAAAATGAAATAAAGTAAACAGTAAACTATTTACAAACATATTTTTGGTGAGTGTGTTAGAGGGTCATATCAGCTGCTGACAAGTCACAGGTACCGTTGAGCTTAATTTCACACTAATCTTTAAACAATTCACTTAGATTGCCGATATACTGATCCTTTTAAATTTTCACACAGATTTCAACTAATTCAGGATACGATTTAGATGTTTTAAGGATTTAACTTATTCGCGTGTCCCACCTCAGAATATACTCTCTTATCCAAACTTCTATATTCAGTCTTACAGGTGAACGCACAATAATGATATCTGTAAAGGGTAATGCGAGGCCATGAGAGCTCAGGTTAGAACTTCCGTTCAGACAAAGAGATGATGGCTCGTCTTTCAGTGTGTCCCTCTTGGGGATCTTTTCTTCAACAGCACATGATTAGCATTTTGCAATGTTTATCATTTTTTATGCTGAGGGGAGGCTTTATTGATTAAAGCTGTGTAGAGTATTATTCGAAAACTAGGCTATTGCTTCCGCAAAATCAGAAGTCCAGGTATAATACCCCAGATATCATCAAGTACATAGACCTAGTATGTTAGAAATATAAAGTCTTTCAAACAAGATTTCAGGGGTTACCTATATATCCGAGAGATGTTCCCCACGAAATAAGCAAGAAATGATTTTATGTTTATATCCTGAAAAAGTCTACTAAACGTGTAAAAACCTATCGGCATATCATCAGCGAGACTGTTCTAAAAAATTTAAACATTACATTTCTTTAGCATACCGTAACTGTCTAGGTGATGTACTATCATTTCCTCTTTTTACACAAACTCCTTTGGAGTTTATATTGTTTTTAGGTTATGAAAATATCTCATGTTTTTGTATTTTTTGATTTTTTATTGTTTTTGTATTTTCTGAAAAATATATCTGTCTCCCCCTAAATACGAAAACAACTAAAAAGTCGACAAACCAAAGCAGTCTGCTTTTCAACATCCTCTGCTTCGGTTTTCTCATCAACGCCAACTATCTCCTCTGCCACCGACAAAAGCTTCATACCATTCAATTTTAAGAGATATTGAAAACGTGATTTATCAAAAGCTTTGGTATGTAAATCTGCCTTTTGTTCATCGGTGTGGATTTTATCAATTGGTATCAACTTCTTTTCGTAACAGTCGTGAATGAAGTGATGACGAATTTCTATGTGTTTAGTTTTAGCGTGATGTACCGGATTTTTCGTTATGTTGATTGCAGCCTCGTTATCAACAAATATAGGAGAGGTAAGAAATTGCAAACCGTAATCGCGCATCTGTTGCTGAATCCACATGATCTGAGAGTAGCAGCTGCTGGCAGATATATACTCTACTTCACATGTTGATAGAGCAATAGAGGTTTGCTTCTTACACTGCCACGTGACCAATCGGGGTCCGAAGAATTGGCATCCTGTAGTTATTGATTTTGCGTTAAGCTTACAGCAACCGAAATCTGAGTCTGAATATCCTTAGAGCTTGAAGTCACCATCTTTGGGATACCACAACCCCAGGCTTGGGGTTCCTTTCAGGTTTGGTAGGATCGTTTTGACGATAGACATGTGCTAGGCTATAGGACTTGACTGATATCGCGCTACGAGGTATGTCGGGTACATGATATCGGGTCTGGATGTTGTCAAGTACATCAGCGAACCAATCATTGGGCGGTATAGCGTTTCGTCGACCTTCTCTCCGGTGAGATCAGCGTTGATACCATGATTAGTTGCTAACGAGGTGGCCATTGGTGTAGTCTCAGACATCCCAAATTTCTCCAAAACGTCGTAGACATATTTCGTTTGATGTATGAAAGTTCCCTCAGGCATCTGATCGACCTGCAGCCCTAGGAAGAACTTCATCTCACCCATTGATGACATCTCGAACTTCTGCTTCATTACTTATTCAAAATCTTTGCAAAGTTCTTCGTTTGTTGACACGAAAATAATGTCATCAACATATATCTGAACGATCAGTAGATGACCAGTGACCTCCTTATTGAAGAGAGTAGCGTCCACTTTTCCTCGGATAAAGCCGTTGGTAAGCAAGTGTTGAGAGAGCGTCTCGTACCAGTCTCTCGGGGCCTGATGCAAAGCATACAACGCTTTGTCCAGCAGATAAACCTTGTCTTTGTGGAGTGGGTCAGTAAAGCCTGGTGGCTGACCGACATATACCTCCTCTTTCACCTTTCCGTAAAGAAACGCCGATTTGACATCTAACTGGTACACTTTAAATCCTTTCCATGAAGCGAAAGCAAGGAATATTCTGATGGCCTCAAGTCGAGCAACTGGAGCGTAAACCTCTGTGAAGTTTATCCCCTCTTGCTGACTAAAACCCTGGACAACGAGTCGAGCTTTGTTTCTGACTATCACACCTCGATCGTCTCTCTTGCATTTGAAAACCCATTTTGTATTTATCTTTCTGTGTCCGTCAGGTAGATCACCAAGCTTCTAAACTCCTAATTTCTCAAATTGACTTAGCTCCTTTTGCATCGCGTTCACCCATGATTCTTCCGTCGGTGCTTCTTTATATGTTCGAGGTTCAATCTGCGAAATAAAGCAACTAAGTGAGAATTCAGTTTGTAAAGGAGCAATTTTAGTATAAAAGCAAGTAAGGCCATGGTCAATTTGGCTTCTTGGGCGAACTCTTAATTGCAGTTTTCCTCTAATGAACTCCTCGGGGTGATAGGATAGAGTTCTTGGCATAACTTCATCGGGAACGATCACCTCTCCTTCCAAATTTGTGACATTTTGATCAGCAACTTGTTCTTCAACGTGGACTGTCTGGTCTGAAGATTGGATCTGCTCCCCCTCAGATTCTGAATCACCGCGATCAAAGGTTGGGCTATCTGATTCAGACTCAGAATTATCATCATAAACTGTGGTTGTCTGATTTTCAGGAGCAGGTTCTTGTTCCGAAGTAGTCGGAGTTTGCTGAACATCATCATTCTCACCATCGTTACTAGGACCAACTTCATTATCATTGGAAGTTTGTTGATGTTTAGAAGACCTTGCTGGAAAACTTCACTGGGACGCTTCTTAATCTCGTAAGATATCCAATTCATCAAAGTACTCTGGCTCTTCTTCGAAGTCAAATGAATCCCATAGGGCATCATAATTGAATCTGTTACACCCTGACTTTTGCGGAAGCGTGATTAGGTGTGACTTGCTTAATATCATTGCATTAAACCATAACAAACATCTATATGATAAAACCAAGATGTTCAGCCATAAATTAAGTTTCAAAACATTACAATCATTATTGTTTAACCACAAACCAAGACTTCAAATTCAAGTACATAACATCCCAAGTTTTAAGTTCCAATCTGGACTTAACAAAAGACACTACTAAAAGCTGGGCTTTGAACTATGTATCTTATCCAAGATAAGATGCATATTCCAAACCCTTCGACACTGGATGACATCTTTTATTCGAGACACGACTTGAAATCTTGAACGCCCGCCAGCTCCATAATTAGTTTCTTGAAATACATGTAGTTTGAAAACATCAACAAAAGTTGAGCGAGTTCATGTATTTTGTATGTGTGCACGAATAACCTTGTAAAACTTATGTATGTATGTATGTATGTATGTATGTATGTATGTATGTATGTATGTATGTATGTATGTATGTATGTATGTATGTATGTATGTATGTATGTATGTGTGTATGTATGTGTGTATGTGTGTGTGTATGTGTGTGTGTATGTGTGTGTGTATGTGTGTGTGTATGTGTGTGTGTATGTGTGTGTGTATGTATGTATGTATGTATGTATGTATGTATGTATGTATGTATGTATGTATGTATGTGTGTATGTATGTATGTATGTATGTATGTATGTATGTATGTATGTATGTATGTATGTATGTATGTATGTATGTATGTATGTATGCATGCATGCATGCATGTATGTATGCATGCATGTATGTATGCATGCATGTATGTATGCATGTATGTATGTATGCATGTATGTATGTATGCATGCATGTATGTATGCATGCATGTATGTATGCATGTATGTATGCAAGTATGTATGTATGCACGTATGTATGTATGCACGTATGTATGTATGCACGTATGTATGTATGCACGTATGTATGTATGCACGTATGTATGTATGCACGTATGTATGTATGTATGTATGTATGTATGTATGTATGTATGTATGTATGTATGTATGTATGTATGTATGTATGTATGTATGTACGTATGTACGTACGTACGTACGTACGTACGTACGTATGTAGGTATGTAGGTATGTATGTATGTATGTATGTATGTATGTATGTATGTATGTATGTATGTATGTATGTATGTATGTATGTATGTATGTATGTATGTATGTATGTACGTATGTACGGTATGTATGTATGTATGTATGTATGTATGTACGTATGTACGTATGTACGTACGTACGTACGTACGTATGTACGTATGTACGTATGTATGTATGTATGTATGTATGTACGTATGTATGTATGTATGTATGTATGTATGTATGTATGTATCTGTAAACCGGTATGAAAGTAACAAGGAAACAGATCAATTAATGTGTAGCTAATACATTAGTATGTGTGCAATGGTGTAGGAATGGCTCAATCATTTATGCGTATTTCGTATCGGGCCATCCGGCGGGAACGACATAGTCGCCACATGGTGTATGAGATGCGTAAATGAGATTAGCGCAAGCTTCAATCTAGTGAAGGCACCACCACAAGGTGTCGAAATCAGCAAACGACTTAATAGAGTCGTATACCGAATAAGTCTACTACAACTCCGAACAAATGAAACATTTGTTAAAATGAATTCGAATATGATGCTTCCAATACATCATATGGTGTCTAGAATTGAATACGTGTAATGGACAAGTTCAAACAACCGAACTTGGTTTCACCGCAATCCGACAATAAATACATGTATCGACAAGGAAATTTCGGCATGGTTACAAAGATAAACCATGTATGTAACTCGAAGGAAAAGAAATTCCAAGATAGTTTTGTTGGCTTGATACCAAGGAGTCAACACTTACAATAATACAGGTTATCCGAGTCACAAGGCCATAACTGGATATAGTGAAATAATATCTGAAACTTTGATGAAAACAATCATTCGAAGGGAAGCCACATGCGTAATAAACCATGCATGTGTAACCTATGAATTTTCAAGAAATGAATCAATAAGTATTCGCTATAATGAAAGAAATGATCGTGATACAAGGACCATTAAGAGGAGTAGAGACGTAAAAATCTACTCGCTAGATGCAAAAGTCGGAATCTCAATAAAAGAAAATTGAGTACTTTATCCGTTCGGTTAACTAAAATAGCATGCATGACAAAATAATAGTGTTTGCCCAAGTTAATAGACGTGGTTCTTACGTGGTAACCTTTAATGAATTTCGACATAAGTTCCCGAAGGTCCTAAATGCATGTTTCCTAAATTATCGAAGTTTTGTATTCTGTGTGCAACTGTTTTATGTTTCGTGTATAAAACACAACACTAGCGCATGTCTAATAACAAATTTTGACTCACTGTTCTTTGGTATTCTTTCTTCCTGAAACAGCAGCTGATGATAAACTGGTCAAAGATCAATCTTAGATTAATAGTTGAATCCTTGCAGTTGGTCGAATAAGTCATTAATCCTCGGCAAAGGATACCGATTCTTGATGGTTGGGTTGCTCAGCTCCAGGTAGTCGATGGACCTTCGAAGCTACCATCCTTCTTTTGGACGTACAACACTGGAGCTCCCCAAGGTGAGAAGCTTGGTCTTATAAATCCTTTGTCCAGTGGCTCCTGAAGCTGCATTGACAACTCTTGCATATTTGAAGTCGCAAGTCGATAAGGTGCCCTGGCTACAGGCACGACGCTTGGAACCAAGTGAATGCGAAACTCGACTTGTCGTTGAGGAGGTAATCCTGGCAAGTCTTCGGGGAAAACCTCCAGATATTCCCTTATCACAGGGATATCTCCAAACTTTATAACACAACATCTTAATTACTTCATTCGTCTCTACTAAATTCCCGTTAGCCAATTCTATCGAATACTGGATGTCTAACTTACTAGCAACTAAACCAAACATGCCCTTAAAGTCTAGAGATATGAAGCAAAAATTGGTACCAGTATCAAACAGCACAGATGAATAACGTTGATTAATAGGGAACGTACCGATAACCACGTTTGGATCCTGGCGTGCTTCCCTAGCTCCGTTGCTGCACACTCTTCCACATGCCTGATTGTTTTTAGGACAATATTTCCTGAAATGCCCTATGTCACCACAGTTAAAACAACCATAACCACGTCCTTGATCATCACCATTTTCGCCTTGATGGTCATTGTTGTTGTTTCCCCCGCGATTTACATTACCATCTTGACCTCCATTTCCACTTCCAGCACCATGCCAACACGTCTCCTTTGCATGCCCCACTTTGCCACAATTATCATATTTTCCATATCTACATCGCTCGGTATGATGACGTTAGCAATTGTCGCACTTAGGTAGGTTACCCATGTACCTTCTTCCCTTATCAGCATTGTTGTTATTGTTCGCCCGAGTACCCTTCTTGAAATTGGTAAACTTCCTCTTGTTATCTCCAGATGACTCCACATGAGTCTCCTTCTTCTTTGTTTCAGATATCGAGAATTTCCCAACCCGATTGCTTCTTCAGTCAGTGCCACACTCAAGTCAATTGCCTCCGTAATCGTCGGTGGCTTAGAATTTGTCACCATGCTCAGAATCTGAGGTGCCAATCCCCAGATGAAACATTCAACCCTCTTAAACTCTGGTTCTACCAAATAAGGAACAACTTGTGACAAATCATGAAATCTCTGCACCTACTCAGCTATCTTTCAACCTTCCATTTTCAAGTTCCAAAATTCAGTTTCCAGCTTCTGGATTTCTGTCCACGAACAATATTTCTTACGCATCAGCTCTTTCAGCTCATTCCATGTCAAAGCATACACAGCAGCTTCACCCAACGTCTGAACCTGAAGGTTCCACCATGACAGCGCCCCATCTAAGAACAGTCCAGAAATCTACGTGACTTGATGCTCGGGTGCACATTTGCTCATTCGCAAAATAGAATCCGTCTTCTCAACCCAGTTCACAAAGACTACGGCACCCCTAGTGCCATCAAAATCCAGGGGTTTCTGTAACAACCCTCATTAAAAAGTCCTATTTATTTTATTATTTTATTCAATAGGAAACCCTAATTGAGACACCCAAGTGATTCTGCACAAACCCTACAAATTTCAGAACAATCATAATCAGGATCAGGGCCCCTAAAACTCAGGGGGGGTATTTTCTACTTGACGATTATCCTCACAAATTGCTGTCTAAATTGAATTTCTTGATTCCGTCGACTCAGCAGGCCTACTCCCACACGTGGCAAACCTATGGCGAAAATTCTTCCCTTACGGACCGTAAGGGTTGAGTCTTACGGTCCGTAATCATGTCAAAATTCTTGTATAAATAGCAGGCTTTGGGACTTGCTTCTGTGCGTTCGTTCGACGATAAAATTCGACTCAGGCACGGAGATATCGTCCAAATACTCTCAGAACACACACGAATCACTAATTAGTATAGCGGGGTGCTGCTGCAAACAAGGTATTAACTCGATCGCTGCTACGATTCAATGTCCGATCGATTGAAACTATCCAATGGATGTTTAAGTGCTGCTCAAACTTGGGTTATGCTTTGTCATTAGTCGTGATTCCGACAGGATGTTTGAGTACCACCCGAACTCGGGGAATACTCTGTCATTCGTTGTGAATCCGATGGATGTTTAAGTATTGTACTTTGTCATTTCGTGGTGAGGGTTTTAATCTCGTGAGTTATCGTAAATGTTGTATTAGTTACTTACCTAGTTCGTGTGCACTAGGTTACAAGGCTAATTAATAGGCTAGGCTCTGCTCAAATTAAATCTGCAATATATCAAGGCTTATCTGTAGACTAAGCTTTGCCCGTAGAAATCTACAATGTGAGTTCATTTCTCTTTTCTCACCGTTTGTGAGTCCATTCTCTTTTATCACCTTTTTGTGATATAATTATATTTACAAATGCTTTCCAAAATCATAAAGGTTTACCGATTATACTTACAGTGATTAAATTTTTATATTCTATAATAACTGCTGGTATAGGAGGTTTTATACATTATTTGATCCTCATTACTATTAGCCAGAAAGATAGCTAATAATAGCATGATCACAATCACAGTGAGAATTATACCTCAGTAGCTATAACCTATGACTAATATTATTTTAACATTAAATCGTTAATAAATTTAATGTATGTTTAAAATAAATCTAAACGGTGTATACCATAATAAAATAATCAAGCATAAGGTATTCTACTATACTAAGATTATATTTAAGTCTTAGTCATGTTAATAGATTAAATAATGATATTACAATTATTTAATTAACATATTATATTTGATAAGTTATAGTAGTTTGACATAAAATGATATATGTCATTCTCTGGGTTAAATGGTTTTGTGCCATAAGTAATATATTTGACAAAGTAATGTCAAGGGACACAACTAAGTCCAGAGTCACTAGTTGAGAGAATGATCAACAGTGACATGTCCAAAGACACTAGTTGAGAGAATGATCAACAGTGTTATGATTAGAATCACTAGTTGAAAGAATGATCAACAGTGATATGACCAGAGTCACTAGTTGAAAGAATGATCAACAGTGATATGATCACCGTCACAGGAATCGCCTAGTGACAGATAAATTGAATAATAGTAAAATATAATTACTTGATAAATTCACTATTGGACAAAAGTGAGCCAATGAGTGATATGATTAATGTCATATTGGAACTACCACCATGTGACAAATACTGATTGAGTTGGGTAAATATAAACAAATATAAAAACCTTAATGCTGTAAGGTATAACAATATATTTATAAAAATGGAATGAACTCACTCAGTATTTTCGCTGACAAAACCTTTTTCAAACATTTTTCAGGTAATTACCGTAGATTGGAATAAGAGCTGGATACGGCACTGAAAGGCTTCAAGAAGTGGCTTATTTTATTAAATCAAATTAAGAAATATTTTTTTATGTAAACAAATTTATCTTATTAAAGCTACCTTTATAAAACATGGGTTTATCCCTTCTATTTAATAAATAAAATCCGGTGTTTCTAAACTCTGATATTTTTCCTAACTCACGGTCCTGATGAAATTTCCGCTGCAATGTTTTATAAAATTAATCACCGGTACCACTGGGCTGTTCGCGACTCCCGATTCCGTCCAGGGTGGGTCGGGGGCCGTGACAGAAGGTGGTATCAGAGCCACTTGCTTAAAGCTATTTAGGTGTTCTTTTAATACCTAAACAATAAAGTTAGGAAACTGATACAAATTAACATATGTGTTATATATGAATATATATATATATATGTCGAAATACACATATAATATACTGGAAAGTATTCTTTTGTTCTAATTATTATGTGATATTAATAAGTGAAAATGTTTGCAATTCAGATGTCGAATGAAGTACTACATAATCCAGAAGCTCATAATGAAAATCCTTTGGATAAAAATGCTATAGAAAATCTAATAGCTCAAGGAATAGCTAATGCTTTACCTTTAATAATTAAAGCTGTTAAAAACCCCGTAGAACCTACCAAAGTTGTGAATAGCAAGCATACCCATGACGACAGTTTTAACCATAGTGTCAATGGAGGCAATGATGATATTATCAAAACCCCATTTCCCAAGAAAAGGAAGGCGATGACTCTCGGGTGTACCAACAAAGAATTTCTAGCTTGTAAACCAACTGAGTTCGCAGGCAGTGAAGGAGCCACGGCTGCTCTGCGATGGTTGGAAAAGACGGAAGCTGTTCTTACAATCAGTAAATGTGCTGAAGAAGATAAGGTGATGTATGCATCTAACCTCTTCAAGGAAGAAGCCTTAGAATGGTGGAATACAATTCTTCAGACAAAAGGAAGTAACATGGCTTATGCCATTAACTGGGAAAAATTCAAGGAAATGGTAGAAAGGAAATTTTGTCCTCCTTATGAAAAGGAACGAATAGCTAACAAGTTCCTAAATCATAAAATGATAGATGTAAATTGTCGTGAATACACGAAAACTTTCTTCGAATATGCAAGAATGGTACCAACTCTGGCTTCGCCAGAATCTGTACTAATTTCTTGTTATATTTGGGGATTAGTTAGCGAAATCCGAGACATAGTCATGGCCATTAGACCACAAACTATTGAAGAAGCAGTCGAACTAGCTAACATGTTGACAGATGGACTAATTCGCACAAGAGAAGAAAATAAGAAGAAAGAGATAGCCCAGAGAATTTTCCAAGAATTTAAGAAGACAGGAACTGAACCGTCACTGGAACAATCTATCTGCAGAAACTGTAACAAAAAGCATTCAGGAAGATGCCGTTTTAGGAAAACACCCTACTGTGACTTCTGCAAGATGACCGGGCATATAGAGGAAGAGTGTAGAAGGAAAACTAATGTTTGTTTCAATTGCGGAGAAACAGGACACATCAAACCATATTGCCCGAAACTAACCAAAGCACCCAACAACAAGGCCAGAACAACAGATGGAGCTAAGAAGAACGCGCGAGCATTCGTACTTACTACGCCAGAAGCAGAAATGATTCCAGACGTAATCGCTCATATGTAATATCTAAGTTAAGTTATTATTTGACCCTAGTATAAATAGAAGTTTTTAAATAAATACATTCTGTCAAGTACTTCATCTATTCAAAACCATAACAGAATTGTTTGGTCTTCACTTTCACTGAATCATTTATTTTGTCACGATCACCTTGTGGTGACGTTTTCACAAATTTGAACTTGTGCTAATCTCGTTGCACAACTTATATACGGGTTTAATTATTTAATTATATTGAATCCACGTTATTGGTTTATTCTATAAAATCAATCTTAACACAATCATGTGCTAAGATAATGATACACAGATTCATTTCATATTTCAGTGTATCTCTTAATGATTTTTATATCAGCAATCGAGCGTTTCGTAATCTTTATTGCTTTATCATCTTTGATCGAAAAACATTATTCAATTATTTCAATTTCAAATCCTACTAGATTTATTTTAAACATTCGGACTTACTTCATTTGATTTAAAGCATGGTGAAACTCATTTCATTCACCTCTACTATTTTCAATTACTACGACACCTTGTGGCGTCACAATAAATTTGTAGCTTGAGCTATTCTTATTTTCACTCCTGATGTACGAATTCATTTATTTCCTTTTTGATGGTTCATTATCTTAAACAGTCTTAATACAATTATGTGTTAAGATAAGTATACACAAATTTATATCATATTCCGGTGTACCTCTTAACGTTTCTTTCATCATTTATCGAAAATTCTATAATATTCATTTGGTCTTTTCATTTGAAAATCCTATTCGAAATGAATATCCAAATTTACTTCATTAAAGCTTTCAGTTGATTACACGGTGAAATTGTTCGGTCACCATAATTATTGAATTATTTCAATCATTACGACACCTTGCGGCGTCGTTATAAACTTGTAGCTTGGGCTAATCATAATCATACGAACCATTCAAAACCACGTATGTCTTTCATTTGACTCATCATTGAAAGTAGTCTTAATGCAGTTATGTATTAAGACAATGATACACTAAACTCTGTTGTATTTCGGTGTATCCTTGCAAATTCAATAATGTCAACACACTGATTTTTCTCTTGTTATGATTCGATAGTTGACAATCATTTTTGTGCTTCTATTTCATTTTGAGCTTATTGATTCTGAGTCTTCCTCAGTTGCCATTCAAAGTAAGTTTTCTTTTGACAAAGAATTTTTATTGATTCTAAAAAGTCCTTCACATTCATTCTAAATATCTATTGATCATATATCTTTTGGCTTGAACCTAGTCACATTGAAAATTATATCATTTTATCTCATCCGTTTGACATCGATTTCTTGAAATAGTTCAGTTGAACCATTGAGTCCTATTTATTGTATAACTCGTTTGATATTTAATTCTGTGTCATTTTGTTGACTAAATTATGACATAAATCTAAAAGAAATATCGTAACCCAAATCTCGAGGACGAGATTTTTATTAATGTGGGGAGAATGTAACAACCCTCATTAAAAAGTCCTATTTATTTTATTATTTTATTCAATAGGAAACCCTAATTGAGACACCCAAGTGATTCTGCACAAACCCTACAAATTTCAGAACAATCAGAATCAGGATCAGGGCCCCTAAAACTCAGGGGGAGGGGGTATTTTCTACTCGACGATTATCCTCACAAATTGTTGTCTAAATTGAAGTTCTCGATTCCGTCGACTCAGCAGGCCTACTCCCACACGTGGCAAACCTATGGCGAAAATGCATCCCTTACGGACCGTAAGGGTTGAGTCTTACGGTCCGTAAGCATGTCAAAATTCTTGTATAAATAGCAGGCTTTGGGACTTGCTTCTGTGCGTTCGTTCGACGATAAAATTCGACTTAGGCACGGAGATATCGTCCAAATACTTTCAAAACACACACGAATCACTAATTAGTATTGCGGGGTGCTGCCGCAAACAGGGTATTAACTCGATCACTGCTACGATTCAATGTCCGATCGATTGAAACTATCCAATGGATGTTTAAGAGCTGCTCAAACTTGGGTTATGCTTTGTCATTAGTCGTGATTCCGACAGGATATTTGAGTACCACCCGAACTCGGGGAATACTCTGTCATTCGTTGTGAATCCGATGGATGTTTAAGTATTGCACTTTGTTATCTCGTTGTGAGGGTTTTAATCTCGTGAGTTATTGTAAATGCTGTATTAGTTACTTACCTAGTTCGTGTGCACTAGGTTACAAGGCTAATTAATAGGCTAGGCTCTGCTCAAATTAAATCTGCAATATATCAAGGCTTATCTGTGGACTAAGCTTTGCCCGTAGAAATCTGCAATGTGAGTTCATTTCTCTTTTCTCACCGTTTTGTGAGTCCATTCTCTTTTATCACCATTTTGTGATATAATTATATTTACAAATGCTTTCCAAAATCATAAAGGTTTACCGGTTATACTTACAGTGATTAAATTTTTATATTCTATAATAACTGCTGGTATAGGAGGTTTTATACATTATTTGATCCTCATTACTATTAGCCAGAAAGATAGCTAATAATAGCATGATCATAATCACAGTGAGAATTATGCCTCAGTAGCTATAACCTATGACTAATATTATTTTAACATTAAATCGTTAATAAATTTAATATATGTTTAAAATAAATCTAAATGGTGTATACCATAATAAAATAATCAAGCATAAGGTATTCTACTATACTAAGATTATATTTAAGTCTTAGTCACGTTAATAAATTAAATAATGATATTACAATTATTTAATTAACATATTATATTTGATAAGTTATAGTAGTTTGACATAAAATGATATATGTCATTCTCTGGGTTAAATGGTTTTGTGCCATAAGTAATATATTTTACAAAGTAATGTCAAGGGACACAACTAAGTCCAGAGTCACTAGTTGAGAGAATGATCAACAGTGACATGTCCAAAGACACTAGTTGAGAGAATGATCAACAGTGTTATGATTAGAATCACTAGTTGAAAGAATGATCAACAGTGATATGACCAGAGTCACTAGTTGAAAGAATGATCAACAGTGATATGATCACCGTCACAGGAATCGCCTAGTGACAGATAAATTGAATAATAGTAAAATATAACTACTTGATAAATTCACTATTGGACAAAATTGAGCCAATGAGTGATATGATTAATGTCATATTGGAACTACCACCATGTGACAAATACTGATTGAGTTGGGTAAATATAAACAAATATAAAAACCTTAATGCTGTAAGGTATAACAATATATTTTATAAAAATGGAATGAACTCACTCAGTATTTTCGATGACAAAACCTTTTTCAAACATTTTTTAGGTAATTACGGTAGATTGGAATAAGAGCTGGATACGACACTGAAAGGCTTCAAGAAGTGGCTTATTTTATTAAATCAAATTAAGAAATATTGTTTTATGTAAACAAATTTATCTTATTAAAGCTACCTTTATAAAACATGGGTTTATCCCATCTATTTAATAAATAAAATCCGGTGTTTCTAAACTCTGATATTTTTCCTAACTCACGGTCCTGATGAAATTTCCGCTGCAATGTTTTATAAAATTAATCACCGGTACCACTGGGCTGTTCGCGACTCCCGATTCCGTCCAGGGTGGGTCGGGGGCCGTGACAGTTTCAGCCCAAGAACTGCTTGTGGGTGCAGCCTACGACATAAGCAACATCATTCACATAAGGCATTAGCAAAGCACACTTGGAAATGTCCAAACGTTTTGTAATGTGTCTTAAGTGACTAAACATTACCGTTGGGTGGGTTATTCCCCGAGGTACCTCCGTTGTGTTCAGAGCGAAGGGCCTCGTGCTATGCGATGGCCTGTGAGATGCGCTCTTGTAATTCCGCCTCTGTTGTCGGCAGAGGGTTGTTGGTATCCGTATTCTTTCGCGGCAGCATTCTTCTTCTAAGAAGAAGGTTGGATAGGTCAGGTCTTATTCGTTAAATAAGCAAATAGTTGTCTAGAGGTCGTATGTACATATACATATAGGCAATCATTATAGCAAGAAATCAAGCCACAACATAAGCTTAGCACAACATGTAAATTAACAAAGTGTTTAGTGAGAACATGACAATTGAACTTTCAATAATTACCAACCACAGTTATATTGTCTACAGAGTGTATCACATCAAAAGGGACACAGGGTCACACTACCCTTGTCCAATAAGTCTGTCAATATACCAAAACCCACATGGTCAAAAAGTGGTCTTCAAAGGTCTTCACAGTCTCGGCCCAATAGTGGTGCTCTTACCAGAAGTAATGCATCTGCAAAAGACCAAAATCCTACTCTACTGATGGCGGAGGTGGAAGAGTAGGGAAGAGAAGCAAGCTGCGAACATGTGCAATCTCCTCCTCCTCGAGCTCGTATATACGACGAAGTAAGCAACTGATCTGCTGCCAGATAGTAAGGAAAAGAGCATCAAATACCTGGAAAAAGTGCGTGAGTAGCAGGTGGATGTGCAAAAGGGGTGACGATGAATGTGGAGGAACAAAACTAGACTGACAGGAGCAAGTTAGAGGGTGTGGAGTCAGCTAAAGCTTCAAAACTCTGTGACTCAAAACCTCAAACTCTAGCTGCAGCGACAAAAGCAACTAATCTCGCGTGTATCCAACAAAATGTGAGGGATGATAGGGGTCTGAGATCGGCATAGTGTATGGTGGGAACCATTGGAGTGGCTCGTCAAGCGGTGTACATGTGAAGAGAGCAAACGGTGTAATCTGAGGGATCTGAAGAAAAAAGCTGTTGTAGCAAAAGGATCATAACTAGGTAGCTGACCAAAACTACCTTCTCCTAGACGGGGTGCATGGATGTCCTGTAAGAAAACGATCGGCAGATCAGTGAAGTGCAACATCAGGCTGACCAAAGGGAATAGGGTCCGGCTCGGGGACATGCTCGGGGTCGTGTGGCGGCGTGGGGTCACGGGCAGGAGATGGTGGAGCAGGCATAGCGGTGTCGTCATCTGTGTCGGTAGTAAAAAGCTGTAGTCCGGCCACCTGCAAAGCTGAAGTTGTCGCAGACTCAAAGGAGTCTGGGACAGAATGCAAACTGGTGTCAGAAGACATCTCAATGAAGGGAACAACAGGAGGTGGGACAGCTACAACATCCTCGTCTATCTTCCCCTCGCCAGGGCATCAACTGGGGGACCGTCTACAAACAAAACGGCGTCGTCATCAAACTAATCATCGAAAGGCCAATCCTTGAGAGGAATGACCACAAGAGGTACGACATCGAGGATCGGGGCCACGATGTACTCGCCATCGGGGTGACCAATGATGAGGGGATCGTGAACAGGAGCAGGAATATCGAAAGGATCCTCGTCAGGGAAACCTTCAGCAAGAGGTAAATCATCGCTAAAGTCGGGCAACGCGATCGGCTGGAAGTCGTCCTCATCGTCGGACAACATGTCAGGGTCACTCTACGTGTCTGACGTAAATATCTCCGGCTCAGGTGCAATCTCGTCATCTGAGACGGTGGCCATAGGGTCGTCAACGTCTGACAATCCGCTCTCTGAAGAAGATGACATGTATGCCTGTAACATAATAATCATAGCATGTATACGTATAGTAATCACTAACACCTAGTATATGCAAACAGAGATAATTCATCATGTAATCATGTATTCACATTATCCTTCATGAAATTGTTCTGTCTTTCCTAGTCTACCCCATGCAGACTAAACCACCACCGTGAACTTGCATTCGTGTTTCTTGACTTTCCTTTCGTAAAATGTTTGTTCCATGGACCTGGGCATTGTTTGTATGCAATGAAAAATAGGTTGTAAAAATATTTTCGTGAGAGAGCCCTAATGATTGTTGTCTAGACTCGAGAACAATCGAAACTCTGATACCAAACTGTCACACCCTGACTTTTGCGGAAGCGTGATTAGGTGTGACTTGCTTAATATCATTGCATTCAACCATAACAAACATCTATATGATAAAACCAAGATGTTCATTCATAAATTAAGTTTCAAAACGTTACAACCGTTATTGTTTAACCACAAACCAAGACTTCAAATTCAAGTACATAACATCCCAATTTTAAGTTCCAATCTGGGCTTAACAGAAGACACTACTAAAAGTTGGGCTTTGAACTATGTATCTTATCCAAGATAAGATACATATTCCAAACCCTTCGACACTGGATGACATCTTTTATTCGAAACATGACTTGAAATCTTGAACGCCTGCCAGATCCATAATTAGTTTCCTGAAATAAATGTAGTTTGAAAACATCAAGAAAAGTTGAGTGAGTTCATGTATTTTGTATATGTGCACGAATAACCTTGTAAAACTTTTGTATGTATGTATGTATCTGTAAACCGGTATGAAAGCAACAAGGAAACAGATAAATTATTGTGTAGCTAATACATTAATAGGTGTGCAATGGTGTAGGAATGGCTCAATCCTTTATGTGTATTTCGTACCGGGCCATCCGGCGGGAACGACATAGTCGCCACATTGTCCAACCCACGGGCTCATGGGCGGGGCTCGCAACACCCAATAGATCTATCACTCATGCTCCTCGGTCCTTAAACAAGGATTAATGGTCTTAAGTTAATCGCCTACCCATTCACATGATCTAGCAGTTCATTCCTTAGCTAACCATACTATATGTAAACGTTTGTAAACAATTTGTAACATGTACTTCAACCCCGAAGTTATAAAACTGAAAACAGTTAAAAGAAAAGGGGGACATGAACTCACAGTCTTGCGTTCTTCGATCAGATAACTCAAAGCTTCTTCTCAATCGCACGACTACCTACAAACGTACTACGGTTTATTAGACGGACGGGTCGTGCCTTGACTGTAGTCTTATTTAGTGTCTTTGAGTTATGTTTCTTTGTGTCATCAATGTTATTCCAAGTATATAATTATTTGTTAAAATAATAAATATTTTAACGTAAATTATATTTATTTATTTTTTTGGAATATTAGTTAAAATAATATATTTTAACTTGACACTTATATGTATTTGTACATGTATACCCTTCCCAAGGATGGGTGTATTTATACTTGTATTCTTAACTTTCTCTATTTTTGCCAAGTATCAGTGGCGTATTCCGTTGTATATTTATACGAATGAGGATACGTATTTTTATTGTGTTTATTAAGTATTATTATACTTAACTTTTGTATTTATTTTTCCGGAATAATACTTCTAATAAAAATTCACCAATATATATTCTCAAAATATATACTTTAAGAAATCTTACATAGAAAAATTATTTATAATTTTTCTCTTGGCAAAAATAATTGTATTTTCATTTAAACCTTAGAAATAATATATTTTTAAGTTTATCTTAGAAAATATATATAAATCTATTTCTCACCAAAAAATAATGTATTCTATGTTTATTTAAGAAAATAAATATTTCTCCCAAAAATATTATATCTTCTAATAATTTCAAGAAAACGTATATATTTTTCTTTATCCAAAAATAATATATTTTCTTTTGTTAAAAATATGATATATCTTTGTAATAATTGTAAAAATCATATTTTTGTTCTTTTGGTATCCAAAATACCAATTACCAAAATATACTTATGAATTAAATTCTAGAATATTTATGTAAGTTATATTCCTTGTTCGGTTCTCCAATATTTTGGGTATAATTTGTATATTAAATTATTGGAATTTTGGTAATATTTTGTATTGTAATTTCTTGGTATTTTGATGAGTTATACAATTTCAATTTCTAAAATAATATAACTAATACACATAATATACAAATAATCACACACATGGTGACATCTAAATATATATTTCCTAAATACATATTTAGTCACTTTTATTTACAAAAATCAACCTCCGATATTTATAATTTTTGTAACAAAAATTATGGCAAGCTTTATATGAAAATTTATGGTTTAAAATATACTTGTAAATATTTGTTTAAAAATATTTTTCTAAGTGTTTAATTTCTAGAAAATTTTTGCCATAGTTTCCCATTAAAAATGGAGGTTTCCATGCTTTCAAAGCATATCATTTTCTTTTATAAATCACCACAATCAACAATAAACCAATCAACACTTACCAATTTACCAAAATCACGCATAAATTACTACTTCATGAACTTGAAAGTTTACAAAAATTTGTAGTAACTTACTAGTGTGTTTAGTAGTCTTAGTTACCTTTTAAAGTGTGGTTGTTTATTTAAAAACATCATTTTTAAAGAAGTTAGATGTTTACAACTTGTAAATCATTTTTCTAAAAATGTTTCTTCTTGATTTTTTCTTGTTACACGTATATTTCTACACTTGTTTAACCATTAAAAACATGGTTAATTTCTTTAAGAACCAAGCTTATATAAATCTTGTATTTTTAACTTGGTTTCTTGAAAAATCATTCTTGAAATCATAGGTTTACAAGACTTTATGTTCACTTTGATCATCATTTTACAAAAAAAAAAAAAAAAAATTTCACTTCAAGTTCATGATTTACACAAGGATGATCTATTGATGTACAACATAATCATCCTCTCATCTTGCTAGATGATGTCTTTAATCACTATCTAGCAAGATCATATGATGATTAACATCAATAACATGAGCAATCAACAATCAACAAGCATAACAACACTTAAACAACTTGATTTCTTATGATTTTTGTCTTATGTTTAAGTTTCATGTTCAAGATTCATAGTGTTCTTCATGATTAACAACTTGTATCATTCTTTAACCACCAAAACATGATGTAAAATAAGGTGTAGATGATCTTACAACTAGCTCAAGGCTAGGGATGATCACTAGATGAAAATGTGGTGGATAAAAGCTTATGTGAGTGGTCCTTCAGCTTCCAAGAGCTCCAAGCTTCCTAATACACCTTCTTACACCTTTGAGTATGTATGGATTGGATGAGAAGTGAAAAATGAAGATGATGGTATGTGGGGGTGCTCTTGGTAGAGGGTATGAAGAAGAGGAGAGGAAGAAGTTCAAGTGTGGGGTTGTTGTGAATGAAATGGTCATGATCCTTAATGTTCTCTTATAACACACCATCAATAGTTTACCTCATGGTTTATATGTTTAGTAAATTGAGACAAGATCAATTAGTTTATACAAAGAAAATCCATAGTGGGCCATGTATGTTGGCCGATTATAGGTGGGGGGGGGGGCTAGACTAGGTTGTAACTATTAGTTAGTTATGTTAGTTGAAAATCAAGTGTTTAGTTAGGTTAGTTAGTTACTAGATGTTATATGGTGTGCTGTGATGCTCGGGGACCATAACTAGATTGGTAACGTTAAAAGAATGCTTCTAGTGAAAATTTGGTGTTTCGGGTAGTGTCCGGTTGTTCGGTTGGTTACCGGTTCGTTAAGGTGCTAAACTATGCAGTTTAGTGTGCTTTATGTTACCTTTTGTGACAGTTTTGATTTCCGATACTTAGGAAAGTATTCTGGATCATTTAACCATATTTCTGCTTGATATTAAGTTGTTTAAATGCTGAATTTTGTTGAATTCTCCAGAATTCTGCAGTTTATGTAAGGTTTAGGCACTTTCCAGCACTTAAACTATCACTTGGAAGGCAGTTTTATGATCCTTACTTTCCTACACACTATACTAGTGTAACTCTTGGTTTCTGGCCCATTCTGTATCTCAATACCATGTCTGTCTATGTACTGAACTTTGTCAGCATTTCTCCGATTTGTCTGATAACTGTGCTAGCTTTGTTTCGTGCATCATTTGAATCAATAAAGTTTTCATGCAATAATGATATGACATTTTGCAATATATATGATGCACATGTAGATATGATAACAATGATCAGAAAGTATTCATGTCATAAATGTTCAACCAACTCAGTTATTAAGCACTAATTACTGTTTAATAATTGTACGGATACATGCAAATTTGACAATTTTCACATTCTCCCACTGTTAAGAAAATTTCATCCTTGAAATTTAGTCTACGTTAGCTCCTTAGAGTTACGTTATGTGTAGATGGACATTTATAGTACCAAAGTAAATAACCACGAAACCAAATCAAGACTTACCCGTATCGGGTGAATCAAAGGACATGTTATCACAATCAAAACCCAACGTTTAAAAGGTATGTGTTACAGAATTTGTTGTTAAAGGAAACGGGACATACAGACGCATTATCTAGCATGACTTAGTTACCTGGGGTTCAACAATTGAGGAGTTTTGACCAATAGAACTCCAAATGATCGTTCACAATATGCAAATGAGTTCTAGAAACAATATCATCCACTAGATGAACTCAGAATCCACAAGCTTAAATGTAATAGTAACATGAAAATGATCCGTCAACTCTCGAACAAATGAATGGATAAAATTAGTGTGTTGACATTATTGAAATGCGAGAATACACTGAAATGAAATACAACCGAACCTGGTGTATCATCGTCCTAATTCATAGTTGCATTAGGAATGTTTAATGTCGAGTCAACGAAAAGTATACCTAGTTTTGTATGAAGCGGTTGACCATGATTAACACAGGTTACAGGTTTATACCGACGCCATAAGGTGTCGTAGTGAATGACATAATTCAATAATAGCGGTGACCGAACAAGTTCACCGTGTTGGAAGTCAAATGAAAGTGTAATGAAGCAAGTCGGAATAAATGATTCAAATGACATCGTAGGATTTTCAATTGAATATAGAACACCAAAGAACTGTTGTTTTTCGATCGAAGATGAACAAGCAATAAATATCACAAGGCATTCGATTGATAATGAAGAACCGTTAGGAGGTACACTGGAATATAAAATGAATTTATGTACCATTGTCTTAACACACGATTGCGTTAAGACTGCTTTAACATGATAAATCAGAGCGGATTTAGAGCAAGTCAATGAATAAATAATTAAATCCGTGTATGAGATGCGTAAATGAGATTATCACAAACTTCAATCTAGTGAAGGAACCACCACAAGGTGTCGAAATAAGCAAACGACTTAATAGAGTCGTAGACCGAATAAGTCTAATATGACTCGGAATAAATGAAACGTTTGTTAAAATGAATTTGAATATGATGCTTCCAATACATCACATGGGGTCTAGAATTGAATACGTGTAATGGACAAGTTCAAACAACTGAACTTGGTTTCAGCGCAATCCGACAATAAATACATGTATCGACACGGAAATTTCGGCATGGTTACAAAGATAAACCATGTATGCAACTCGAAGGAAAAGAAATTCCAAGATAGTTTTGTTGGCTTGATACCAAGGAGTCAACACTTACAATAATACAGGTTATCCGAGTCACAAGGCAATAACTGGATATAGTGAAATAATATCTGAAACTTTGATGAAAACAATCATTCAAAAGGAAGCCACATGCGTAACAAATGATGCATGTGTAACCTATAAATTTTCAAGAAATGAATCAATGAGTATTCGCTATAATTAAAGAAATGATCGTCATACAAGGACCATTAAGAAGAGTAAAGACCTAAAAATCTACTCGCTAGATGCAAAATTTGGAATCTCAATAAAAGTAATTGAGTACTTGATAAATGGTAAAATACACATATTTGTCCGGTGTAAATTGTATAATTATTGTATAGGTTTGATTTATTTTTATTTAGTTTTAGCATTATATTATATTATATTATGTTTTGGCAGACCCTTGTGCAAATGAAGCAAAAATGAGTAAAAATGAAATAACCAGCCAGTTGGGCAGAGTGGAACGCCAGGGACCGAAGTAAAATTGGCGCTTATTTCTATAATTGGGTCAAGTCCACTTATCTCTATATTATAATATTGAAAAAAGGGCTGCTCCATAATATTTGTGGTTGGAGTTCTAAGCAATATTATTCCATTCCATGCAATCAGCCATATCTATGCTATATACATCGATCAGAAAAAGAAAAGGAATAATATTATTGAAGCACTAAAGCACAGCAAGTTTAAGAGGAAAAAATAATAAAGGATGATCTGCAAGAGACAGTGGGCCGCCAAAAGCATCTTCAGCCCAAACATGAATTATGGGATTTAGGCAATTTAGACATGCACATATATTGTTTTCGAAATCAATCATAAGACAAAAGATAGTTGGGCTTGGCAGCCCACTAAGGGATATATTTGGTGAACGTGCAATTGAGGGGACGGAATATATTTTGAGTTGGACGGCTGTACATAAAAATCAGACGCACACGTACAGCCGCACAGGAGATCACGAACACATCATCTTTGGGGGCGGCTGTTAGAGACATCATCAGGTTCAAGGCTACGGAAACATCGGGATCGAGCGGGAAGCTTGGAGAACAAAGAATTTATGGGTTCTACCTTTAGATTTCTTTTATTTTCTGGTTTCTTGTTTCTATTCTAATGAATTCTTGTTTGAAACCTAGTTTTATTATTTTTAAGACTATGTTCCTTGGCTAAACTTTTAAGCCACCTAGACTTAGTTGAATGGATTGATTAATGTTTTTATCGTTTTTGTTATTTGCATGATTGTTATGGGTGATTGTGTTTAGTAAGATGTTTGATTTAATGGTTTGATGTGTACGCGTACTTTGAATTGGTTTATTGTTATTATTTGCTTCATATGATTCTTAGTGACGGTCTATATCACAACGTAGAGTCATATTAGGGTTTAGGGTTTCGGTGAGTGTCTATATCACGTTAGAAAACCTTCACCCTTTAGGGAGAATCGGCCGATAACCTCTAGAAGTAATTGGTAATAATTTGATAAGTCTTAGTGTTCTACTAGTCCTAATACCTGGGAAGTGAGGGGCTATTGGTAGGTCTTACCCGGCGAATTGCTTTAGATAGGCCTTGGGAAAGGTTATGTCTTGGTTTACCTGTCGGTCTTATTAGTCTATCAAGTCAAATTAATTACTTCAAACTACCCTAGATCTAGGATTGGGAAAGAATAGGTCAACATTAGGGTACTTACACAATAATTAGACAACTGGGAAGGCGTCTAATAACCGGTAGAATTAACGGCCTAGGTAGTGCCACAGGTTTCTCCTTGAGAAGGGTCGAGGGGCCTCGATGGTTCTTAATAGGTTTAGTATTTTAAGATCCCGGTTCCATAATTCATGCATTTAACTTAATTGGTAATCTCTTAAAAACAATCCAGGATTCTAGTCTATGTGGTCCTGTTCTCATATAAGAAAAGTCCACAGTATTCATTCGTCTTTAGTCTAGATCTAGTTTAATTTAGTAGTTTAATATAGATTTCCTTAGTTTTCAGTACCCCCCCAACCAATTAAACAGTTAGAGTCTGTGTCAGTCTAGGTCTAGATAGAGTCTAATTAGCGTAATTAGAGAGTCTCGTGGGTTCGATACTCGGACTTACTGTAGCTATACTGCATTGGCCGGTACACTTGCCGGTTGTGTGGTTTAGGGTTTAAAGAGTCATAGTCTATAAATTTAAAACTTAGAGTGTCTAGTCTAGAGAGTCTAATATAGTTAATTTTTATTGTCTGTTTAGCACACTTCAAGTTTTTGGCGCCGTTGCTGGGGACTCTTGGCGATTGCGTTTATTAGCTTTGATTAGACTTAATTGACATAATCTGTGCTACTTGTCTTTTGTTTTGTGTTTTCGTGGTTAGTCTTGTGAGTCTATCTGTGTTCTGTATATTGAGTCGTAGGAGTCTAATTTTCTGTGTCTTCTATTACTTTTGAGTTTTAAATATGTGTGAAATTTGTGGAGGGCCCCATTTTACAGTTAAATGCCCACAATATGAGGGGTTCTCTGCAGATTATTATACTAACCCCTATGTGCAGTCGCAGTCATATTTTTCACAGGGGTATTCCTCGTACCAGTATGAGGAACCGTATCACCAGCCCCAACAGCAAAATTCTGAAGTCTATGATCAGGACCAGTTGGATAGGATAATGGGGTTGTTAGCTCAACTGGTTGCTACGGATGAGACTACTCAGAAAATGTTTCAAGAACATGAAGTCTTGTTTCAAAATCACGAGTCTATACTCTCAGACATTCGATGTTCAGTAAAAGAAATGTCTCGGAGATTAGAAGAAGTAATAGAAACTGAGAATAAGGGCATCATTGATTTTGGCTGTGAAGAAGAGGAGATTACGATGCAGGTGGCTAATTGCGGGGTAGTGAAAGAGAATGATTCAGATGACGAGGAAGAACAAGAAGAGTGGCGAATCTACCAAGAATCATTAGTTAAGGAAGTAGATGTTGAAGAGGAATTAGATTTAGGTGATTCTTTGGAGAGTATGTTTGATGATGAGGTAGAAGTTGTGGTAGAGAAAAAAGTATTAAGTTGGGAAGATGAGTTTTTAGGGGAGTTAGAAGGTTTATCAGAATCTGAACAAGTAAGAGAATTTGATCCATTAGGTGATTTAGCAAATTTAGAAGCCCTACTAGAAGGTAAACCCGAGACAGTAAGTGAACCCACACCACACGTAGAAAATAAGTGTGGGGATCTTCCCAAGGAAGTAGACAAAGTGGTGGAAGAGGAAGAACACCACAGCTGGCCCGTGGTACGTATAATAAACGAAACTAAAAAATCAAAACTACGGGAGAAGGCTAGGAAAAGAAAAATAAAGAACCGGGATTTGTTGCGGGCCAAAAGCTGGTACAAGGAGGAGAGGAAAGAGCCTTTGAAGCAAGACCAGTCTTCTCATTACATGCCGCGCATCCGGTTAATGCCAGGTAAGTTTAAGTTTTGGTGGTCTGAGCCGTTTAAAAATTTTAAAATATTTTATTATTCCACCATTAAATTTTTAACTATTTTTGAGGACCGGGTGGAATTAAATGGTTTAGATAGGGTCCAGATCAAAGAAAAACCTCCTGATTAAAATTAAGTGTGGGGAGGTTTTGTAGAGTTTGTTCAATTTATTTATTAGGTGGATGTTCGATAGTTTGTAGAGTTTGTATAGAGGCGTACTTTTTGTATATTGAGTCTTAGTTAGTAGTTTTTTTAGTCGTTTTTTTAGGGTCGGTACTGCTTTGGGTTTTGCTTTGTTTTTGTTTGTGCAGGTTTGGATTGTCCCACCCGTACTCAATCTCCATTCGGGTGATTTCGGAGCAGCCATATTGATACAACCCAAGCAGACTAGGCAACGATCGCGAATGAAATGCAATACGATCGTTCGTTGGATTCAAGACTCGTACGGCTGGCCCAGACTTTTGTCCTAACCAGCTAAGTCTTTTCCAACTCTATCTGTATTTTTATTTCTTGTTTTTTTTTAGTTTCCGTCTCTGCATTGGGGACAATGCAAATCTCAAGTGTGGGGATGGGTAACTGCTTTTTAGGTTAGTTTGAGTCATAAAAATCAAAAATAAAAAAAATATTAGAAATTTTTTAAAAATCCAAAAAAATAAAAAAATTAGAAAATGTCTTTTGAAATAAGAAGTTTGCATTTTTATACGGAAAATGATAGAAAAGATGGATTTTTGTTCGGGTTCAAATAATAATAATATGAGATTAATTAAGTTGAGCTTGTGTCTAGTTAGGGATATGTGGATAGGCCCGAGTTTGGTTTTAAGTCCCTTTGAGTTAATATACCTTAATTGTCGGTCTGCTAGTGGGTTTTCGCCTGGGAAATATGGGAAATCAAAACTGCCAATAAGAGTATAAGGGGCACCGTTATAAGTTAAAACCGTTAGAGTTTGTGATCATGCGAAGAAAAAATAGAATAAAAAGTGAGCTAGAAACTAAATGAAAGTAACACAGTTCTATGTAATCCGAGTTGGGGATAGCGACTCTACAGCCGGAATGCCTCTGGGATGTGTGAAATCGACTTGCCGAATAAAAGTACCGAAACCTAAGTAATCTGTGGTTGGGGATAGCGACTCTACAGCCGGAATACCTCTTGGTTAGGGAAAGCATCGTCTAGACTCACGAAAAAAAAAAGAGAAAAGCAAAGAAAAAAATAGAGAAAAAAAAGAAAAGAAAAAAATAGAGAAAAAAAAAATGGAAAAAGAAACAGTTGATTGTAAACTCTCTTGGTTTTGATATAAGACGGTTAGGAATTGGTCCAGTGATCGTTCCTTTTGTTCTATAAGCTTTAGGCGGGAGTAGGTGGACTGTAGATCCTAGCGTGAGGCCCTAGGTAGATTGACCGCACTTAAATTAAATTCACATGATAAGGGCTTAAGACCGGATTTGGGTTTAAGGGGACAAATATATTTGCAATCGCGGCTAACACAAGTTTTGATTTTAACAAGTATAAATAAGTTTTTGACCCGACTAATTATTTGTCTCTGATTCCGTTTGCATAAGTCTTTTTCGGGGACGAAAAAAGGTTAAGTGTGGGGATATTTGATAAATGGTAAAATACACATATTTGTCCCGTGTAAATTGTATAATTATTGTATAGGTTTTATTTATTTTTATTTAGTTTTAGCATTATATTATATTATATTGTGTTTTGGCAGACCCTGGTGCAAATGAAGCAAAAATGAGTAAAAATGAAATAACCAGCCAGTTGGGCACAGTGGAACGCCAGGGACCGAAGTAAAATTGGCGCTTATTTCTATGATTGGGTCAAGTCCACTTATCTCTATATTATAATATTGAAAAAAGGGCTGCTCCATAATATTTGTGGTTGGAGTTCAAAGCAATATTATTTCATTCCATGCAATCAGCCATATCTATGCTATATACATCGATCAGAAAAAGAAAAGGAATAATATTATTGAAGCACTAAAGCACAGCAAGTTTAAGAGGAAAAAATAATAATGGATGATCTGCAAGAGACAGTGGGCCGCCAAAAGCATCTTCAGCCCAAACATGAATTATGGGATTTAGGCAATTTAGACATGCACATATATTGTTTTCGAAATCAATCATAAGACAAAAGATAGTTGGGCTTGGCAGCCCACTAAGGGATATATTTGGTGAACGTGCAATTGAGGGGACGGAATATATTTTGAGTTGGACGGCTGTACATAAAAATCAGACGCACACGTACAGCCGCACAGGAGATCACGAACACATCATCTTTGGGGGCGGCTGTTAGAGACATCATCAGGTTCAAGGCTACGGAAACATCGGGATCGAGCGGGAAGCTTGGAGAACAAAGAATTTATGGGTTCTACCTTTAGATTTCTTTTATTTTCTAGTTTCTTGTTTCTATTCTAATGAATTCTTGTTTGAAACCTAGTTTTATTATTTTTAAGACTATGTTCCTTGGCTAAACTTTTAAGCCACCTAGACTTAGTTGAATGGATTGATTAATGTTTTTATCGTTTTTGTTATTTGCATGATTGTTATGGGTGATTGTGTTTAGTAAGAGGTTTGATTTAATGGTTTGATGTGTACGCGTACTTTGAATTGGTTTATTGTTATTATTTGCTTCATATGATTCTTAGTGACGGTCTATATCACAACGTAGAGTCATATTAGGGTTTAGTGTTTCGGTGAGTGTCTATATCACGTTAGAAAACCTTCACTCTTTAGGGAGAATCGGCCGATAACCTCTAGAAGTAATTGGTAATAATTTGCTAAGTCTTAGTGTTCTACTAGTCCTAATACCTGGGAAGTGAGGGGCTATTGGTAGGTCTTACCCGGCGAATTGCTTTAGATAGGCCTTGGGAAAGGTTATGTCTTGGTTTACCTGTCGGTCTTATTAGTCTATCAAGTCAAATTAATTACTTCAAACTACCCTAGATCTAGGATTGGGAAAGAATAGGTCAACATTAGGGTACTTACACAATAATTAGACAACTGGGAAGGCGTCTAATAATCGGTAGAATTAACGGCCTAGGTAGTGCCACAGGTTTCTCCTTGAGAAGGGTCGAGGGGCCTCGATGGTTCTTAATAGGTTTAGTATTTTAAGATCCCGGTTCCATAATTCATGCATTTAACTTAATTGGTAATCTCTTAAAAACAATCCAGGATTCTAGTCTATGTGGTCCTGTTCTCATATAAGAAAAGTCCACAGTATTCATTCGTCTTTAGTCTAGCTCTAGTTTAATTTAGTAGTTTAATATAGATTTCCTTAGTTTTCAGTACCCCCCCCCCAACCAATTAAACAGTTAGAGTCTATATCAGTCTAGGTCTAGATAGATTCTAATTAGCGTAATTAGAGAGTCTCGTGGGTTCGATACTCGGACTTACTGTAGCTATACTGCATTGACCGGTACACTTGCCGGTTGTGTGGTTTAGGTTTTAGAGAGTCCTAGTCTATAAATTTAAAACTTAGAGTGTCTAGTCTAGAGAGTCTAATATAGTTAATTTTTATTGTCTGTTTAGCACACATCAGTACTTTATCCTTTTGGTTAATTAAAATAGCATGCATGACAAAATAATAGTGTTTGCCCGAGTTAATAGACGTGGTTCTTACGTGGTAACCTTTAATGAATTTCGACAAAAGTTCCCGAAGGTTCTAAATGCATGTTTCCTAAATTCTCGAAGTTTTGTATTCTGTGTGTAACAGTTTTGTGTTCCGTGTATAAAACACAACACTAGCGCATGTCTAATAACAAAATTTGACTCACTATTCTTCGGTATACTTTCTTCCTGAATACGTAGCTGATGATAAACCGATCAAAGATCAATCTTAGATTAATAGTTGAATCCTTGCAGTTGGTCGAATAAGTTATTAATCCTCGGCAAGGGATACCGATTCTTGATGGTAGGCTTGCTCAGCTCCCGGTAGTCGATGGACCTTCGAAACTACCATCCTTCTTTTTGGCGTACAACATTGGAGCTCCCCAAGGTGAGAAGCTTGGTCTTATAAATCCTTTGTCCAGTGGCTCCTGAAGCTGCATTGGCAACTCTTGCATCTCTGAACGCGCAAGTCGATAAGGTGCCCTGGCTACAGGCGCGGCGCCTGGAACCAAGTGAATGCGGAACTCGACTTGTCGTTGAGGAGGTAATCCTGGAAAGTCTTCGGGGAAAACCTCCGGTTATTCCCTTATCACAGGGATATCTCGAAACTTTATAACACAACCTCTTAATTACTTCATTCGTCTCTACTAACTTCCCATTAGCCAATTCTATCGAATACTGGATGTCTAACTTACTAGAAACTAAACCAAACATGCCCTTAAAGTTTAGAGATATGAAGCAAAAATTGGTACTAGTATCAAACAGCACAAATGAATAACGTTGATTAATAGGGAACATACCGATAACCACGTTTTGATCCTGGTGTGCTTCCCTAGCTCCGTTGCTGCAAACTCTTCCATGTGCCTGATTGTTTTTAGGACAATATTTCCTGAAATGCCCTATGTCACCACAGTTAAAACAACCTTGACCACGTCCTTGATCATTACCATTTTTGCCTTGATGGTCGTTGTTGTTGTTTTCCCCGCGATTTACATTACCATCTTGACCTCCATTTCCACTTCCAGCACCATGCCAACACGTCTCCTTGGCATGCCCCACTTTGCCACAATTATCACATTTTCCATATCTACATCGCCCGGTATGATGACGTCGGCAATTGTCGCACTTAGGTAGGTTACCCATGTACCTTCTTCCCTTATCAGCATTGTTGTTATTGTTCGCCCGGGTACCCTTCTTGAAATTTGTAAACTTCCTCTTGTAATATCCAGATGACTCCACATGAGTCTCTTTCTTCTTTGTTTCAGATATCGAGAATTTGCCCAACCTGATTTCTTCTTCAGTCAGCGCCACACTCAAGTCAATTGCCTCCGTAATCATCGGTGGCTTAGAAGTTTTCACCATGCTCAAAAGTTGAGGTGCCAATCCCCAGATGAAATGTTCAACCCTCTTAAACTCTGGTTCTACCAAATAAGGAACAACTTGTGACAAATCATGAAATCTCTGCACATACTCAGCTATCTTTGAACCTTCCCTTTTCTAGTTCCAAAATTCAGTTTCCAGCATCTGGATTTCTGTCCTCGGACAATACTTCTTACGCATCAGCTCTTTCAGCTCATTCCATGTCAAAGCATATGCAGCAGCTCCACCCAACGTCTGAACCTGAAGGTTCCACCATGACAGAGCCCCATCTAAGAACGGTCCAGAAATGTACGTGACTTGATGCTCGGGTGCACATTTTCTCATTCGCAAAACAGAATCCGTCTTCTCAACCCAGCCCACAAAGACTACGACACCCCTAGTGTCGTGGAAATCCAGGGGTTTGCAGCCCAAGAACTACTTGTAGGTGCATCCTGCGACATAAGAAACATCATTCACAAATGGCATTAGCAAAGCACACTTGGAAATATCCAAACGTTTTGTAATGTGTCTTAAGTGACTAAACATTACGGTTGGGTGGGTTATTCCTTGAGGTACCTCCGTTGTGTTCAGAGCGAAGGGCCTCGTGCTGTGCGATGGCCTGTGAGATGCGCTCTTGTAATTCCGGCTCTGTCGTCGGCAGAGGGTTGTTGGTATCCGTATTCTTTCGCGGCAGCATTCTTCTTCTAAGAAAAAGGTCGGATAGGTCAGGTCTTGTTCGTTAAATAAGCAAATAGTTGTCTAGAGGTCGTATGTACATATATATATAGGCAATCATTATAGCAAGCAATCAAGCCACAACATAAGCTTAGCACAACATGTAAATTAACAAAGTGTTTAGTGAGAACATGATGATTGAGCTTTTATTAATTACCGACCACAGTTATATTGTCTATAGAGTGTATCACATCAAAAGGGACACAGGGTCACACTACCCTTGTCCAATAAGTTTCTCAATATACCAAAAACCACATGGTCAAAAAGTGGTCTTCAAAGGTCTTCATAGTCTCGGCCCAATAGTGGTGCTCTTACCAGAAGTAATGCATCTGCAAAAGACCAAAATCCTACTTTACTGATAGCGGAGGTGGAGGAGGAGGGAAGAGAAGCAAGCTGCGAACATGCACAAGCTCCTCCTCGAGCTCGTATATACGACGAAGTAAGCAACTGATCTGCTGCCCGATAGTAAGGAAACGAGCATCAAATACCTGGAAAAGTGCATGAGTAGCAGGTGGATGTGCAAAAGGGGTGACGGTGAATGTGGAGGAACAAAAGTAGACTGACAGGAGCAAGGTGGAGGGTGTGGAGTCAGCTAAAGCTTCAAAACTCTACAACTCAAAACCTCAAACTGTAGCTGCAGCGACAAAAGAAACTCATCTCGCGTATATCCAACAAAATGTGAGGGATGATAGGGGTCTGAGATCGGCATAGTGTATGGTGGGAACTATCGGAGTGGCTCGTCAAGCGGTGTAGATGTGAAGAAAGCAAACGGTGTAGTCTGAGGGATCTGATGAAAAGCTGCTGTAGCAAAAGGATCATAACTAGGCAGCTGACCAGAAGTACCTTCCCCTGGATGGGGTGCAGGGATGTCCTGTAAGAAAACGATCGTCAGATCAAGGTAGTGGACATAGGACTCTACAGGAGGGAGAGGAGCAACATCAGCGAGTGCGGGTGGAGGTAGAAATGGCTCAGAAAGAGGAAGATCAACAGGTGCAGGTACTGGGCCAGGAATAAGGAGTGCAATATCTGGTAATCTAAACGGAACATGGTCAGGATCAGGAATCGGCTCAGGATCAATAGGTGCAACATCAGGCTGACCAAAGGGAATAAGGTCCGGCTCGGGGTGGTGTGGCGGCGTGGGGTCACGGGCAGGAGATGGTGCAGTAGGCATAGCCGTGTCGTCATCTGTGTCGGTAGCAAAAAGCTGCAATCCAGCCACCTACAAAGCTGAAGGTGTCGCAGACTCAAAGGAGTCTGGAACCGAATGCAAACTGGTGTCAGAAGACATCTCAGTGATGGGAACAGCAGGAGGTGGGACAGCTACAACATCCTCGTCTATCTTCCCATCACCAGGGCATCAGCTGGGGGACCGTCTACAAACAAATCGGCGTCGTCATCTAACAAATCATCAAAAGGCCAATACTTGGGAGGAATGACCACAAGAGGTACGACATCGAGGATCGGGGCCACGATGTACTCGCCATCGGGGTGACCAATGATGAGGGGATCGTGAACAGGAGTAGGAACATCGAAAGGATCCTCGTCAGGGAAACCATCAGCAAGAGGTAAATCATCGCTAAATTCGGGCAACGCGATCGGCTGGAAGTCGTCCTCATCGTCGGACAGCATGTTAGGGTCACTCTCAGTGTCTGACGTAAATATCTCCGGCTCAGGTGCATTCTCGTCATCTGAGACGGTGGCTATAGGGTCGTCAACATCTGACAATCCGCACTCTGAAGAAAATGACATGTGTGCCTGTAACATAATAATCATAGCATGTATACCTATAGTAATCACTAACACCTATTATATGCAAAAAAAAAGACAATTCATCATGTAATCATGTATTCACATTATCCTTCATGAAACTGTTCTGTCTTTCCTAGTCTATCCCATGCAGACTAAACCACCATTGTGAACTTTCATTCGTGTTTGTTGTCTTTCCTTTCATAAAACGTTTGTTCCATGGACCTGGGCATTGTGTGTATGCAATGAAAAATAGGGTGTAAAAATATTTTCGTGAGAGAGCCCTAATGATTGTAGTCTAGACTCGAGAACAATCGAAGCTCTGATACCAAACTGTCACACCCTGACTTTTGCGGAAGAGTGATTAGGTGTGACTTGCTTAATATCATTGTATTCAACCATAACAAACATCTATATGATAAAACCAAGATGTTCATCCATAAATTAAGTTTCAAAACATTACAACCGTTATTATTTAACCACAAACCAAGACTTCAAATTCAAGTACATAACATCCCAAGTTTTAAGTTCCAATCTGGACGTAAGAAAAGACACTACTAAAAGTTGGGCTTTGAACTATGTATCTTATCCAAGATAAGATACATATTCCAAACCCTTCGACACTGGATGACATCTTTTATTCGAGACACGACTTTAAATCTTGAACGCCCGCCAGATTCATAATTAGTTTCCTGAAATACATGTAGTTTGAAAACATCAACAAAAGTTGAGCGAGTTCATGTATTTTGTATGTGTGCACGAATAACCTTGTAAAACTTCTGTATGTATGTATGTATCTGTAAACAGGTATGAAAGCAACAAGGAAACAGATAAATTAATATGTAGCTAATAAATTAATATGTGTGCAATGGTGTAGGAATGGCTCAATCCTTTATGCGTATTTCGTACCGGGCCATCCGGCGGGAACGACATAGTCGCCACATGGTCCAACCCGCGGGCTCATGGGTGGGACTCGCAACACCCAATAGATCCATCACTCATGCTCCTCGGTCCTTAAGTTAATCGCCTACCCATTCACATGATCTAGCAGTTCATTCCTTAGCTAATCATACCATATATAAACGTTTGTAAACAATTTGTAACATGTACTTCAACCCCGAAGTTATAAAACTGAAAACAGTTAAAAGAAAACGGGGACAGGAACTCACAGTCTTGCGTTCTTCGATCAACTAACTCAAAGTTTCTTCTCAATCGCAGGACTACCTACAAACGTGCTACGGTTTATTAGACGGATGGGCCGTGCCTTGACTTTAGTCTTATTTAGTGTCTTTGAGTTACGTTTCTTTGTGTCATCAATGTTATTCCAAGTATATAATTATTTGTTAAAATAATAAATATTTTAATGTAAATTATATTTATTTTTTTGGAATATTTGTTAGAATAATATATTTTAACTTGACACTTATATGTATTTGTCCATGTATATCCTTCCCAAGGATGGGTGTATTTATACTTGTATTCTTAACTTTGTGTATCTTTGCCAAGTATCGGTGGCGTATTCCGGTGTATATTCATACGTACGAGGATACGTATTTTTATTGTGTTTATTAAGTATTCTTATACTTAACTTTTTTATTTATTTTTCCGGAATAATACTTCTAATAAAAATTCACCAGTATATATTCTCAAAATATATATTTTAAGAAATCTTACATAGAAAAATTATTTATAATTTTTCCATTGGCAAAAATAATTGTATTTTCATTTAAACCTTAGAAATAATATATTTTCAAGTTTATCTTAGAAAATATATATAAATCTATTTCTCACCCAAAAATAATGTTTTCTATGTTTATTTAAGAAAATATATATTTCTCCCAAAAATAATATATCTTCTAATAATTTCAAGAAAACATATATATTTTTATTTATTCAAAAATAATATATTTTCTTCTTGTCAAAAAGATGATATGTATTTGTAATAATTGTAAAAATCATATTTTTGTTCTTTTGGTATCCAAAATATCAATTACCAAAATATACTTTTGAATTCAATTACAGAATATTTATGTAAGTTATATTCCTTGTTCGGTTCTCCAATATTTTGGGTATAATTTGTATATTAAATTCTTGGAATTTTAGTAATATTTTGTATTGTAATTTCTTGGTATTTTGATGAGTTAAATTATTTGAAGTTCTAAAATAATATAACTAATACACATAATATATAAATAATCACACACATGGTGACATCTAAATATATATTTCCTAAATACATATTTAGTTACTTTTATTTACAAAAACCAACCTCCAATATTTATAATTTTTATAACAAAAATTATGGCAAGCTTTATATGAAAATTTATGGTTTAAAATATACTTGTAAATATTTATTTAAAAATATTTTTCTAAGTGTTTAATTTCTAGAAAAATTTTGCCATAGTTTCCCCTTAAAAATGGAGGTTTCCATGCTTTCAAAGCATATCATTTTCTTTTATAAATCACCACAATCAACAATAAACCAATCAACACTTACCAATTTGCCAAAATCATGCATAAATTACTACTTCATGAACTTGAAAGTTTACAAAAATTAGTAGTAACTTACTAGTGTGTTTAGTAGTCTTAGTTACCCTTTAAAGTGTGGTTGTTTATTTAAAAACATCATTTTTAAAGAAGTTAGATGTTTACAACTTGTAAATCATTTTTCTAAAAATGTTTCTTCTTGAGTTTTTCTTGTTAGACATATATTTCTACACTTGTTTAAACACTAAAAACATGGTTAATTTCTTTAAGAACCAAGCTTATATAAATCTTGTATTTTTAACTTGGTTTCTTGAAAAATCATTCTTGAAATCATAGGTTTACAAGACTTTATGTTCACTTTGATCATCATTTTACAATACTTTATAATCATCCTCTCATCTTGCTAGATTATGTCTTTAATCACTATCTAGCAAGATCATATGATGATTAACATCAATAACATGAGAAATCAACAATCTACAAGCATAACAACACTTAAACAACTTGATTTCTTATGATTTTGGTCTTATGTTTAAGTTTCATGTTCAAGATTCATAGTGTTCTTCATGATTAACAACTTGTATCATTCTTTAACCACCAAAACAAGATGTAAAATAAGGCGTAGATGATCTTACTACTAGCTCAAGGCTAGGGATGATCACTATATGAAAATGAGGTGGATAAAAGCTTATGTGAGTGGTCCTTCAGGTTCCAAGAGCTCCAAGCTTCCTAATACACCTTCTTACACCTTTGAGTATGTATGGATTGGATGAGAAGTGAAAAATGAAGATGATGGTATGTGGGGGTGCTCTCAGCCGAGGGTAAGAAGAAGAGGAGAGGAAGAAGTTCAAGTGTGGGGTTGTTGTGAATGAAATGGTAATGATCCTTAATGTTCTCTTATAGCACACCATCAATAGTTTACCTCATGGTTTATATGTTTAGTAAATTGAGACAAGATCAATTAGTTTATACAAAGAAAATCCATAGTGGGCCATGTATGTTGGCTGATTATAGGTGGGGGGGGGGGGTCTAGACTAGGTTGTAACCATTAGTTAGTTATGTTAGTTGAAAATCAAGTGTTTAGTTCAGTTAGTTAGTTACTAGATGTTATATGGTGTTGTTAGGATCTGAGTTTCTTATGATTGTGTTTTCGTTTGAGATTTAAGAAGATGAATAAGTAAATGCATCGTAATGTAAATTGGAACAAACTTTCATACACAATCAAACTTGAGAAATGCTTTCAACCCACATGTTTATCATTGAATCGAATGATTAAATTTATTTCAATCTTCAATACAATTGCATGCATGTATTACAAACTCCCCCTCAACCCGAGCTCACAAGTGTTTGTTCGTACAGGATGACAAGTGGTGAAAGAGCCAATAGAACAATACAGAGTACTGTTCTATTTATAGGCATGAGAAAACCATTGTGGCATCTTTGCTGACGTCACCATTGATAGTGACATCTAACTTCCTAACAACCTCAAACTACTGACCTATACAAACACTGTTATCTAACCACTGTGATCTAAACAACTGATTACAATATAATAAAGAAAGCAAACAACTGATTCTTCATTCCACTGCTTCAACCCTAGCAGTGCTTTGGTCTTCAGCAGTACTTGAGTCAAGACAGTAGATTGACTAAACAGCACTTTGTCCTCAACAGTCTTTGGAATGCAACAATTGTTGTAGACCATCAGTTGTTGTAGTAGATCAGTACTTAGAGAGCAGCAGTTGTTAGGGCCACAATCAAAGGGGAAAGAATGAAATACAAACATCTGCTTATTCTGGATCCACTGCTCTGATCCAGTTTTGGCTTTAATCAGTTGTTCCTTTGTAGGGTTCGATCCCAACAATCTCCCCCTGGAACATATGATGCCAAAACTCCTCATTATTCTGGATCTTTATTGCCTCATCAACAGTTCCCAGACTTGCCCTTTGAATTTTAGTTCAAAGTTCAAAGAATCTGTGTCATCCTCATCCTTGCACAGTGTAAGATCAAGGAGATCTTGCAGATCTTCAACACCTAGGCCCAATGCTTGTTCCCTTGATATTTTATTCACTTCACCACTGGATTTGATCAGAGTCAATACATGGGTCTGTTTATCAGATTTCCACTTTAGTATTTTTGAATCCAGTGGGTTTCTTGGGAGAGGTTTTATTGATGATGAGTTTGGAGATTGTGGCCTGGTGATAACTGGTTGAGCAGTACCTTGAGCTATTGCAAGTTCAAGATTATCAGCTATCATTTGTTTGAGAACCATTTTTAAAATGTCATCCCCTGCTGCTATATCCTCTGCTGTTTCTTTTTCCATCTGCTTTTGGTTCTTTCTTTGATAAAAGTGGGCAGCAGGTGGAGAAGTGGATTTTCTGATTTGTAGCTTTAGTGGTCTGGTTGGAACCACTGCTCTAGGGCAAACAATTTTTTGAGGAACCTTTGGATCTTTCTTTCTCAACTCTTCCAACCTTTTGTATGAATCAAACACTTTCTCCTCTTTCCACCTTGTCACTTGATTCCTAGACCCAAAGTCAGCTGCAATGAGCTCTTCTTTCATTCTCTTTAGTTTTAAAGCCCTGTCTGGTACATTCTTTTTGTATTTGGACCAGGCAGGAGGAGTGTGTTTCACTTTATCTTTGGTCATCTTGTGAACCCTTTCTAATTCCTCTTTCAATTCACCAATGGTCCATTCTCTATACTAAGACTTTTCTGCCTTGTACTTTTTGAATGCCATGATGTGCTCAATGTAATCCTTTCTAAAACTTTCATCATCTCTCTCAGATAGTTTCTGACAAAGGTCTTTTGAAAACTGCTCAAAAGTTCTGACTTAAGTGAGCAGGTATTGATAATTTCTTTGTATTTCGTTGTCAGACTTTCCCTCTGTATTTCTTTTGGAGATATCCTCAGCTTATTGTGCTTTTAGCTTTAAATATTCTTCAATGTTGTTTGGCCTTGGATATCCTTGAAGAGATGGTAACTTCCTTTTAGCAGGGTCATCTTCAGAATAGAAGGATTTTATCTCCTCTCTAACTGCTGGAAGATCTAATGGGAATTGGACTCCTGCAGGAACAATGGCAGTGTTTGGATTTTGAGCTTTTACTGAAGAGAGTGGAATAGGGTTAGGAATGGTAACAAGGGTCAGTGGTTGTGAGGAAGTTGGAGGTGGTGAAGAATCATCATTCAAAATTATCCTTCTCCTTTTGGGTTTAGGAGAAGTTGGTGGTGTTTTGGTGGGTTGAGTTGTGGTGATTTGAGTGGCAGGTGATTGGCTAACAGCTATTGAAACAACTGGTGTTTCAATCACTGTTGCCATTACAACAGATGATGTGTCACCTGATGTCTTCTGCTTTTTGGCAGGTGGTGTAGTTGGTAATGAGGATGTTTTTGGTGGTGATGTGATTTTTGGTAGATCAGTGGATTGAGTGGTGATGGCAGTGGTTGATGTGTGTGTTGAAGTGGTGGTTGTAGGGTTAACAACGGCTAAAACCACTGAAGTATCAATAGTTATTGATACAACAAGTGTTTTAACAGCTGTTGGTTTGATGGTTTAATGTGGGGAGTTTTTAGGAGGTTTGGAAGCATGTTTTGTGAGTCTGGAAGGTGTGGTTTTGGGTTGCCTCACTTTTCTAGTGGGCTTCCTTCTTTGTGGCTTAGGATTTTCTTCATCCTTTGGCTCAGAAGTACCCTGATCTTCCATTGTCATAAAAACTTTCTTCTCTTCATCAAACCTTGATTTTCCCTTTGCCTCCATATCCCTTTTTAGCCTTTCCTTTTCATTAGCAATGGCATTTAGGGTTATATCCACCTTTTTGGAACCATCTGGTTTAGGGATGTCTGCAAGCATACTAGATTTATCTGGTGCTATGTACAGAACATCTTCATATCGCTTTTTCTTTAGCTGCCTCATTTTCTCCCCCTTTTTGGCATCAGCTGGAGGAGGATTATCAACAAAAATTATAGAGCGAGGAGCAGTGCCAGTGGTGTTCAGCAAGTGGGCCTTGATTGCCTTTATATCTGCTTGTGTGTCTTTGAACCTAGCTTCCATGATATTTCTGATCTTTTGAACTTGAATTTCATGTTGTTGATCAGTAAATTGTCTTTGTTGGATGAGCATAGGTTGAAACAAACTCCACAGCTCATTTGGAGTAGGAGCAGATGATGGAGAAGCTGTTGGATTTGATGCAGCAGTGGATGATACCTTTTGTGCTTTCAATAACTGTTGCAGCATGTCTTTGATTCCTGCAACAGATGTATCAAGTTTGTCAACTCTATCCGTCAATTCTCGGTACATTAAACCATCACCTAACTTAATGGGATCATCGGATTTCCCACTGGCTGTGGTTGTATCAGTGGTTGGCTTAGGGAAAGTTTCCCAAAAGTCATCCCCTGATGCCCCTTTTTCTTGGTACTGGGGACTTCTTTCTCCAAAAGAGGTTACCATTTTAAGGGAGCCAGTAAAAACTGGAAACTCCAAGGGCCCCATAGAAGAAATTGCCTTCAAGGAACTCTTAGGGATGAAACTACTGTCCAAGTGTAAACCAGTGGGTTCAACACTTGTAGTAGCTGCTTCACTTAAACTACCACCAAGAGTTACATGTAACTCAAGGGGTGTAACCTCCTCAGTTGTTGGTGGGGTAGCAATGAAAGGGAGCTCAGACTCAGTCACTTGTTGTGGCATACTCTCAGTGATAGGTGATTGAGAGGAACTGATTTCTGTCGGAGCTATATCACGTGCATCCAACAAAAGTATTGTTTGTGGAGGAATTTGTGAAGTGAGGATAGGTGTAGAAAGCGAATTTTCCCCGGGAGGAGGGATATGGATGATAGAATCAAGTGATTCTAAAGCATCATAACGTGGTGTCCCTGTTCTTACAACCTGATCATTTTGTGAAGAAGCATGAGGAGTTTGAGGCTCGGGTTGAGATCTTTCTACCATCTGCTGTGAGGAAGTAGCGGCAGTGGTTTCTATGATCTCATCTTCCAGAGATGCCTTTTTTTGTAGGTTTGGGGAGGTTTTTGTGATTTTTTCTGTTTGGGTTTTCTAGTGGTTTTAGGTGTGGGTTTCACAACAGTTGTTTTGCTGCTGTGATCACCTTGAGCAGTGGGCTCAGTAGCAGGTGCCTGAGGAGCAGTGGTAGCTGCTAAAGTCTGCTCAGGAACCTCTGCTTGTGTTTTGGAAGGTTTTGACAGCCTTGTAATTGTTTCAGATGTTAGGCTGTTTATTTGAAAAGGCTTTCCTTGAATAAGGACATGAGCATTATCTTTTGAAAATTTCTTTGTAAATTAATAACTTAAAAACCTTGGAAATAGCATAAATGCCTTTTTATTAACATTTGTAACAAGATAATTAAAGATTTCATGGGAATAGTTAAAATTTTCTCCTTGCAGTATAGCATAACCCAGATATTGAATCTTCAATGGGATTTCATTGAAAGCGGTTGTTTTATTAGAAACACACATGAGAAGAGTGTGAAACAAAAACCTTGTGGCAGGAGGAAAGCTACCTTTTTGTAAAGTATCTTTTTTCATTTCTTCCTCATAACCTCTTTCAAGGAAATCACGCTGATACTCTGTTTTTGGGAAAGATGTTTTACCTTGAAGATCATCAAGTTCAAAAACCTCCGAAATGGTTTGAGGTGTAATTGTGACTGGAACACCCTTTATAGAAGAATTGATGGCTATGGTCGTTTTATCCTTAGTTTCTAATTTAGCATTTTTCCAGAATTCTTGGTGGGTGTCCTTGTAAATCGGAGCATCACAAGTCAACAAAGTTTTGTACTTTGAAGACGAAAGGCTATCAATGATGGAGTTGAAAGTTTCAGTATGACTTGGTTTTTCAAGTAAGCCCAAGTAGTTATGTTGGAATTTGAGTGGGAGAGACATAGTGATTCGAAGATGATGAAGAACTGATGAAGAAGATGAGTGATTTGGAGAGAAATTGATGATTGTTATGAGAGAAATGGACGATAACTGCTTTAAGAAAGGAATTTTGAATTCGATTCGACAGTGAAAACCCTGTTTGGGGTTTTGATCAAGGTTTTATAAAGGAAAAAGTGAATGCTGACGTGGCAGCAGTTACAAAAGATCTGACGGCTAAGTACTGCCCACGTGACAACCTCTGATGAATAATGGAAGACAGTTGTTAAGAAACCACTGATGGAATAATATCTGTGGTTTGCAACGGTAACAATGAAAGCAGTGGGTGATATCAGTGGTTTGCAACGGTAACAATGAAAGCAGTGGGTATTTTAACTATCAGTGGATAGCTTATCAGTGGATGGAAACACTGATGTTTGATCAACAGTATTTACAAGAAAAATGAGAGAACAGAGGTTGACTTTCAGCAGTAGACAACATTTGCAGAACGGATGTCTGAACCAAAAATAGTGGTTATGGCAGACTTTTAAGGATTTACTAAAAATTTTCATTTTTAACTATTTTAAAGATGGAATTTTGATTTTCTGAAAACATTTTAATGCTTTTATGCATAGAAAAACAAGATTTTGCTTGTTATTCCATGTTTAGCATGCCAATCCTAGAGATCAGGATTTCAAAGGTGGATGTGTCTATTGCTTTTGTTAGCACATCTGTCAGCTGATCCTTAGTTGGAACATGATGCAGAGAAATCAAACATTTTTCATAGCAATCCCTCACAAAGTGATGTCTGATATCAATGTGCTTGGTGGTTGAATGGGAGACTAGATTTTTGATGATATTTTTTGCGGCCTGAGTGTCTAACATGAGAGGTGTCTTTAAGGCAGTGATACCAAAATCCAGCAATTGATTTTGAAGCCAAAGCAGTGGATGTTGAAACAGCTGCTTGTTGTTTGCTTTGCCAAGACACTAAGCAATTGCCTAGGAATTGGCACCCTCCTGAAGTGGACTTCCTTGTTTTGTCACATCCAGCAAAGTCACTATCTGAGAAACTTGAAAGCTTGATAATTCCATCAGCTGGATACCAGATACCAAGTGTGGGAGCACCTTTTAGGTATCTGAATATCCTTTTTACAGCAATAAGGTTAGACTTTCTAGGGGCTGATTGGGATCTGGCACAGACACATGTTGCAAACATGATATCTGGCCTAGATGCAGTTAGGTACAATAAAGACCCAATCATGCTTCTATAAAGAGTTTGATCAACCAAATCATCCTTTTCATCAGACATGACTATTTTATTGGTTGCAATGGGTGTACTACATGGTTTACAATCATTCATCTCAAATTTCTTTAAAAGTTCTTTGGCATATTTTCCTTGATGGATGAAAGTTCCATTTTGCAGTTGCCTTACTTGGAGACCAAGAAAACACTGGAGTTCACCCATTGCACTCATCTCAAACTCAGCTGTCATGAGTTGTCTGAACTCTTCACACATTTTGTGATATGTGCTTCCAAAAATGATGGCATCCACATAAATCTGGACAATCATCAAGTCTTTCCCTCTCCATTTTAAAAACAGTGTTTTGTCTATTTTACCTCTTGTGAAACCAATGGAAAGAAGAAAGGTGGAAAGAGTTTCATACCAGGCTCTAGGTGCTTGTTTCAGTCCATACAAAGCTTTATTAAGCTTGTAGACATGATTTGGATTAAATGGATCCTCAAAACCTGGAGGTTGAGAAACATATACCTCTTCTAGAATTTTACCATAGAGGAAGGCACATTTAATGTCCATTTGATACACCTTTATGTTGTGGTTGACAGCAAAGGCCAGGAACAGTCTAATAGCTTCCAATCTTGCTACAGGGGCAAAAGTTTCATCATAGTCAATGCCCTCTTCTTGTCCGAAACCTTGAACCACTAGCCTTGCTTTATTCTTGACAACAATGCCCCTTTCATCAGTTTTGTTTTTGAAGACCCACTTTGTGCCAATAGGACTTACACCCTCAGGAAGTGGTACAAGCTCCCATACTTGTTGTCTTTTAAACTATTGGAGCTCCTCTTGCATGGCTTCTACACAGCTATTGTCTTTCAGTGCCTCTTGGTACTTGACTGGCTGATGGAGAGATAGGAAACCAGCAAAAAGACAGATGTTTTGGGATTGCTTTCTTGTGAGCACCCCTTCACTGATGTTGCCAATGATTTGGTCAGGTGGATGAGACTTCAAGAAGATCAAATATCCTTTGTATGGAACAATGGCATTTAAGGGTGAAGGCTGCAGATGTGAATCATCTGAGCTAACCACTGATGGTGACTTTGATAATCCATCAGTGGTTTGAAATGGAGGTGGAGGAATAGGTGGTAATGGTGTGGACATTTGTTGAATTTTATCTACTGTTTGGGGATTTTTATCAACAGTGTTTGATGATGTGGAAGCAGGGGTTAATGGGCTACTTTGGTCAACAACTGTTGAGGTAGCAGTGGATGAGCTTTGACAACTGCTTTGGACATCTGCTGCTCCGGCAATGGATTTGAAGGTTTGTTGTGGAAGGATCACTTCATACCCATTGTCTGATGGAAGATTTTCTGATGGACCTGCACTGTTAGTCTTGAAAGAAACATTTTCAAAAGTAAATTTATCAAGATCAAACAAATCTGCAGGGTTTATAGGGATTTTCATTGAAGAAAGTTCATTAAACTTCACATTCAAAGTCTCTTCCACTGTTTTGGTCCTTGTGTTAAACACTTTGTAGGCCTTAGCAGTGGTTGAGTATCCAAAATGATATCCACTGTCTACTTTGGCTGCAAATTTTGAGATGGAATCTTTTAAATTTAAAATGAAGCATGGGTGGCCAAATACTTTGAAGTATAAGATCAGTGGTTTTATTTTATACAAAATTTCATAAGCAGCCTTTTGATGCCTAGGATTAATTAAAACTCTGTTCTGGACATAGCAAGCAGTGTTTACTGCCTCTGCCCAGAAAGTTAATGGCAAACATGAATCTGCAAGCATGGTCCTGGCTGCTTCAATCAGAGTTCTAGTTTTCCTTTCAACCACCCCATTCTACTCTGGTGTTCTTTGAATGTTGTACTGCCTCACTATTCCTTTTTTACACACAGAAGGCATCCAACACCTTATTTTTGAGTTTTGTGCCATTGTCACTCCTGAAGACTTTTACTGGCAAGTCAAATTTCTTTTCAACCTATGTAACAAAGTCTTGCAAAATGCCTGCAGTCTCATCTTTTGAATGTAAGAAATAAGTCCATGTAAACCTAGAAAAGTCATCTACAATTACCAGACAATATCTTTTCTTTTTGAGACTCATGACTTGAACTAGGCTAAACAAATCCATGTGCAGCATTTGCAGACACTTGGTTGTTTTGGACTCATCAATGGACTTAAAGGAGCTTTTATGTTGTTTTCCTTTTAAGCAGGAAACACAATGCTCAGGACAGGTGAACAGTTTTTGAGGAAGACCTCTTACTAACCCCTGTTTTGACAAAGCAGTGATTGTCTTGAGATTTGTGTGCCCTAATCTCCTGTGCCAAAGTTCTGTCTCTTTGTTAGAGGCAACTGAGAACAGACAGGCATCAGTCCTGGGGCTCTCTTTTGACAAATCAACTACATAGACATTGCCACATCTTTGTGCAAGAAGTTGAGTTTTTCCATTTTTTATTATTTCATCAATCTTTTTAACCATTTCTGGTCCAACAATCCTACAACAACCCTTAGTAAAGAATGAGCCATAGCCCTTATCACTCATTTGAGAGACACTAAGAAGGTTGAATTTTAGATTGTCTATTAGATTGACATTTTCAAACTTAACATTTCAAGACTGAACTGTACCAGACCCCATCACCTTCCCTTTACTATTATTACCAAAGGATATATCCCCCTCCATGAGTTTTGAAATCTTTGAGTAGGGCTCTACATCATGTCATATGCCTGGACCCTCCACTATCTACATACCAAAGACTATCTAAGCATGCAGAAGCTCCCTGCACATCAAGTAAAAGGTTAGTTCATGAGGGTCTCCAAAGCCAGTATGGCTTTGGATGGGGTCTCAACAGTGTCTATGTCAAGTTCAGGTGGATGGACAGTGATTAGCTCAGGGGTTTGGACAGTTTTGGAACTGGCTTTCTCTAACAACTGTTGGGGGTCTTGCCCTGTCATCTGCTGGTACCCAAAGGGATGCCTGTTCAGTCTTGGTTTAGAGGGCTTTTTGTAAGCCTCATAAATGTGTAGGACCCTAGGGTATGGTGGTTGACCTTTACCTCTTCGGTATTAGTTAGCATGGGCTGCATCAGTCACCTGAACAACTCTTTTAACAGAGGTTTGGTTCAGCTATTTGGACTTGCACAAACAATGGTTGGTTTTTGGTGAACTTGACAGATGGATTAGATGAGCTCATTGGTGTTTTTGACATGTACTCATCCTTTTTGACCTTAAAGGATTTTAGGTACACACTGCTGAGTAGAATGGTTTGATTTACCACAAATGGTGCAGCTTTGTGAAGGCACAATAGTACTTATTTTGTTAAGATCATAAGCTTTTAAATGAAAACAATCTTTGGTCAAGTGATTTTTCTTTTCACAAAAGTCACAAAACAAGTTTTTAATCCTTTCTCTTTTCTTCTTCTTTTTAGACTCCTTTGCAACAGAGTTTTGAACCACTGTTGGGTTGTCCTTAAGAGGAATAACCTTGGCCTTAGGAGCTTTGACATTATCAGTGGTTGTGAAGTCCATGGGTTTAAAGTTTTCAAGGATGTCACACTCATCAGACCATGTGGGTTTAAATTGGTATTTCTCAATCTCCTCAAAAGTTGAGGTATCCACAGATCTTTCCAGAGTGATCTTGTTACCAAGTTTATAATTTATTTTAACCTCTTGGCCATCCTTGTTTGTGGGAATGATTTCAACAAAACCAGATTCATTTAAAGCATTGTTTTCAACTTGATCATGTTTTCTAAAACCAACACCAAATTTTACATTGCTTTTGATCTGTTTTTCAAGCATAACTTCATAACCTTTGCAGGATTCCACCCATTTTTCACATGTGATCTAGGTGGATTCCAACTCCTTTTTACAGGCTTGATATTTTTCTATCATAGTCTGGAGTTGGTCCTTGGTTATGCTATGCTCTTGTTTGAGACCACAAATTTCATTATCTTTTTCAGCAAATTTGATTTTCAGTTCTTTTAAAGACTTTTCAAATTTAACTTCATCATTTAGCACCATGTCCCTCATGTTTTCATTCACCTCTTTAATGTTAGCAAAAGCTACGATGCATTTGTCTGAACAAAGATTTTTAAGAACCTGAGGTGACACCTTCGCAGCTGCTATCATGGCACGGTCACAAACATGCTCCTTCTCATCAGTCACCTTCTCTTCATTTTCACCATGTTTCTTCTCTTCTTCTTCAGACCAGGGGTCAGACAGTGGTTCCAACAGGGGTTCTGAATTTTCTCCCAACAGTATTTCACCAGCAACAGCTGTAACCACTGATTCAACAATTTTGTCCACTGTTTCATCACTTGACTGTCCTTCTCCAGTTTCCAGCTCTTCTTGTATTGACTCTAATGCCATAAAACAAAAATCACCATTAGAAGAATCATTATTAGCATAGAGTGCAAAATTTTCATCACCTAGCTCATCAGGTAAGCTGCTCCAGTCAACAAAGCCTTGAGTGAAAAAGCTTTGCTGATCTGGTTGAACCACTGCTGGTGTAGTTTGTTGAGGTGCAGCTTGTTGTACCTGAACCTGAGAAGCAGGGGCCTGAACATACTGTATCTGAGGAACATTGGTTTGAACATAGTGCACAAGCACATGGGTTGAAGGGTGTGCATAATGAGCAGTGTTTACATGAGCAGCAGGGATATATTGGGCATAATGCACGATATTGTTTTGGTTATTTTGTGGTCTAGGGTTTGAGCTAGGATGTGTGATAATTGGTCCATTGGTCTGCTTCTGCACAACCTAGCAAAATGACCTAACCTATTACACTTATAGCATTTAATATTTGATTTATCCAGCCCCACTTTTAAATTCCCATGTAACCCTGGAAATTTTCTCCCTGTCCTTTTGTAAAACTTGCTGGTTCTATCACTCAGCAATGCAAGTTGGTGCAAAATGTCCATTTCCCCTATGTCAGTTGGATCAAAATGCTGAAGGTCATTGAGTTCAAAGCATAGATTGTCAGAGTTCTGGGTTTCTTCATTAGCTGTGAAAGCATAACTGGATGAGTGAGGATCAGAGTTGAAGTTTGCACCTGCAGTTATGTCAATAAAATGATCATAACTCTGATCCTTACCACTGTCAGAGTCTTCCTGACCCAGAAGAGTTGTGTTGCCAAATGAATAGTCATCTGCAACTTTGCCAGACTCTTGCAACTTCTTTTTCTGGTTTAACTCCCTTTCATAGGTCAGGAGTCTACCATGAAGTTGGGTCAGAGTCAGATCTTTGAACCCAACTGAATTTTTGGTCACAAAAGCAATTGTAACCCATTTTTCAGGTAGTGACCTAAGAAACCTGCTATTTTGTGTTGAATTAGCGAACTCAACATTAACAAGTCTTAGCTCACTAATGAGACAACTAAAACGTTCAAACTGCTGGGTTAATGTTTCACCCTTAACGTGACAAAAGGTTTCATACTGTTGATTCAGAATTTCCCTATTATTTTCAATTACTTCTTCAGTTCCCCCAAACTATTCCTTCAATGCATCCCACAATTCCTTGGCACTGTTACAATGTAAAAGCCCAGCATAGATTTCATTTGGTAGTGCGGATGCAATGATGCTGAATGCCTTGGCATCTAGTTCAATTTTCTGAAAATCCTGGTCCGTATAGTTCTCAACTTTCTTAGGAACTAAAACCTTTAGATCCTCAGCACTCGGCACCAATCGAACATGTGGTCCAAAGATAACCGACTTTCAACATCCGGTATTTTATTGAGCAAGGATGTGACCCATCCTTCTCTGCCAGATGTTGTATTCATTTCGTTTCAACATGGGTGGTTTGAAGAGTGAACCGATGCTATTGTTAACATCTTGTGATTGTGACGTCATCATGGTTGTTTTACAGGCACTGGTTAACTAACTTTGATCGTAATTAACCCTTACTCTGTTTTTCAACGGAACAAACAATTTGAAAGTTTCAACAATTATGAGCTGAACTATTTATGTCAAAATGATTGTTAGATCGAATTTGACTGTCCGAGCTCTGATACCAATTATTAGGATCTGAGTTTCTTATGGTTGTGTTTTCGTTTGAGATTTAAGAAGATAAATAAGTAAATGCATCGGAATGTAAATGGAAACAAACTTTCATACACAATCAAACAGGAGAAATGCTTTCAACACACATGTTTATCATTGAACCGAATGATTAAATTTATTTCAATCTTCAATACAATTGCATGCATGTATTACTAACTCCCCCTCAGCCTGAGCTCACAAGTGTTTGTTCGTACAGGATGACAAGTGGTGAAAGAGCCAATAGAACAGTACAGAGTACTGTTCTATTTATAGGTACGAGCAAACCACTGTGGCATCTTTGCTGACGTCACCATTGATAGTGACATCTAACTTCCTAACAACCTCAAACTACTGACCTATACAAACACTGTTACCTAACCACTGTTATCTAAACAACTGATTACAATATAATAAAGAAAGCAAACAACTGATTCTTCATTCCACTGCTTCAACCCTAGCAGTGCTTTGGTCTTTAGCAGTACTTGACTCAAGACAGTAGATTGACTAAACAACACTTTGTCTTCAACAGTCTTTGGAATGCAACAGTTGTTGTAGACCATCAGTTGTTGTAGTAGATCAGTACTTAGAGAGCAACAGTTGTTAGGGCCACAATTAAAGGGGAAAGAATGAAATACAAACATCTGCTTATTCTGGATCCACTGCTCTGATCCAGTTTTGGCTTTAATCAGTTGTTCCTTTGTAAGGTTCAATCCCAACAGGTGTGTTGTGATGCTTGGGGACCATAACTAGCTTAGTAACGTTAAAACAATGCTTCTAGTGAAAATTTGGTGTTTCGGGTAGTGTCCGATTGTTCGGTTGGTTACCGATTCGTTAAGGTGCTAAACTATGCAGTTTAGTGTGATTTATGTTACCTTTTTGACAGTTTTGATTTTTTATAGTTAGGAAAGTATTCTAGACCATTTAACCATATTTCTGCTTGATATTAAGTTGTTTAAATGCTGAATTTTGCTGAATTCTACCGAATTCTGCAGTTTATGTAAGTTTTAGACACTTTCTGGCACTTAAACTATCACTAGGAAGGCAGTTTTATGATCTTTACTTTCCTACACACTATACTAGTGTAACTCTTGGTTTCTGGCCCATTCTTTATCTCAATACCATGTCTGTCTATGTACTGAACTCCGTCAGCATTTCTCCAATTTGTCTGCTAACTGTGCTAGCTTTGTTTCGTGCATCATTTGAATCAATAAAGTTTTCATGCAACAATGATATGACATTTTGCAATATATATGATGCACATGTAGATATGATAACAATGATCAGAAAGTATTCATGTCATAAATGTTGAGTCAGCTCACTCATTAAGCACTAATTACTGTTTAATAATTGTACGGATACATGCAAATTTGACAATTGTCACAGAATCACCATGAGTCTGCGGGCTTTTGTGGAGGCATTGTGTTGCCTTGACATTCAACGTTCTGTGCTTCGAAGATCCTCCCGAGACTTGGAACAAAGACGCGTCTAAGTGGACTAGAATACACCACAAAGACACCTTCCAAGCTCTTTGAGCCAAACTTTCCATCTGGATCTAGAACTGTGCAGGGGGATCCGAACGGCTCTAGATATTCAAGATTTGGCTTGCGATTGTTGATCAGCTCGAAACATGTTTTATTATGCTTCTTCACAGTAAGTACCTGGTTGAGTGTTTAGCAAGCGGCAGATACATCTTATCCCCAAAAGTTGACAGGTAACTTTGAATCTGCTAGCATCGTTCTCGCCGTTTCGATCAGTGTTCTGTTCTTTCTTTCTGCAACTCCATTCTACTATGGAGTGTATGGTGTGCTGAACTCTTGCAATATACCCTTCATGTCGCAGAATTCTTCCATTTTTTTTTGTTTTTGAACTCCGTACCATTGTCACTTCTTAGTCTTCGAATGCGGGTTTGGTACAGGTTCTCTATTTTTCTGAATAATCTCAGCAAACTCTCAAATGTTTCATCTTTCGAATTCAGGAAAATCACCCACGAGAATCTCGAATAATCATCGGTAACCACGAGACAATAAATATCACCAGTAATACTCTTGACATTCACAGGACCGAAGAGATCCATGTGAAGTCTTTCAAGTGGCTTCGAGACTGAGTTCACCAATTTTCTCGGATGGGATTTCTTGTGTTGCTTTCCTTTCAGGAAGCTTATACATTCTCCCTCTAGGTGAAAACGCTTCAAATGAACACCTTTAACAAGATCGTTGTGCACCAGGTGGTTCATTTTTCACAGGTGAATATGGCCCATCTTTCGGTGCCACAGGACTGACTCCTTTTCAGTAGCTTTTGATACAAAACACTGAGGGTGACCCGTGGTAGTCATAGCAACGCTCATGTCCAACATGTACAGATCATTTACCCTTGGTGCGCGCATTATGATCCACTCCTCAGGGATGACAAACCCCGGCTTCAGAATCAGACATTCCTTGTCAGTGAAATGCGTTGAATACATTTTGTCACAAATCTGAGAAATGCTGAGCAAGTTGTTCTCCAGCACTGCTATGTAGTTAACTCTTTCAAAAGTAACGACACCGTTTGATAACGTGCCCTCCCCAATTATACGACCTCCTTGGTTTCCTGTGAAACCGACATAACCACCGTTGAAACCTCTAACATCATACAAAAGGGTCTTCTGTCCTGTCATGTGACGGGATGCTCCACTGTCCATAATCCACTTCGAGATAGACCTTGGAAGATCCTGCACATTTCACACAAGATTAGTTAGAAGTTGAAGCAACCCAAGCCTCCTTTGACTCGGGTAACTTGACGTTAAGGTGTGTTTTGTCGTGTATAATGGTGGAAAGTTGTTGTCATTCACTTTTAAGCTTTCCTCTGTTCCAACCTCAACTTTTGACACATTTGTTGGAGGAACAATGTCTTTGGATCAAACTTCTCAAGAAATGTGGAAATTTGTCCCTTTTTACCATTGTTTTTCTAAACATACTTCATGACTGGTGTAGTCTTAGAAGTTAGTTTCTCTCCTTTTTGATTTAAGCCTAAAGGTACATCCTTCTTAATCAATTTGGTTGAAGATGGTTGTTTTGACAAATCCTTTGGTTTTGAATCATCTGGTGTCTTAGCTTGCGATTTTGACTTTGGCTTCCATGTTTGTTGAGGAGAAGCAACCCGTTTGTAAAATTTATCATTTTACTTTATCGGTTGTGATGGGACTGATTATTTAATAGTTTTAACTTCAGTTTTAGTCTTTTCAGATTTCAAAATCTTCTTCTCAACATACATTGGTGCTTTGCCTTTGACATCATTTTCCTTTTTCGGGTTTTCAACAACCACAGAATTAGGCATTGAGTTGGTACACTTTTGAGCAATGTGACCAACTTGGTTGCATTTAAAGCAAATACGGGTGTCAACATCCTGACTTTTCCTTTCAGTCTGTGGCTGTGAGGCCTTCTTAGCAAAAAATTCTTCATTAGTTTTTGAAAAGATTTCTGATTCTTGTTCGGAAATTGAACTTGAGCTCTTTACAAACACTTTGTTTTCAAAAAAATTTGTCTTTGAAAGTTTCTTCTTGAATAACTCTTACCACCCCTGATATCCACCCGACCATTTGTTTTGATTGTTTGTGTTAAAACGTGGTGGCATGACAGGTTTCTTGTAGTAAGATTTATCATGTTCAAAGTTCAAAAAACTTTTGGAACTCTTTAAGCCTTCAATTTCAGAAACATTTATCTCAACAAGTTGGAAAACTTTATTCAATTTATCCAGATTCACATTCTGGATCAGAAACTCAATATATGAGTACAACTTATCCGAATCTTGCATCTTGTACATGATAAGGCTTGGCTCATCACTTAAGTTGTTCTTGGATTATGGTTTCAGAATGTAGTTGTTTAAAAAACATTCTTCATCTTTAGTGGAATCACATTCGGATTTTAGCACTTTATCCACAACATCTTTCACAACTTCAGATTGAATACTATCTTCATTAGATTGTGAAGTGAAAGTGACATCAATGTTTTCAGGCAAATTTTCAACATCGGTTTTCACACTTATTTCAGTTTCATTATCCAACCCAAATTTCTTCTTTGAAAAATTGTTAAGCACAGGTGGTGGAACTTGATGATAACCCACCCCTGTTCCATCTGAGTAAACTTCCTCACCGTCTTTGTTCTTCCCGACTGGTTAGGGAACTATGTGTTGAAGAAAAAAGCTAGCGGAGTTATAGTTGTTAAGCTTCAGATTTATTCTCTCGTTTTCAATCTTAGCTTCTTCGAATTGAAGCTTAAGATTTGCGATCTCATCCAGTTGCTGGTTTATTTGTTTTTCTTTTGCTTGAAGAGTTCCCGATAAAAGCATGTTTTCTTTGTAAGTTTTACTATTTCGTTCATTAGAATCTTTTACCATTCTTTTTAGCTTTTCAAAGTTTTCTGAAATTGTTCTGTTTTCAAGAATTAATTTTTCATTTTCTTTCTGAAAACGTTCAACATCACTTTTATCTTTTTCAATCTTTTCAGTTAATTCTTTGATTCTTTCGTTTGAAATTTTAACCATTTTATGTCGATTTAAAATTTCTTTTTCAGTTTTTCCAACTTTTTCAACTAGATCCTGGATTCTTTTCATTGAGAGATATGCATGTGTGCTGCAGACTTTGCACTCCTTCATGCAATTTCTGCAACCACTTTCTGTTTAGCAACATCAGTCTTACCTGATTCCGTTTCCGAACCACTACTACTAACCTTTTTTGATGACTCAGAACTAGAAGCAGACTTGGAATCTACCTCGATTGCTTTTGTCATTAGAACTTTGTCTGCCATCTTCGTCAAATTTTCTGCTGTCATTTCTTTAGTAGTGTCGATGATCCCATCGTCTATCTTCTTTGACTCTAACATTTCTTTTTCGGCTTTCTTCTTTGCCTTGTCGATCTTATAGTGTTCTTCCATTTCCTGTACTGATCTTCTGAGAGTTTCGACATCAACTGATCATGGATCCACAAAAATGTTGCTATTTGGATCTAAATAACATTCACGATCTGGATCCCATCTTCTTGTCCTTTTGGATTCTTTCCAAGCTTCGTAGATCTTTTGCTTCATAGCTTGTGCTATCATCTTTTGCGAAAGTATGCTGGATCTTCTTCCTTTTATTCAGTTTTTGCCATAAATGTGAAACCAACTGCATCCTCTTCTGGCAAGAATTTACTCCAATCAAAACCTTCATCATCCTGAATTACTGCCAATGCTCTTGATTTTTCTTTTAGAGTCTCCTCGATCTGCTTCATCCTCGGTGGCTCCTCTCGGTTACGATGATAAACAACTTTCTTGTAGTAATCATCATGAAAGGGATTTGTTATTTCATCTGCTGCAGAGTTTCTACATTCACGTTTAAAGTGTCCCTTCTGCTTACACTTGAAGCAAGTCACCTTGGATTTATCTAAACTGAGTTTCGTCGAAGGACCTCCAATAGAATTTCCCCTGTGATTTCCATGAACTGTTGTGCTCTGCGGATTACACTCGCCAAGCACTAAGAATATCAATCAATTCCATCTCCTCAGGGTCTATATGGTCGTAATCTTCTTTTGTAAGATTGTTTTTTTCCAATCTTTCCAGCTACCAAACTTTTGTACGACTCCAGAATAGAAGCAAGGAATACCATTTGTTGTTTTGTTGTTTCCTCGTTGAAATTCTGAGCGTTGTTCAGATTAACAACAATGTTGCACTGAAAAACATTCTTAGGAACATTTTGTGGTTGCTGATTGTATGAAGTAGATGAAGAAGAACTATTTCCATGATAACCACTGCTTGGCGAAGAGCTGCTGCTGTTCTTTTCTTGAGTCAAAGTGTTTGAACTCTCAGCGGTAAAAGCAGTTTTTGGAGAAGTAACTTTTGGAATTATACTGCCCGGATAGTAGAGATCAACATTCTGTTGATACCCCGTGCTATTCACTTTGTTCATCTTCTTTATCTCCAATTCGTGACTTTTGAGCCTCTCGATCAGCCAATCAATTTTCATATCTTTCATTGGTTTGGTATTTTTCAGCACCACACCAAAATACTACCGGTCTTTTTCATCAGGTATAGCTTCAAACATTTTGTCAATGATTTCATCTTTGTCTATTGTGATCTCATATCTGATTAGTACTGCCTTCAGATTAGGGATGGGATTGGTACAGTACCCGTACCTATACCCGTACCAGTACCAAAAATACCGGTACCGAATTTGAACAAAACTAGGTACCAAATACCGTACCAAATATATAGGTACGGTACGGGTACGAGTACGGGTACTGGTACGTGTATTTTCGGTACAGTACCCGCTTGGTACCATTTTGTTTTTATTTACTTTTTGAGCACTTGTACGAGTACTAAATAGGTAAAATTGAGATGAGTACCAATATAGTACGAGTACCAAATAGGTAAAATTGGTACGAGTACCAATACGATACGGGTACGATATAGGTAAAATCAATACAAGTACACTTCAATACAAGTACACTTCAGATGACAAAACCTTTCGATCATCTGTCGTACACTCTCATTTTTCATACAAGTGAATAAATCAAATTCCTTTTTCAACAGTTTTTTCTTCTTTTTCACAATTTCCTCACCCCCGATACATTTCTTTTCCAGTTTAGCCCATAAATATTTTGAATTGACATAGTCAATCAGAGATATAATGTCATCTTGAACTGACTGATGAAGTAGGGCAATACATTTTTGTTCAGCAACAAACGTTTCTTGTTCAGTATCAGTCAAGTTTTCATAATCATGTCTTTCAGACGTGAAACCATTTTTCATGCACCTCCAGCTTCCGTATGCGAATGCCTTTAACCATCCATCAAACCTATTAGCTAACCTATTGTAGTCCTCAATGTTGGATCGAGTTTGTGACCCTAAACAGTCAGTAAAGGCACTTCATCTTCATTTACTAAGGCGGAATCAAAGTAAACAAAGTCACACAGCTTGTTTCCTTTTCAATTCTTCTCTATTACTGATTTTCGAGTCTTTGCAATGATTTCTAATGAAATTCCGGCAGCACCTTGACTCTCACACACACAAGTTCGCTTCAAATGACACGACACACACCACCTATTTATAGTTGAAGCTAGTTCGCTTGAGGATGACACAGATTACATTCAAGCGAACTCACATGATTGGGTTTCGCTTGAACATGACATGATGTCATTTCAAGTGAACTCACCTATATTAACATATACAAACCCTAATTTCAACTCTATTGTGTGCTCGTTCATTCTATCTAGACATATGACTTGATTAAGACGTAGTCATCAGACATTCAGTGCACCAAGAGACTCCCCCTTGGATGTTGACGAAGTCTTCAGCGTCAAGTCTTTAGTCTTTGTCTTTCTCCAAATAAATTTATAATTGCAAAAGCTCTTTTCAATCTTTATCTTCAAACATTAATCTTCAATCTCCCATTTGATTGTTGATCCAGAATTCTGACTCCCCCTTTCACAGACTCCTCCTATCAATCAGCTAGGGCTCAAATTCTGGTTCAATCTTTGTCATTTTCATTACCATGGGGATTCTTGTTACCTGCATAATCTCTACCTAAATATAAGATATATGACAATAACATTTTCAATCCAAAACTTACCATTTAACCTTCAGAGATAGAAATCCACTTAAGTATTCAGGTCCAAGTTAATGACCCTGATTACTCAATTAATCCACCAAGTCCAACTTGATGACCTTTGCTGATCAGAATTAATTCACACTGACATTCAGTTCCATCATTTCTGAAAATTTACAAGTTTCAAATTAATGAACTTGCTTTCAACTTTCCAATTTTCACAAACTTATCATGTTTTAACTCCAAACTCATCATCCAGCCCAGAAACTTCCTGCATCTGCTTCAATTCGAATCTGAAGATCAACTCTCCACTTTGGTTTGTCAAAAATAAAGCAGAAATGAAAAATCTTTTTGAATTTTTTTAAAAAATTTCTATAATAGAAATGAAATACAGAACTAAAATGCAGTAAAAGTAAACTATTTACAAACATATTTTTGTTTGAGCGTGTTAAGGAATCATATCAGCTATTCGACAAGTCACAAGTACCGTTAAGCTTTGATTACATACTCAGAATTAAACAATTCACTTAGATTGTCGATATACTGATCCACTTTAAATTTTCACACACATTTCAATCTGTTCAGGATACGGATTAAGTGTTTTAGAGACTTAAACTTATACATGTGTCCCACCTCTTGAATATACTCCCGTATCCAGATCCCAATATTCAGTCTTACAGGTGAGTATACCATAAATGATATCTGTAAAGGTTATAAATTTTGGTACGAATCCGTGAGAGCTCAGGTCAGAACTACCGTTCAGCAGAGAGATCACGAATCGACTTGGGGTGTCCCCTTTAGAGGATCTTTTTTACAACAACATTGCTAAGAAATTTTACTGTCTTATAATTTATGCTGAGGGTGATGCTATGTTTCAAGCATTGCGGAAAGTATTATTCGGGGACTAGGTCAGAACTTCCATTCAGCAGAAGTCCCGGAATAATATCCCAGATATCACTGAGTATAAAGACCTAGTATATCAGAAAAAGAAATCTTTCAAACAAGATTTCAGGGGTTACCTGTATATCCAAGTAGTGTTCCCCACGAAATAAATAAGTAAAGATTTAAGTTTATATCCCGAACAAACCTACTAAATGTGTAAAAACCTATCGGCACATCATCAGCGAGACAGTTTAATACATTTAAACATTCCATTTCTTTAGCATACCGTAACTGTCAAGCCGATGTACTATCATTTTCCCTTTTTACACAAGCTCTTTTCTGGTTTTCTATTGTTTTTGGATTTTGAAAATATCTCATGTTTTTGTATTTTTGTCATTTTTTATTGTTTTTGTATTTTCTAAAAATATTACCCTATACTCCCCCTAAATACCAAAACAGGTAAAAAAACGACAAACCATTGCATATTGCTTCTCAACATCATCTACAATGTCTCCTTCATAAACGCCAATGATCTCATCCAACACCGATAAAAGCTTCATACCATTCAGTTTTAGCAAATATTGAAAACGTGTTTTATCAAATGCTTTGGTATGTAAATCAACTTTTTGATCATCAGTGTGGATTTTCTCAATTCGTATCAACTTCTTCTCGAAACAATCGCGAATGAAGTGATGACGAATTTCAATGTGTTTGGTTTTAGCGTGATGAACTGGATTTTTAGTAATGTTAATCGCTGCCTTATTATCAACAAAGATAGGGGTGTTTAGAAATTGCAAACCGTAGTCGCGCATCTGTTGTTGGATCCACAAGATCTGAGAGCAGCAACTGCTAGCAGATACATACTCCGCTTCACATGTGGATAAAGCCATAGAGGTTTGCTTTTGCATTGCCAGGTAACCAATCGTGATCTGAAAAACTGGCACCCTGCTGTTGTTGATTTAGCATTAACTTTGCAGTATCCGAAATAGGAATCGGAATAACGTTCGAGCATGAAATCGCCTTCTCTTGGATACCTTAACCCCAATGATGGAGTTCCTTTCAGGTACCGTAATACCCTTTTTCACAATCACCATATGCGAAGCTCTCGGGTTAGATTGAAATCTTGCTGCGAGGCAGGTTGGGTATATAATATCGGGTCTTAAAGCTGTCAAATACATCAGCGATCCGATCATGGAAGGATACATCGTTTCATCTACCTTCTCTCCGGTAAGATCAGGGTTTATCCCATGATTCGTTGCTAATGGGGTGGAAGCTGGAGTAGAACCTGACATCCCGAATTTCTCCAAGATATCATGAACGTACTTCGTTTGATGTATGAAAATTCCTTTGGGTAGTTGATCAACCTGCAGTCCCAAAAAGAATTTCATCTCACCAATCGATGACATTTCGAATTTATGCTTCATAACTCGTTCAAAATCTTTGCACAAATTTTCATTTGTTGACCCAAATATGATGTCGTCCACATAAATTTGAACAATCAGAAGATGTCCGTCGACCTCTTTGGTGAAGAGAGTGGCATCCACTTTTCCACCGATGAAGCTGTTGGCTAGTAGGTGTTGAGACAATGTCTCGTACCAAGCTCTTGGGGCATGGTGTAAACCATACAGCGCTTTATCTTGCAAATAAACCTTGTCTTTGTGGATTGAATCGGTGAAGCCTGGTGGCTGTCTGACATATACCTCCTCTTTTACCTTCCCGTAGAGAAAAGCCGATTTTACATCTAACTGATATACTTTGAAGTTTTTCCATGATGCAAATTCTAGGAAGATTCTGATCGCTTCTAGTCGAGCAACTGGAGCATACACTTCAGTGAAATCTATCCCCTCCTAATGACTGAAACCCTGGACTACGAGTCGAGCTTTGTTACGAACCACAACTCCTCTATCGTCTCTCTTACACTTGAACACCCACTTGGTGTTTATCTTCCTTTGACCATCAGGCAAGTCTACTAACTTCCACACACCTAACTTCTCGAATTGGCTCAGTTCCTCCTGCATCGCATTAACCCAAGAATCTCCAGTAAGCGCCTCTTTATAAGTCCTTGGTTTAACCTACGAGATAAAACAACTCAATGAGAATTCAGTTTGTAAAGGAGCAACTTTTGTATAAAAACATGTAAGCCCTTGATCAAGCTGTCTTCGAGTGCGGACGCCTGTTTGCAATTCTCCTATGATCAATTCCTCTGGATGATATGAAAGAGTTTGTGACATCACTTCGCCTGGAACATCTACCTCACCTTCCAGATTAGTAACATTCTGATTTGCACCTTGTTCACTGAATGGGTTTGTTTGACTTGAGATCTGAATTTGCTCCCCCTCAGAATCTGAATCACCACGATCAAATACTGGCATGTTCTCAGATTCTTGATTATCATTCTGTGCCGACTGATTATCTTGAGCAACTTCATTTTGTTGGACATCATCATGTTCTGCAGCATTGCTTGGACCTGTTTCATCATCGTTCAAAGCTTGTCGTGGTCGCCTTGAATACTCAGCTGGGAACCTTTCCTGCGATTCTTCATACTCTCTTAGAATATCCAACTCATCAAAGAAATCTTCTTCTTCAACCTTTTTCTTCTTCCATGTCAAACGAATCCCACAGTTTATCATAATTAAAACGCCATGAGTCACCGGGATTTTGAGGCGGCATAGTATACCCCTGACACTCAACATGTTGTGCTTCGATGATCTGCTTCAGACTTGGAACAAAAACACGTCTTTGTGGACTTGTGTAACCCACAAATATTCCTTTGATACTCTTTGGACCAAACTTACCAAAAGGCTCTAGAACAGTACAAGGAGACCTAAACCGTTCTAAAAACTTCAGGTTCGGTTTGCGGTTATTAATCAACTCAAAGCGTGTCTTGTTGAATTTCTTCACAGTGAGAACCCGGTTAAGTGTATAGCATGCGGCGGAAACTGCTTCTGCCCAAAAATTTATCGGTAACTTTGAATCAACAAGCATTGTTCTTTCCGTTTCGATTAGCGTCCTGTTCTTTCTTTCAGCTACTCCATTCTGCTGCGGAGTGTAAGGCGCGCTAAATTTATGCAATATACCTCTTTCATCACAAAATTCTTCCATCTTGCTATTCTTGAACTCAGTACCATTATCACTTCGAATTCTTTTGATATGCCTTTGGTACAGATTTTCAATCTTTCTGAACAACGCCATCAAATTATCAAATGTTTCATCTTTCGACTTCAAGAATGACACCCACGAAAATCTGGAATAATCATCAGTAACCACAAGACAGTAGAGATCCCCGGTAATACTTTTGACGTTTACTGGACCAAACAGATCCATATGTAGTCTCTCTAATGGTCTGGAAACTGAATTGACTTGCTTTTTAGGGTGTGACTTTTTCTTCTGCTTGCATTTGATGCAACTAATGCACTCCCCTTCCAGATGAAAACCTTTGACATGAACACCTATAACCAAATCATTGTGCACCAAGTGATTCATTTTTCTAAGATGTATATGCCCCATCTTCCGGTGCCACAATCTTGATTCCTTCTCTGTTGTTCTGGACACAAAACAATGAGCCTGACCCATGGTTGTAGTAGCTACACTCATGTCCAACACGTACAGATCATTGAATCTTGGTGCCCTCATGATAATCCAATCTTCAGGGATAACAAATCCTGGCTTCAAGATCAAACATTCTTTCTCTGTGAAGTGAGTAGTATACATCCTGTCACAAATCTGCGAGATGCTCAGCAGATTATTCTCCAGCTCAGCAATGTAGTTAACTCTTTCAAATGTAACAATCCCATTGGATAACGTTCCTTCACCAACAATTCTACCACCTTGATTTCCTGCGAATCCCACATAACCACCATTGAAATTCCTAACATCGTACAACAATGCAGTCTTCCCTGTCATATGTCGAGACGCTCCGCTATCCATAATACATCGTGAAATAGCTCTCGGAAGTTCCTGCACATATCACAAACAATTTAAAAACACATTTCAATAAAGATGCCGATTCATGCTTCACAATTACCAACTAGGAAGCTCCGGCAAGTCCAAAACTTTAGTGAGATTTTGATGCTACCCAAGCCTCTTTTGACTCAGGTAACTGGACTTTAATGTGAGATTTTGTAGGGTAAAGTGGCGAAAAATTTTTATCATTCATTTTTAAGCTTTCTTCTGATCCAACCTCAACCTTTTTATATAAGAAAAACTCATCTATCTTAAGTTGACCGGTTGGTTTCTTTTTCTTTTGAACATTCTTTTTCTCTGTTGGAGTAAAAGTTTGTTTCTCCAATTGTTCATAATAATCCAAAGGAACATCCAACTTTACCGGAATGGTAGAAGGCGATTGTTTTTCTTTCTCTGAAACCTTTGGTTTAGATGAACTTTCTTTCTTGTCAACCACTTTTGGCTTCCATGTTTGTTGAGATAAAGCAACCCGTTTATAAAATTTGTCATTTTTAGTTACCACATTCTTAACAGGTTGAATTTTTATTTTTGCTTTCTCATTTTTCAAAATTTTCTCAACAATCATTGGAACTTTCTTTCGATTCTCAACAACTTCAGTCTTAGGCTTGAAGTTGGTACAATTTCTTGCAATGTGACCAACTTTGTTGCATCTAAAGCATGTACGAGTATCAACTACCCGACGTGTGCCTTTAGACTGAGGTTGTGAGGCCCTCTTCTCAAAGAACTCTTCATTTGATTTTGAAAAAATCTTAGACTCTTCATCAGATAGTGAACTCGAACTGTTCACCAACACTTTCTTCTCAACAAACTTTTTGTTTTGAAAATTCTTTCTTTGATAGTTCTTACCACCCTGATATCCTCCCGACCAATTGTTTCAATTGTTGTTATAAAAACGCGGTGGAACAAGTTTCTTGTAATAAGCTTTATCTGTTTCAAAATTCATTTGCCTTTTTGTTTGTTTTAAACTCTTTACTTCAGACAACTCAATTTCAATCATTTTGAACACATTTGTCAATTTTGAAACATTTACATTCTCTAGAGGAAAATCAGAATCCGAATACAACTTATCAGATCCAGCCATCTTGTACATCACAAGACCCGATTCGTCACTTAAATTGTTTTTGGATTTTGTTTTCGGAATGTAATTGTCCAGAAAACATTCATCTTCCTCAGTAGTGTCACTTTAAGATTTTAGAACATTTTCAACCACACTTTTTACCACTTCAGTTTGGACAATATCATCATTGGATGATGAAGAAAATGTCACATTAATTGAATCAGGAAGTTTCACTTCATTTTCATCTTCAAGATTAACCAACCCAGATTGCTTTTTCGAATAATTGTCTAGAACTGGCGGCGGAACTTGATGAAACTCGACCCCAGTTCCATCACAGTATACATCTTCGCTTGCTTTGTTTTTCCCGATGGGTTTGGGTACAATGTGTTGTAAAACAAAGCTTGCAGAGCTGTAACTGTTCAATTTCAAATTGATTCGCTCATTCTCAATCATAGCTTCTTCAAACTGAAGCTTCAAATTGTTTGTTGATTAATTCTTCTTTAACCCTCAAAACACTTTGCAAGTGACAATTTTCTTTGTATGTTTTACATTTTCTATCATCATTATCTTTAACCGTGCTTTTAAGCTTCTCACATTTTTCAGTAATCTGACGATTTTCAAGAACTAACCTCTCATTTTCTTTCCTAACCTTTTCCTGATCAATTTTATCATTTTCAATTTTGTTGGTTAATTCTTTTAATCGTTCAGTTGAAGCTTTCACCATTTTATCACGATCAAGGATTTGATCCTCAACACTTCTGACTCTAGCAGTCAGATCATCAATCTTCTTACCTTTGAGATAAGTGTTTGTACTACAAACTTTGCATTCTTTGATGCAATTTTTGCGGTCAACATCACCACTGAATTTCTTACCTGACTCAGTTGTTGACGCATTTGAACTGACCTGGCTTTTAGACTCAGAGACAGATTTAGAGTCTACCTCAAGTGCCTTAGCAGCCAGCACCTTGTCAGCCATATTTCCCATGTTTTCAGCATTCAACTTTTGAGTCGTGTCAATGATTCCAGTATCAACTTTCTTTGACTTCTCTTTTTCTTCTTTCTCTTTCTTTTTCTCTTCTTCCTCTTCTCCGCTTCCCCACCATTTTCTTTGCCAATAATCATCTTCTTCTTTCATTTCTTTAATTATGGTTTCCATATCAAGAGTGTTATGATCAATAGCAATGTTTCCATAGGGGTCAAGATAACATTCTCTGTCTGGATCCCATCTCCTCGCTCTTTTTGCTTCAAGATAGATACCAGATATATTGATCATTCTTTGTTGAGCTATCATCTTCCTGTAAGCATACCTCTGTTCTTTAGTTCTGTTGTCTTTCCAAGGAACAAGTTCAGATTTTGCCAAGAATGCATATCCAACCGCATCCTCCTCAGGTAATAACTCGCTCTAGTCGAAACCTTCATCGTCGTGAATTACAGCAAGAGCTCTATATTTCTCTTTGTTATCTTCAAACTGCTTCATTCTTGGCGGCTCCGATCTATTCTGATGATAAATCGCTTTCTTGTAGTAGTCTTCTCTAAACGGGTTTTCAGACTCATCAGCATACGCATTTCGGCATTCACGCTTAAAGTGACCTTTCTGTTTACACTTAAAGCACGTCACTTTAGACTTGTCAAAGCCCAACTTGGTAGATAGTCCACCAATAGACTTTCTTCCAGTTATCTCCATAAAACGTTGCGCCCAACGAACTGCACTTGCCATACACCACCATATGTCGATCAGTTCCATCTCCTCAGGATCAATCTGATCGTAATCTTCCTTCGTCAGGTTGGTGTTGCCAATCTTCCCTGCTACAAGGCTTTCATACGATTCTAGCATAGACGCTAGGAAAACCCTCTGTTGCTTTGCCGACTCCTTGCTGAAATTTTGAGCGTTCTTAAAGTCTACAGCAATGTTGCATTGGAATATATTCTTTGCATCAGATTGACTTGAATGTGACGAAGAACCACTGTGAAATCCACTGCTTTGACTTTCTTTGTTTGAATTGTTGGAATTCTCAGCAGAAAATGCAGTCTTGGGAGATGTATTCTTTGGCATCATGCTTTTTGGATAATACAAATCCAAGTTTTGTTGATAAGTCGAGTGATTGACTTTGTGTGTTTTCTTTAACTCCAGCGCGTGACTCTCTAATCTTTCAATCAGCAAATCTACAGGCAACACTTCTGGCGGCTTGATAGTATTCTTCAACATTAAGGCATAATTTTGCCAATCCATCTCATCTGGCAATGAATCAAACAATTTGTCGATTAGTTCATCTTGAGAATAGAAAATTTCATGTCTCGCCAGCTCTAGCTTTAGATCCCAAACCTCTCAATCATTTTACAAACTGATTCATTCTTTAAAGACCCAAATAAATCAAACTCTTTTCTTAGAAGTTTCTTTTTGTTTTTCACTATTTCTGCACTACCTAAACATTTAACTTTCAAACTTCTTGGCCCAACGACTATATTCTTTGATAGCCATCAACTTTGGGGGTTTGTTATAAGTTCCAAAAGCACTTTCCACATTTAGAACATCCGATAAACTTTTCTTCGTATTCGGCGTGTTCTCATTGGTGTTGCTAGGTAAAGTATCATCTCCAGAATTTCCAGCAAAGGCATACATATCACTGAATGGATTCATGAATAGATCATCCATCTTGTACGTACCTGAAAAATCAGCAAACACTTAGAAATTTTTGGTTTTTGAAAAAATACAGATTCAAGCGGAAACACTTGAAGCGAACTCAGCTTTAAAGCAATATAGCTTTTCAAGCGAAATGAAAAACCCAGTTCAAGCGAAACCCTTCAAGCGAACTTGAAGTGAAACCAGTCTACTTGAAGCGAAACCCCTTAATTCACTTGAGTTTTCAAGCGAAACCTCTTAATTCACTTGAGTTTTCAAGTGAACCTCAAGTCAAGGGAACTGAGACAATATTTTCAAGCGAAAGGTGATTTTCAAGCGAGAACACCTATGTATTACAAGCGAGAACACTTATGACGTCATCTTTTCACGAACAGTTTCAAGCGAACATATGATTTTGATCAATTTTAAGCCGTATTTTAGTCCAATTCTTTCAAGGATTAGTTAATAATCTATTTCGCTTGATATATATGAGTTTCAAGAAATTTCAACCGTAAGAATATGTCCGAATCAGAAAAGAAAGGGTAGAAGTGAGGAAATCCGATGATTTCAAGCTGCAATGGTATGAACTCCTTGTCCTGAGCTCTGATACCACTTGTTGGATCGAGTTTGTGACCCTAAACAGTCAGTAAAGGCAGTTCATCTTCATTTACTAAGGCGGAATCAAAGTAAACAAAGTCACACAGCTTGTTTCCTTTTCAATTCTTCTCTATTACTGATTTCCGAGTCTTTACAATGATTTCTAATGAAATTCCGGCAGCACCTTGACTCACACACACAAGTTCGCTTCAAATGACACGACACACACTACCTATTTATAGTTGAAGCTAGTTCGCTTGAGGATGACACAGATTACATTCAAGCGAACCATATGATTGGGTTTCGCTTGAACATGACATGATGTCATTTCAAGCGAACTCACCTATATTAACATATACAAACCCTAATTTCAACTCTATTGTGTGCTCGTTCATTCTATCTAGACATAAGACTTGATTAAGACGTAGTCATCAGACATTCAGTGCACCAACACTCAATTGCCATCAACTTCGGTGGTTTGTTGTATGTACCATAGGCATTATCAACGCTAAGAGTGTCAGCAATCGCCTTTGAAGCATTCTTCTCGTTTGTGTTGGTATTTGTGTTTGTTGATGTTTCTCCCATGTTATATGCGAAAATATCACCGAACGGGTTAAAAAACTCGTCTCCCATCTTGAAAATCCTGAAAAGTCAAACACTTAGTAAAATTTCACAAATTTAAAAAACTTGGACTCTTGGATCGAATGGCCGTTCGACCGAATGGCCGTTCGACCGAATGGCCGTTCGACCGAATGGTCGTTCGACCGAATGACACAAGATATCTCAGTAACCAAAATGACAAGTAACGAATGGCTATCCGATCAGATGGTCTTTCGATGATTTTGACACTTGAACTTTTAAACAATTAAAACCACAAAACTGATCCGGTCGGATGTCAATTCGATCGAATGAGTTATGACGTCAACAATGAAATATGAACAAATCTAGTGCAATCCGATCGGATGTCCCTCCGATCGGATGAATGACGTCAGCAAGCACGAAGAACAGTTCATGGTTTTTGATCAATTTGAATGTGTTTTAGCTCGAATTTTGGATTGAAATTTTTTAGGATTATACTATGATGAATTCCGATCAGTTTGATACCAATTTTAGTCAAATTTGTCGGTAAAATCTAGGTTAATTTTGAGTTTTTCTGATTTTTAGGTGTGAAATTATGTAAAACAGCAAGAAATGTAGAGGAAGATGATGAAATTGTCATAATCTCCGGTGAGATTTGACTGAAATCTGCTGAAATCTTTGTGAATTCGTTGTAATTATCTCCGATTCGACCTCCTGTGGCTCTGATACCACTTGTGAGTGCAAACGCAGGAGTCGGTTCTAAATGAACGTGGTGCGAATCAATCAATAACAAGGTGCGGAATCCCTAGTCATCGTCAGAGAATCATCAACAACGATATCCATGATTAAATTGTCCAATTCCATTGATAGAATGTGAAAGTACAAAAGATCCGTATGTAAATTGGACAGAGCTTTGCTGTGAACAAAATGGCAAAAGTTCTAGACAACTAGCCCTACACTAGTATTTATAAGCAAACCAGGGAAGTGAGTTGGTGTCATCCGATCGGATGGCCATCCGGACGGATGGATGGCCATCCGTCCGGAGGGCCATCCCATCCGTCCGGATGGCACTTCATCCGTTTGGATCACTTTGATAGTTTAAGACACCGCTCCCTGTTATGTCTAGATACAATACATACAAATGTACAACGACACTTTACAGGACAAAATACATTGACTCGATGTAGACGGAAGCTACAGACATAATGCACTAACACATAAAAAAAATGAAAAATGCTATAGTGCAGAAAAAATACCAAACCGTTGATACACCACCTAAAGTCGAGCCTTCATCTCTTTGTCGGTGCGGTGGTACTAACCTGAGCTCTTAGGGTTTCATAATTTTAGCCAGATAGAGATAATAGTTGGATATACTCACCTGTAGGATGTAATTTTTGGTAGTCTTGATACGGGAGTGTATTCTAAGGTGGGGAACACAGTTATATCGGTTAATAAGACACATAATTGCATATTTCAAAAACAATGTTCGAACACGTGCTAAAGCTTAAGTGGACAAGTATATAGTTAAACATCTTTGAACTGTCATTATCATTCTTCGTGCTTAAAATCGTTAAATGGATACTAACTGTGATAGATTTTGACAGATAAGGCGATATGATCTTCTTGTCCGTGTTTTCACAAAAAAATAATGCATGTAAATATTTACGTTTCATTTCGGTTTCAAATATTGAAAAATTATAAAAAGATTTTAGGTGTGTTTTATTATAGAGTTTGAAAAATTCAAAAATATTTTATTTCTCGTTTCCATGAGTGGGCTTTATATTTTTAACAATACTCAAAAGGGGTTTTACAATTTTGAAAACGGATTAAAATAACAATCCGGTGAGTTAATTTAAAATAATTCTTTTAATAAAAACAATCGGTCTCGCTAAGTTTGTCTAAGTGTGTGTCGTCCATGTGGGAAACCGTGTTCCAAGGCGGCAAAAATATTTTTAAGTATGTGTTAGTTAAAAAATTTTGAGCTTAAATATGTTAACATTGTTGGTTTTGAAATTCTTTTGGGCTTTAAAGGTTTCTAATGAAGTTTTGACAAGCTATTTTAGATTATTTGAAAGAAGATAGGAAACTCGCTTTTTGGTGTGCTCGAGCTGTTCGATGTTGTGTGAAGAACAAGACTGGAGCAGGAAGCGGTTTCTCGAAGATTTGATGAAGATCTGCAGAAACTGCATATATTAAGGGGGGTCTGTAAATGCACTTCAGGATGATAAATGAGGGAAGCAGCTTCTCGAAGACTCGATAATGATTTGCAGATCCCGCATGTATCAAGGGGGAGTCTGTAAGTTCACCAAAGTTTGATAAATGTTGGATGATGCTGAAGTTTCAACATTGAAGGACTAATTTTGTAATTATGTGAAAGTGCTACAAATTTGGCCAAGGAGTTCCTTTACATGTCCGAATTTGTTGATTTCTCAATGCTAGTAATTGTAGCTTTTCTTATATGGTCCGAATTTCTAGTGTTGGTTAGGTGTCAGTACCTATTTGTTAAGTACTGACTAGGGTTTCATTGTAGAATGTCCGAACTTATATGTGTATTTAGTCTAAGTGTCTATACACATTAAGTAATCCAAAGCATTCAATGAAACAGAGAAAATTTTGGAGAAAACCTCTTGTGCAAACAAACGCTAGCTTTGTGTGTTCTTCATTCAATCTGTGTGATCGTTGATTGTGAATACTCTGTGTATTCAAGGTTCTCTTATCTTTTACACCTTCTGTGCGAGCTCTACGTTGCGGTACGAGGCACGCGGTGGTTTTCGCACATCGCGTGTGTGTTCGATCGATCTGGTTCGTGTGTTCGTTGAAGGAAGACGACCTTACAAATATTGGGGAACAAACTAGCAAGGTTCTAAGGAGGTTTTCAAGGAACGTTAAATTTCCTTCTAAACATGATGATTATGTGGTCGATGGGAAAGTTAAATATGGTCTACAAACGGGCTTAAACTATACTATTTTTTCTCCTGAAAGTTTTTGTTTTGCTTCTGTGCTAAATAAAAGTTGTGAACCTAAGAATTATTTTGAAGCAAAGAATGATATTAATTGGGTTGATGCTATGAATTTAGTACTTGAAGCTTTACATAGAAACAAAACTTTGGAGATTGTAGATTTACCAACTAATAGGAAAGCTATTGGGTGCAAGTTGGTTTATAAGATAAAATACAAGTCCAATTGTGAAATAGAAAGATATAAGGCTAGACTAGTTGTTAAAGGGTTTACTCAAAAAAAGGCATTGATTTTTTTGATACCTTTTCTCCCATAGTGAAAATGGTTACTGTTAGATGTGTATTATCTATGGTTGTCCTTTTTAACTGGGAAATTTTTCAACTTGATATAAATAATGGTTTACTTTATGGTGATCTTTATAAAGAAGTATACATGTGTTTACCTGATGGTTATGGTCAATCCGTTGGATCTAAAGTTTGTAGGCTAAAAAAGTCTCTTTATGGTCTAAAACAAGCTCCTAGAATGTGGAATGAAAAGCTTGTGTCTGTTCTTCTTGGTCTTGGTTTTGAACAAAGTAAGTGTGATCATTCCATGTTTGTTATGACAAAATAATATGTTTTTATTGTTCTTCTTGTCTATGTGGATGATATTACTATAACTGATAGTTGTTCAAAACAAGTTAATGAAATTAATTTTTTACTAAGTCAAAATTTTTAATAAAAGATTTGGGTAAGTTGCAATATTTTTTGGGTCTTGAAGTTGAAAGAAATACAACCGGTTTGTGTTCAACTTAAAAGAAATACTGTTTAGCTTTTCTTGCTGAATTTGGTATGACTCTAGTCAGTTGTCATATAGAGACAAATCATGTTTTGTCTCATCTATGTGAAAAGGATAATCAACCTTTAATCAATATAACTGATTATCAAAAACTTGTTCATAAGTTGATTTATCTTTCTCATACTCGGCCAGATATAGCATATTTTGTGCATTATCTTATAGCCAATTTATGTATTCACCTACTCAAGCTCATTTCAAAATTGCTTTAAGGCTTTTAATGTATTTAAAAGGTGCTCCTGAAAAAGGAATTTTGTTTAAAAAGGGGGGACACTTTAGATATAAAAGGTTTTTTCTGAAACGGACTAAGCTAAATGTTTAGGTTCTCAAAAGTCTGTTACTAGTTTTTGGGTGTTTTTAGGAAATAATCTTGTGTCATGTAAAAGTAAAAAAAACAGTCTACTGTTTCAAGGTCTTCTGCTGAGGCAGAATACCGATCGATGTGTGCTGCCACATGCGAGATTATTTGGATTTCAAATCTTTTAAGGGAGCTGAAAGTTGATGTTAAACTTTCTGTTCAGCTTTGTTGTGATAATACGACAACTATCTCCATAGCAACCAACCCTGTCTTTCATGAACGTACCAAACATTTTTAGGTTAATCTCTTTTTTCTTAAGAGAAAAAAATGCTAAAGGTGTGATTCAGACTCTTGGTATTAAGTCCGAGGACAAGGCTACTGACATATTTACAAAAGGTCTGCCTATTGGTCCTCATAAAAAGGTTTGTCATCTCCTCCCTATGTTTGAGTGTTTCAAGTATTGAATTGAGGGAGGGTGTTAAAATATATATTATATTTTATCAATTCAATATGTTTATGAATATTATGTTGTGATAATGTTTTTTTTTCTTATTTTTGTATATTTTTGAGTCTTGGGTTGCTGCTTTCCTTGGGGTGTATTGTGGGCTTTGGGCTGCTACCTTTGATGTGTAGGGCTGAAGTTTTAGCCAAAAGGTTCCGGAGATATTAAAAAAGGTTGCAATGGGATTCTTTCTTCATACAGCGCATCTCTCAATAACATCTCTTTGTCTTCTCTGTTGTCCTCTCTCTCTAGAACATTAAGTTAGGGTTTCCAGTTTCTTGATTGTTCGAGGGTTCATTGTGATCTTGTTTGATCGTTCTTTCACGCAGATCGTCACGTTGATTATCGGCTTTGTTTGAAGACTGTTGTTTTAAGGGATTTGTTCTAGTTGGTTTTTTTATAAAATAGTTTTCTTCTTGGTACCTTGTTTTTCACACACCCTAAACGTTATTATATCTACGTTTCAAAAAAAAAAAAAAAACATTATTATATCTCCCAACACATTTTCGTTGTAGCAACATGAATGATTAAGAAAATTTAGTCTAATGGGTTCGATTCCCACAAAGTGGGTTTTCTCATATTTATTGGGTTTACTTCTGAATTGGTGTATAGCCATTATATTATACCTAATAACAATATTGAACACATCGACAACGTTAGCAACAATGTCTACCACAACATAATATAGACAGTTCACTTTTATGTTTTCTGTTGTCTTCTGTATTTGAAATTATACGATTTGTAAGTTTTCCTGGTCGCATAAACCTCTGATTCCCCAAAATCATGGAGAAACCGAACGAAATCTGCAACTACTCGAAGGGAGATGCTGCGAATCAAGAAATCGAAAAGCTGCCTCCGTTGTTCGAAGAAGATGATTCGAGTGATCGGTTTTCATCTTCAAAAGTATATGATCATCAGTTGGATGCCTTGTTTCAAGATACCACACCACCATTATGCTCATATGAGCATAAGATGCAGGAGCTCGAAGCCATCGAGTCTCAATATTTCAAGCTTATTAAACCACCAGCGCGAAGTCAGGGCCGCGTGGCTAGCTCGGAAGTGAGTGATCAGCGTAAGTTATCAACCGATGAAGTTATTCGGTTAGGTGGAGAACGGCTCATAACATCGTGTTCATTGAATTCTACAAAAGATAGGTTGGAGTCGATCCACCCATATGCAGGTTCATTCGTGGGCCTTTTGGATCAAGAGCTCAAAGATGTCCAACTCATCGAAAATCTTTTGCTTTCCTCGGAGAAAGTCGCCCAACAACAGTTTGATTGTTCGCGTAAGCTTCTTGACTGGTGCGATGCATTGTCATCTAGCTCTGGAAACCCAATTCAAAGAATCGTGTATTATTTTTCAAAAGCGTTACGAGAGAAGATTGATAGAGAAACCGGGAGAATTAGCTCGGTCACCGGGTCAGGAAAGAAAAATGAACATGACACGCAAGGGAGAATAATGAACACTCCTATGACTCTACTTTCGATTTATCAAAAGTTACCGTTTTATCAAGTAGGTCACTTCTCGGCCGTGCAGGCTTTGGTGGACCAGGTGTCCATGGCGAAAAGAGTGCATGTAGTTGAGCTCGCGATTAGACAAGGGGCACATACGATGATTCTTATGCAAGCTCTGGCATCTCAACCCGAGCATATCAAGCATCTTAAAATAACCGCGGTTGGCACTGGCCACGAACAAGAAATCAAGAAAACCGGTGATCGGTTGAAGAGTTTTGCAGAATCTATAGACTTATCTTTTTCTTATAAGGTGGTTATAGTCAAAGATATGCTAGATTTTAACAGAGATCTTCTTGAGTTGGATCCAAGGGAAGCGTTGGGGGTTTTCTCAATGTATGGTTTATGGAGCATGATCGGGCAACAAGACCGTTTAGAATCGTTAATGAAGGTTATAAAGAGCATTAAACCTCGTGTTATGGTGATGTGCGAAGTTGCAACAAATCTTAACTCGCCCAACTTTGTGAATCGTTTGATCGAAGCATTGTTCCACTATGGGGCGGTGTTTGATTCTTTAAAAGATTGTATGGATGGGGAAGATGAACACCGTGGCATTACTGAATCTATGTATCTAGGTGAAGGGATAAGAAGCATTGTGGCAGCCGAAGGAGCAGAAAGAGCGGTTAGGCATGTGAATATCCATGTTTGGAGGAAGTTTTTTGTACGATTTGGGATGAAGGAGATTGGATTTAGTGCATCTTCTTTATATCAAGCAAAGTTGGTGGCAGGAAAATTTCCTTGTGGAAGTTGTTGCACGTTTGATATGGACGGTAAATCCATCAACATCGGGTGGAAAGGAACACCGATTGAGTGCCTTTCGGCTTGGGAATTCTCTTGAAACCCAGCGATTCTGCTTGGTTCTTTCTCTATGTTACATGTTAAGTAATCCATATTTTTTTTTGTTGGTTGTGGTAGCCATTACTTCCAACACTAAAAAACTATGCTCACTTACTAGTGCATGTCATATGATTGTACCTTTTGTTGTTACGTTTTTATTTCATGACGGTGTCCTAGTTAATGTAGTTACGATGTAGATTGTTACAATGTAGTTAGGAGTTGTCCTATTTGTGTGGTTGGCTATATATTTGTCTTAAGACCAATACAGAAATAGTAGAAATTATGTCTACCTAATATGTCAAACGAAATTACAAACTTTATAATTAATCTTTTAAACCTTGAAGCAATAAGTAATTATATCTTCTGACTGTGACTTCGACACCACCGATCATTTACTTTTGTAGATATTATCGACCAAATCAATGTGTTTAAATAGGCTTTTAAATTAACAAACGATGACAATCATGTGCACCCATTGACCTAAATACAAACAATAAACTAAGTGCCTATGCATAATGTCTTCATGTTTATTCTTTTGGTTGCCGTATTAATTTGATCAGTACTTGATTGTTTTGAGGAGGCTGATTAGCATCTGCCTTCTGATCAGGCTGATTAGCATCTATACATCATTGAACAAATCGACCACTAGTAACATTGTTGAAGTGCATGAATTTTTCTTCTTTTTAAACCAAAAAATGCTTACTTTGATCATAACTTAATGATGTATCCTTCAAAGAAATGCAATCTTGCAGATGATAAACCCTCTTCTGAGATTCCAGAACTCAACAAAACCAATAAAGCTCAGCAGAAACCATCTCTCAATGATCAACTTGGATCTATAGATAATCTATACTTTGATTTCACTTCACCGCCATATAAAAATGTGTTAAGGGTTCAGATTTCCAACTGGAAGATCAAGACTACAAAAAAGAGTCACCGTTTGCTTCGCTTAGGATCGTTAGAGACTTTGCAAGAAGATCAAGAAAACTGAAGGGTGAAAAGATTCACATTCCAAGCGAATCGCGAAAACTGTCTGCTATTGAAAGAATTCGGATGGCTGGACAACATTTCATCGACTCTTCTTCAAAAGTAGATGAAACATCCAATCCAAGCCATCCATTCCCAGCTTCAACATCCGGGTTGTCGGATGATGAAGCTAAAGACATTGATCTTCTGCTTACTCTTCTATCTTCAGCGGATAAAACCGGTCGACGATAGTTTGACGAAGCAAATGAACTCATTGAATTGTGTAGTAAAACATGTTCAAATGAAGGAACTCCTGTTGAACGATTGGTTTACTATTTTTCGGAAGCTATTCGCGAGAAAATCAATCGTGAAACAGGAAGAGAGGCGTCCGGTTGACTAGAAAGGATGCGAGAGTTTAATTTTCAAAAGGCGGTGATGAGCGTGGACGCGAGTATCTTAGCATTTCACAAGAATGTCCGGTTGTCGCAGGTTTGCAACCTCAATGCGGGCATTATTAGAAGCATATATTAGCTAGAGTTTATTGTTATTATGTCATATCATCTATATTAGCTAGAGTTTATTGTTATTATGTCATTTCATTAGAAAGTCCCGTTGTTGTAGGTTGGCCAGTTCATTGCAATAAATACACTACTCGAACACGTTCGAAGACCGAGACATATACACATAATCGATCTAGAGATTAGGAGCGGGATGCAATACACACTTATGATGCAGGCGATCGCGAGCTGCAGCGAATGGCAACTCAAGCACTTAAAGATAACCGCAATTGGTACAAAATCAGAGTCCACCATAAAAGACACATGCAACCATCTTGCTGAGTTTGCCCAATCAATGAACATCCCATTTAGTTACAAGATAGTCATGGTAGCAGACATGCTAGACTTCAACGTAGATCTCCTTGAACTTGACCACCACGAAAAGGTCGCAGTCTACTCCTCAGTCTCTTTATCAAACTCATCGTTTCATTGACGCTTTGTTCTTCTATGGTGCGCTTTTCGACAGCATGTTAGTTTGTTTGGCGGGCGATGATCTAAACAGAAAACTGGGGGAGTCTGTGTACTATGCTTACTCTATACGTAACATAGTGGTGGCTAAAGGGGATGATAGAACGATTCGACACACTGGGATCGATGTTTGGAGGGAGTTTTTCGATCGATTTGGGATGGTGGAGATCGAATTAAGTAGTGAATCTTTGAATGAAGCAAAGTTGTTGATCGACAACTTTAATTGCGGGAATTGTTGTACGCTTGGTGCTGATGGTCGAGGTGTTCTTGTTTCTTGGAATGGTGTACCGATCTTCTCAGTTTCTGCTTGGAAGTTGATATGATGCAATCGTTTGGAAAATGATGAAAGCTAAAATGTACGATGTGTTCTTATAACTAGAAAAGTAATTGAACTATTTGGAGGGTGGAGGGCTACCCAGAAAGCATATAGACATAATTAAGGATACATACGATAGAGCAAAAACTAGTGTTCGCATGCCGGTAGGGGATACAATTTTATTTCCTGTCGAGGTAGGACTCCACAAGGGTCTGCGTTGAGCCATTTTCTTTTTGCGGTTGTCTTGGATGAGTTGTCCAAGTTGATTCAGGAGACAGTTCCGTGGTACATGCTTTTTGCAGACGATATCGTGTTGATTGCAGAGATTAAACAGTGCCTAAACGCGAGGGTAGAGGAGTGACGAGTAGCTCTAGATAGCAAGGGCCTAACAATTAGTCGATCTAAGACTAAGTATCTATATTGTGATTTCAGTGGTGTAGTAGATGACGATGACACCGAAATCACCATTGAGGATCAACTGGTCCCGCAGGCAACTAAATTTAAGTATTTGGGGTCGCTTGTACAAAGGGATGGTGACATAGATAGTGATGTAACCCATTGCATACAGGCTGGCTGGTGTAGATGGAAGGCAGCTAGTGGGGTATTGTGTGATAGGAGGTTTCCAACTAAACTAAAGGTGAAATTTTACAGGGCAACAGTTAGGTCCGCTATGCTATATGGAACAGACTGTTGGGCTATCAAGAAGACTCAAGTGCGCAAGATGGAGGTAGCAGAGATGAGGATGCTGAGGTGGATGTGTGGACGCACAAGGTTAGGTCGGATAAGAAATGAGGTTTTTAGGGAAAAATTAGGAGTGGCTAGTATATCGGATAAGATTAAAGAGGGGAGGTTGAGTCAATCTGAACTGTAGTGAAGAATTGAAGAAACCGAGTCGTAAATGTCTAATATTTAGTGAAAAAGGCAAGGTGCCAAACTTGTAATTAATGAAGTTTCATTAAAGTTGCCTTGACCTATAAATAGGGAGTGTTAGTGTTATGTTTAAGACTTTTGCTCATTTGTGATTTTGGAGATCTAATTGTAGAGAGAGAAAGTCTAGAGAGAGAAAACTCTCTCAAGTGATTGTACACGTGTATTTTCAATAGAATCAAGGTTCTAGTACGTTCTCGTGTGTTCGGTCACGCACGTTCACGGATTCCGCACGTCGAACGTTTCGTTACGCAATCGAACGGTGTCAAAACCGGTCCTACATTGAGATAGTTTTGGCAAGTGAAGTGGAAGCAAACGACGACACTGGTTAGAGTAGTGGAAACTCTTACCGTGGAGGAGAGGAGAGGAAAAGGCAGGCCCAAACTGACATGGGATGAGCAGATTAGGCTTGACTTTACTAGTGTTGCATCTGTCTGAGGACATGGTCCAAGATGGGACTTCGTATAGGCGTAGTTAGGGTTAAGGACTTATAGAGGATATTGCAGTAAAGTCTTAAGTGTATCTTAGGGACGTAGATTTTTCTTATTTTTTAAGTGACTTTAACGGTGATTGACCTCTTGTGTTTGTGCCCAAATGATGTTGTACGCCATTATACATGATTTACATTATACTGTGCGACTCTGATCACTTTCTTGGTATAGGTGACTTATTTTTTCTATATTCTTTGACTTGATGTGTTGGTATGCTGTTCGTTTTGGAGCCGGGGTCTCTCTGGAAGCAGCATTTCTATCTCTAGGGATAGAGGAAAGGTCTGTCTACATCCTACCCTCCCCAGACCCTATAAGTAGCTTTGTATTTGTGGGATTTACTAGGTATGGTTGATTGATTGATTGAAAAGTAATTGAAATATTTGTGTTATTATCGGGCAGGGGATTTTAAAAACAAAATAGTGTTATAAATAATTAAAAATTAAGAAAAATACATAACTAATTTATACAAACTAGTGGCGGAAATTCTCGTTACGTAACTTGTACTTGTTATAACAACTACGTTGATACCCGCGCGCGCGTTGCAGCGCGCTAAACTGAATTGTTTTCAGTTTGAACATTTCACTTGTACTCTTGTACTCTTGTACTGATGAAGTTGATACAAAAAAGTTGTTGATGTGTTTGGTTAAGAGAATTATAAAAGTACGAACATGGTCTTCCGTTTATACATAGATCACAAAAGATTTTTTCTTCATGCATCCGGGTACCTAGTCTTCTTTGTGTCGCTAGTGCCTTCACCTGTATATTATAGCAAACCGATTAACCTCTGAAACACTTATATTCATTACACACACACACACACACCAGAGAGAGCTCAAGTTATTTAATGGATAACCCGAACTGCTTGCTGAGAAAACTTTTATAACATACAATCACATGTCCAGGGGCAAAGTTGTAATTTGCATTACATAAAGAAAAAAAGGCTTACCTACAGCATCTTGTAGAATGAGAGCTTGAATTCAACCCGTTCTACATCATCAGATGCGAGTCAACTCGAGGTCCATAAATGTTGAAAGGAATTGTAACATTTTAGTGAGTGTTGAATTTCAATTAAGTGGCATGCTTTAGCAAAATGAAAAGAAAAGAGATTGGATGGAAAAGTAATTTAAAATAATTTTTTTGAAAAGTGATTTGTGTGCAGTGATAACAATCTGTACCAAACTTCAAAAACAAAGACAACAATTTGGTCTTCTGATTTACAATCTTATATATATTTTCCACAAAACGTGGGATGATTACAACTAACAACAACCCACTCACCAAAATGACCACGCTTACTAATGATACACCGTTCCCATTGTCGATCTTAAGAAGCCCATCCCGGTCAAATTCGTCAAGCCCTTCCAGACACGTAGAAATTCAAGTTTTATAGATCCAAATCTTCTAGAATTTTGTAGAACACCAGTAAACCCCTACACGACCATAAAGCACATGTATATTAGATTGTATCCAGAATGCAAGAGACAACATTAAAAGAACACGGATGACAGGTCTAACCAAAGCCTTTACAAGTTGGTTGTTAATAATACTATATCTTTTTGAGGAAAATGTTCTAATTAGAGGAAATGAAGCAACAGTTATTTTATCTTATTTTATCTGAGATCTGTAAAACAATGTTTGGAATCTCACAACATTGATCCTTCAATGCGTCTTCTTGACTTGAAAATCAATGAAAAAATACAGAATCTGGAGAAAGTATTAAACGAAGAAAAACTAATCCAAAAGAGGGAGATTTTAGATAGCACGATTTACCAGGAAGCGAAACGTGCTTGTTTTGGCCATAAAAACATTCCATCTCACCATAATCCCCTTGATCACTATGGCATGAACTGTACCTGTCAACACATAATAGTTACATCAGTAACTATTCCCCTTGATTTGTATATAACACACTTGCAATGCGTGAAGCTATAACCAGCCCAGTGCCCAATGGTCCAGCCGATGGTTTCGCCGGTTCCTATGACCATATGCACCATTCGAAAAATGTTGAACCTTATGGTTGAAAAAACTTGTTAACCCATTTGAACCTTTACCGAATAGGCCCAACCCACCCATTTTACAATCTCAAGAACGTAAGGTTTCATTACCTCCTAAGCAAGATTATATGCTAGCGCTCATTCACGTTTACAGGTGCCTTCTTGCCTCATTTGAATCTTAGCTTTAACTTTTTGCAATGTTCCTCTATGTTCATACCATCCTTCCTAGTTCCTACATTTTAAAATCTCAAGCTTATAACATTTCATAGCGCATTTCGACATCAAAAGTTGATATATTAAATATTAAAAGGCCAACTTGCAATTAGATAGCATTCACAAAGATCTCAAGCCCTAGTTCAAAGATCAACCAAAACCAAAAGGTATTGCGTGTCATTCACCATTACCTTAATAATCCAATTGATAGTGACAACACCAGGCATAGTTTGGCTTTTAACAAAGTGTAGAAGTGATTGCGTGGTGAAGACACCCACTGCTCCCCAAAGGAATGCTACATCGAAGATACACACATAATCGTCAATCCATCATGAACAGAGTAATGTAGATGCTGGCATATAAAACTACGTTACATAGTATCACATTAAATTGTTCCTCCTTAAAATCATATAGTATACCTTTAAATCTCTACATGTCATGTACGGTAGGTACGAAGGGCCAACGCTATCAGGAAATCCTTCTGGAACCACATACGATGGTATAAAAGACATCAATTCCTGCAATGCACATTTATGTTATCCACATAAATATCAATACTATCCGGTATACGACACTAACATTCTAACATGTATACACATATTTTCATATTTTTAGTTATCAATATTTATTACTCGGAAGCGAAACCCAAAAATTCCCATTTGAAAGTATGTATTCAGTGAGAAGATAGGTAAACCTATTTGATTATCTTAAAAGTTCCATGGAATTACTTCGTATTTACCTGCCATTACCAACTATAGATACTCTCATATAAAAACACGTACACAAATGGCACATCTAATAAAAAACCAAGTTTCACTCAACACCAGTTTTACATAATCACAACTAATTTGAACTAAAATTATAACTTTGAAGTTAAAAAGGGAAAAAACTAACCCGTTGTCGTCGCCAGTGAGGTCACATCTGCAATAGCCGGACTGCCAAAGGATGTCGAGGAAAACCGGCAGAAGCGGCTGGGACCATTGATGTTCCCTGCTATAACCAGCCCAGTGCCCAATGGTCCAGCCGATGGTTTCGCCGGTTCCTATGACCATATGCACCATTCGGATAATGTTGAACCTTATGGTTGACAAAACTTGTTAACCCATTTGAACCTTTACCGAATAGGCCCAACCCACCCGTTTTACAATGTCAAGAACGTAAGGTTTCATTACCTCCTAAGCAAGATTATATGCTAGCGCTCATTCACGTTTACAGGTGCCTTCTTGCCTCATTTGAATCTTAGCTTTAACTTTTTGCAATGTTCCTCTATGTTCATACCATCCTTCCTAGTTCCTACATTTTAAAATCTCAAGCTTATAACATTTCATGGCGCATTTCGACATCAAAACTTGATATATTAAATATTAAAAGGCCAACTTTCCAACGAAAAGGTAATGCATGTCATTCACCATTACCTTAATAATCCAATTGATAGTGACAACACCGGGCATAGTTTGGCTTTTAACAAAGTGTAGAAGTGCTTGCGTGGTGAAGACACCCACTGCTCCCCAAAGAAATGCTACATCGAAGATACACACATAATCGTCAATCCATCAAGAACAGAATAATGTAGATACTGGCATATAAAACTACGTTACATAGTATCACATTAAATTGTTCCTCCTTAAAATCATATAGTATACCTTTAAATCACTACATGTCATGTACGGTAGGTATGAAGGGCCAACGCTATCAGGAAATCCTTCTGGAACCACATTCGATGGTATAAAAGACATCAATTCCTGCAATGCACATTTATGTTATCCACATAAATATCAATACTATCCGGTATAGGACACTAACATTCTCACATGTATACACATATTTTAATATTTTTTAGTTATCGATATTTGTTACTCGGAAGCGAAACCCAAAAATTCCCATTTGAAAGTATGTATTCAGTGAGAAGATAGGTAAACTTATTTGATTGTCTTAAAAGTTCCATGGAATTACTTCTTATTTACCTGCCATTACCAACTATAGATACTCTCATATAAAATTACGTATACAAATGGCACATCTAATAAAAAACCAAGTTTCACTCAACACCAGTTTCACATAATCACAACTAATTTGAACTAAAATTATAACTTTGTAGTTAAAAAGGGAAAAAACTAACCCGTTGCCGTCGCCAGTGAGGTTGCATCTAGTAGCCGGACTGCCAAAGGATGTCGAGGAACACCAGCAACGGCGGCTTGGACCATTGATGTTCCCTGCTTCTCTTTCTTTTTGCTCGACCGTGAGTTTCTGCTCCACTCCTTCATCTCTGTCGTCGTCATCCCCTTTCTCACTGACACCAACCAACCACCATCACCATCTCTCCCTCGCTCACAATGGCAAAAGTAGAGGAATAAGGGTTTAAGAACACACGTATATATACCATCACACATGGACAATCATTATTTATAAAATCAGTATTGCTTTCGGATCAAAATTTGATTTCGCCTATATCATTGTTATCGGGTATTCGGGTTTGGATCTTTGATTGTACGGATGGACGATGTTGGATATTTGAATGGTTTTTAACCCACTCTTCCCCACTTTATCTTAAACCAATCACACAAACCCTAACACGATCAATCACATTACCAAAAATATTACCACAAAACAACAAATCAAACACTCAATTCACAATTCAAACATTAAACCCATATTCAAACGACAAAAAACATGTAATCTCGTAAACAACTATAATTCTATAAGCATAAAGCAATACAACATACGCAGCTATTTTGCAAAATTATCAAAGATTAGGGTTCTATACCTTTGCATATGGGTAGTGATACTTCGATATGGGTTAATTTAGAGATGTGAAAACATAGTTCATCAGCAAGCAAGCAACCACATAACTATTAGCTCCCTGGAAAACAGAGACACCAGACGGTGACTGTAGCGGTGGTGTGACGGTGGTGACCCTCCAGTCACCGCCCTCCGTCTTCCCTCTTCCCTCTCCCTTTTTCCTTTCTCTCTTCTGAGGCAAACCCCTAAAAAAACAGAAACACCACAACGTGGAGATGGTGACGATGGTGGTGGCGTGACGGCGGTTATGACCGTGGTGGTGGTGCGACGACGGTGACCCTCCGGTCACCACACCTCTCTCTTCTCTCTCCCCTTTCCCGTCTTCCGGTTCATATTTCATATGAAGTGAAACCGTGGAGAGGAATAAGTCGTAAATCTGGACACACACGTCTCCAGGAGGAATGACCGCCCAAACTGATGAATAGGAACAAACCATGAAATAAATCACTGTTCATTCAGTTTCTTTTTTATCATATATAGATTGATGCTTGGTTTTGAACAAAATTTATACCAAAATATCAATAACATATTCATTAAACCAAAATGTTGTGGGTGAGCTCATAAAAGTGAGCAATGCTATGGTAAGCTAGAGCTTGAGCTCAACATTCAACAAACTAACTCAACTCAACACATTATACTCATTATAAACCAAATTGTTGGGGTGAGCTCTAAAAAGCTCGATCTAGCTCGGAGCATGCCAAGCCAGTTTATTTAAAATTATTTAACTTTTAACATTTATTTATATAGCTAAATATCAAAGCAAATTGTTGGGGTGAGCTCTAAATATCACCCTTTTTCTCACAAGTGATTTGGGTTAATTTCAAAACTCCTTTTAACACTGATATTTTACTACCATAGTTTGGAGTTGATCCATGATTAAGTCTGATGCATATTTTGTCACACCCGCTCGTAGCGGAAACGCAAGGTGTGATATGTATGGTTTTCATTGCATAAATATCGATGTACATGAACAAACTATATGAATAAAACATACTCCATTGCCATTGCCATTACATATGTGTTTCCCAAAAGAATGCAACATAAGTTGAATGTATTGGTTACAAACCATCAAATGAAAATAAGTTGTCATCGTTTTATACATCAAAATGTAAGTCTTAAAATGTCAAGACTTTGACCACTATATCACCGCAAAGAGGCGGTATATAACAGGCAAACCCTTCAATAGTTGGCATGGAGTATTGATACTTGTTTTCCTTGACTGAAATGTCTGCCAGGTCCACTAATTTCCTGAAATACATGTTAAGTTTGAAAACATCAACAAAAGTTGAGCGAGTTCATGCAGTTTAGTTGTATGAGATGTATCTGAAAAATGTGAGTTGTATAAACTGTATCCACAACATGTGAATTGTATAAAATGTATCTGTATGTATGATGTATAAACTGTATCCACAACATGTGAATTGTATAAAATGTATCTGTATGTATGATGTATAAACTGTATCCACAACATGTGAATTGTATAAAATGTATTTGTATGTATGATGTAGTATGTAAAGCGTCAATGAAATCGTTGATCATTAATGTTTCGCGAGGACATTAATATGTGTGACGAATTAGGAAGCAAACCAACCCTAGACGATTTTATGCCGATTCCTATCGACTGGGACACAAACGCACTCTTCCGTAGGGGTCCATGACCAAGAGTGGGGCTCGCCAAAACCCATTAGATCTAAGCCTTTGTTCCTTGGTCCAAACTGGATTAATGGTGCTTATAGTATGGCCCTAATTCGCACATGATCTATGGTGTTTCATTACCTAACTTTAACATACGATTTAACATGTATCTTCCCCGATAGTTGTAAAGTTGTAAAACATTTAAATGAATAGGGGAACATGAACTCACAGTATTGCGTCCTGAAAATAGATGTAAATAAGATCTCACGTGCGGTCGTCCTGAATAGCGTGGCGACCTACAAACGTTCTTATTTTTGTTAGACACTTCGGTCTTTGAAAAGAACTTGAGTACAAGTCTTGTGTCTTGAGTATATGTAAGACTTGTATGTCTTTACTGTTCGTTAACTGGTTATTCGATGTATGAGTTGTTCAAATGTTCGATAACTGTGTATTCGATGTATGAGTTGTTCAAATGTTCGTTAACTGTGTATTCGATGTATGAGTTGTTCAAATGTTCGATAACTGTGTATTCGATGTATGAGTTGTTCAAATGTTCGATAACTGTGTATTCGATGTATGAGTTGTATAGTCGGATCTCGTCCGCTGAATCTCGTGTCTTGTATGTATCACTTGTATAGTTGTGTTTCCAATAATAGTATCATTGGGCCAAGCCCATGTTTTCAAGTTATTGGGCTTAAATAGTGCTGGGCCTCAAATAGTGTTGGGCCTCAAATAGTGTTGGGCCTGAATAGTGTTGGGCTTCAATAGTGTTGGGCTTCAATAGTGTTGGGCTTCAATAGTGTTGGGCTTCAATAGTGTTGGGCTTCAATAGTGTTGGGCTTCAATAGTGTTGGGCTTCAATATTATTGGGCCTTGGCCCATATGTTTGGTATTGGGCTTAGCCCATGTGTTTATGTTAAGCCCATTATGATGATAAGCCCATTAATAAAACTAAGCCCATTAAGTGTAAGTAGCCCATTTATAAAAATAGTCTATTAAGTATATTAAGCCCATTTGTAATAAAAATAGCCCACTAGAATAATAAGCCCATTTATTTTTATAAAATCCTTTTTATAAAAATTTACTAAGTATACTAGTTAGTAAATAAACATACTAGTGTTTATAAGTGTATAAACATCCGAAATTTGTTATCGATAGAATACTTATATTTCATGTCGATAAATCGTCTAAACGTCGTAGTAACTCCCCGGATTGGCAAATTCACTTATGTAGTCGTCCGTTGTCCGTTTTGACCATAATTGGTGTCCGATTATTCTAATCGTCCGTAACTCGTTTTAAGGCGCAATTATGTGAAGTCTTGTAAGACTTTGTTTGTAATTTATCATGTGTTTATTTGTGTGATTATGTTCAAGTTCCTCATTTGATAAATATAACTAATACCATCAATTAATCACATACCACATAAGTTGTTAAATCACCTAAATATATATTTTCTAAAAATATATATTTATAACTAACTTTGTTTTTATAAAAAGAATTCTTTACATCTTTTTAAGTCTTGTAAAGGTTTAGCCAAATATGTTGTTATTTTATAAAATAAAGTTTTTATAAAAATTGGCCATATAACATTTGTATTTTTATCTTTACCATGTTTCATTAAACATATCATTTTCTTTATCAAATCACCAACAATTTAACCAACCTTTTAACTTAACATATGAGACTTTTTATATCATGAAACTATCAAGATGATATCCAAATTATGTAGGGTTTTAAACATGATCCTTTCATATGTTAACTAGTTCAAAAACCAAGTTTAATTCTAGTTTTAACAACTTTTGTAAAAATCTTTAGTTGTATGTTACAATTTATAATCTTGTGAAAGTATTGTTTTTACATAACAACCCTACATACTTTCACAAGATTAATGGTTATGATCATCTATATAACCCTTTATGTTAAAAACCATTTAACATAACATGTATGATTATTTGATCATATTTTTAAAACACCTTCTAACAATTTATTTGTATTCTAATCATCATAACAACATCAAATATGCATATCACAAGTCTTAAATCACAATATAAACAAACATAATTATATCATGATTTTTATCTTTGCTTCTTTGTATTTTTCTTGTTCATTATGTATGATTATCTATGGTTATTATTAATTATAATAACAATCATAACATAATATGTATAAAAAAAATATAGAAGCTTACTTCTAGCACTAGGCTAGGGATGATCTTGGAAGATTATTAAGACTAAGAATATGATGATATTGATGTTAGAACACTTTGGTATGGATGAAAAACCCTTCCTTATGCTTCCAAAAGCCTTAAATCACCTTATGTTGCTTGGAAACCCATGTTAATCATCTAATAAAAGACTAAAATTGAAGTGGGTTTTTAGTGTTCTTGGTAATATGGATGAATATGATGAGAGCTTTTGTGTGTGAAAAAAAAAATAATAAGGTGCAAAAGTGAATGGTAAAGTGTTAGTAACTTAGTGATTAAGTTTAGAAAATAATCACCATTCCTATCCACTTGTAAATAATATCTAGATATTTTTTTTTTTTACCAACATAAACAAGGGGGTGGGACCCCTTGTTCACGGTTATAAGAGGGGGGGGGGGGGGGGTCTCATGTGGTAAAAATAACTTAGTTATTTTTAAGACTTAGAATTTAGATAGAAAGATGTAAGTGTTAAGTTGTTTAGGGTTTACAATTTTTCCGAGATGTTTCGCGACTTGAAATGACCATAAACTAGCTCTACAAGTCCTAAAATAAAGATCACTAGTTCGCTACATGTGTCAAAATATAGTTCGGCTAGATGTTTAGCGCTCGTTTCGCTAGTAAATAGTCGAAAGGTACACTTAAGGAAGTTGTAAGAAAAGTTTCCGTTATGTGCGAAATTGATATCCCATAAATATTTTCATATGAAATTGGTGCCTAAACATCTATTTTGCATCTTGTAACAAAATTACAATTGCTGAATTTTGCGGAAAAATTCATGAAATGGTCACTTTTAGCGCATTTCGGACAGTTTTTAGTGCTACCGGGCATTGGTAAAATATTAACCGAACTCTTGTATTCCCATATAGGGTTTAACATATAATTGATATTGGACTCTCATCCGAGTCCTAAAGATGTCATTTTTGATGTTTTCTGCGGATCCGAAGTTTTCGTCAGCACTCTAGTTCACTAGGCACTACTCTAGTTGTTTCGATGAATTGTTTGCACTATTTCAAATGTACCCAATGAAATGAATCATGTGCATCATAATTGAATATCCCATGAGTTTTCTAAGATGTATATCATGTAATCATGCAGTCCGAATATTTGTATAATGTAAATCATTGTTTTAAATGTAAGTAACTTACCCGAAAGTGGCAGTTGTCACATTCTCCCCCTGTTATTGAGAATTTCGTCCCGAAATTCAAGCTGAGTCATCCTATACAGGAGACTACTCGAACAGGTGAGAGTATTTGGCTTTGATTTAATGTTCACGTTCCCAAGTATACTCGGGTCCGTGTCGAGAGTTCCAAAGTACATTTTAATAATTTGATACGACTCCTCCATGATTTCTAGACTTTACAGTCCATGACTTCAACAGGTTCTTTAATGAATTGGAGTTTGTCGTCAATGTGAATAGAATGATAACGGTTGCTTGTGTTGGACTCTTTTTAAGATTCGACACATGAAACGTGTCGTGCATACTGTTAAGTTCATCTGGTAACTTCAACTTGTAGGCAACAGTGCCAATCTTTTCTAAGATTTCAAATGGTCCAATGTAACGTGGGTTAAGCTTTCCACGTTCACTGATCCTCGCTACGCCTTTCCAAGGCGAGACTTTCAACAAGACTTTGTCTCCAACCTCGAAAGATAATGGTTTTCGTCTTTTATCTGCGTAGCTCTTTTGTCGATCGCAAGCCGTCTTGATACGGTCTCGGGTCTGAAAAATTTTATCCGTAGTCTCTTGGACTAGTTTCGGACCAATTAATTAACTATCGCCTGTTTCCGCCCAACATAGCGGTGAGCGACACTTTCGACCATAAAGAGCTTCGAACGGTGCAGCTTGTATACTTGTATGATAACTATTATTGTAGGAAAACTCAACTAGAGGTAGATGATTATCCCAATTGCCGCCTAAATCCATAACACCTGCACGAAACATATCTTCGAGTGTTTGGATTGTCCGCTCGCTCTGGCCGTCAGTTTGTGGATGAAAGGCCGTACTTAGATTCAATTGAGATCCAAAGGCCTGTTGAAATGATTTCCAAATTCTAGAAATAAAACGACCGTCTCGGTCTGAAATGATTGAAATAGGCACTCCATGACGAGCCACTATTTCTCTGAGATAGAGTTCCGTTAGTTTCTCAGTATTATCCTTCTACCAAATCGGTAAGAAGTGCGTGGACTTTGTTAGTCTATCGATGATTACACATATCATGTAGTGACCTCTTGAGGTCCTGAGTAACTTCGTAATGAAGTACATCGATATTTGTTCCCATTACCAAACGGAAATCTCGGGTTGTTGTAACAAGTCCGAGGGATTTTGCTACTCGACTTTGACTTTCGCGCAAGTCAAGCATTCTTCGATATAAGTCGTGATATCACTTTTGAGGTTAGGCCACCAGTAGTATTCTTTCACTACTTAGGCCTATGTGCTTCCTCAAAATATCATCTCGAAGGCCGCCAAAGAATGGAACCCAATTTCGACCCATAAGGTATAAAGTTCCATCTTCTTTCGGCACTAATTGTTCCTTCATGCCTTGAAGTGTTTCTGCTTGAATATGCTCTTCCTTGAGCGCTTGTGAATCATCTTCTCTAATGCTTGAACTCTCAGTGTTCTAACTCGTTCCTTGCAGCTCAAGGCATTTGCTACAACATTTGCCTTGCCCGGATGGTACTTTATTTCACAATCATAGTCGTTCAACAATTCAACAAACATGGTTGACGTATATTTAATTCTTTTTGGTTGAATATGTGTTGAAGACTTTTATGATCCATGAAAATAATGCATTGAGTACCATATAAATAATGTTACCATAATTTTTAAAGCGAATACCACCACGCCTAACTCTAGTTCGTGAGTGGTATAGTTTTTCTCGTGAACTTTTAGTTGGCGTGACGTGTACACGATAACTTTTTCACGTTGCATGGGTACGCAACCCAATCCATGATGCGAAGCATCACAGTCTACAACAGAGTCATCGGTATCGTCGGGTAATGATAAGATTGTAAAATGCTATGCACCAATCTTAAGAATAAGTTGTAAGGCTATATCTTGTTTTTCGATTTGGGGCGAATTTATTGTCTTTAACAATTCTAAAATGGTTCTCAAATGTTGCTCATGTTCATCAGTCGATCGAGAGTATATCAAAATGTCTTCAATAAACACTATGACAAATTTGTCGAGATATGGCTTGCACACACGATTCATTAAATCCATGAAGATCGCTGGTGCATTTGTTAAACCAAAAGGCATAACGAGAAACTCGTAATGACCGTAACGAGTCTTAAAAGCCGTTTTCGGTATGCTTTCCTCTTGAATTCGTAACTGATGATACTCCGATCGTAAGTCTATCTTAGAGTAGAGGCTAGAACCTTTCATAAACCATTTGAGTTAGTTGGAAATTTATTTGTAACATGGTTTAGAAATATGAATTTTTCATTCATCGAAATGTTGTGCAGTTTTGCGAAACTTTCATGTCTTTCCACCCCCAAAACCTTTATAAAGATGTATAATGGTAAAAAATGGGGGTTATGAACTCACAACATCTTTAATCGGTCAATTACAAGGTTCAAAAGGTGCTAATCGATATGGAGATTTGGCTATGGGTGCAGCTCCCGGTACCAAGTCGATGTGAAACTCGACTTGTCGATATGGTGGTAGTCCTGGCAAGTCTTTAGGAAAGACTTCAGGGAATTCTTTTATCACAGGAATATCTGTCATCTGAGGCCCATCGGCCTTCTTGTCGACAACAAGTGCTAGAAAGGTAATACAACCTTTCCGTAAGCAACTTTGAGCCTTTATACACTTTATAGTCCGCAATGGTGTGTCGTGCTTCTCTCCATGAATAACAAGTGTATCTTCATTCGGTAGTGGTAAGCAAATGATCTTCTCATGACAGAAGACTTCGGCTCGATTATTGGATAGCCAATCCATGTCAACTACTACTTCGAAACTACTCAACTGAACAGGGAAGAGATCGATATTGAATTTCAGCTCCAGACTCGACTAGTTCACTTTTTGCCAATTCTATTGAATGAGAAGACATCTAGCTTACTTGACTCTAGGCCAAGTACATTTTAAATTCTGTGTGGCGAGGACTTCACTGTATAGTTTTAGGAACCCTATGTTTAAATGTAGGATAACCCAATCCCTAATTGTAGCTAGGACAATACCGTCCCTAGCCATGAAACTCATGTATGTGAAATGTTGAGATGAAGCTAAAATTGCCAATTGTATAAAATAACATGGATGTGAAATGTTGACGAATAGGATACATACCGGTGGCCCTTAATGATTTGATATGTCTCAGCTAATTCCCCATTAGCTAACTTGATATAGTAATGTGTGTCCAACATGACTCTAATTCTAGTATATGCTTAACATTTAAAAGCAATAGCTAAGCTCAGTGTTGGTATTAAAAGAATTGATACATGATAATCGTAGAGTGTACGTACTCATGACTTCATTTCTCTCATGGTGAGAGTTATTGTTTGAGTGATCGAGGTAGGGAGGGATGATGCGGTTATGCTTCGGATCTCCAAGGCTAAACCTAAAATATATCACTCAGTGTGTTTGAATTCGGGTGTTTCCCAGTATGGAACAACCCTTGAAATATCGTGAAAGCATCAAGTGTAACCAACAATATTAGCTCCAGTTATGATCGAGTTCTTTTATAAAATCATATGAAAATAGATATGAAAATCAGATGATATAAAAGAATGATGTATGGTTAAATAAATAACCAATAAAAATGTAGTGTATAAATATATCATGTCTTGAAATAGAAAATTATGTTTTGTGTAGAGGATGTCGCGTCTTGTGCAAAAATGTCATGTCTTGTCTTTGTCGAAGGGATTTGAATAACACCACGATATGCAATATAATATAAGCACTTATATATAGGAAGTACCAGCGGCGTATCCACCATGCTTTTATCATATTACACACGTCTCGTTATTTACGAAAATGTCTTGTGTAAACCAACATCAAATGATATGTATAACAATGTCTTGCGTAACAATGTCATGTATAAACCATGTCTTGTGTAAAAGCAATAGTTTTCAACACATAACTTTTATCTTAAACAATTGATTCTTTTAGCGCCATGATCTTTTTAATACACACTATTAAAAGAATCTAGACATTTATTTGAATAAATAAAGTCTATCATGTGCCCAAGAATGAAGAATACAATCAATCGGTCATGGAAACCTCAAGACCATATTGTTCATACATGTTTGAATAAATGATAATGTGGATAACCAAAACCAAAAGGTGTAATGCCTCTTGCATGTATTGGTCATACGTCTAAATGGAAAGAGAAATAATTCGTTGAGGAGGGGAAACCAACCAGTGGTCTTCGTCCATATAATATGTATTCCCTATTCTATGTACCTCGATCATCCTAAGTAGAGAAAATCCTTTGTATTATTTGTCCATGTGATTAACATGGTAATAGTGCTTGAGTTTCACGAGCTCTAGCGAAATTATTAGAATCTCCAAAAATATAGAATAGAATGTAAATGAGGGAGTTGCAGCATGGCGCATGCCATACTATCCCTTGGAAAAAGAAAAACGTCAAACGACGGAATTTATTGTATCACTTCCAATAAATATGATAAGGTAAGGTAAAGTAGGATAAAGTGTCATGGACACTCTGGAACCAACCCATGTTCAAGAATTTCGAGAATGTTGAGGAAAATCCTCCATGAGTAGCTAACACGTTTTGTTTGTTTAAATGACTAGTCTCAACTGAATCGTGATATAGATCGAATGTTAGGTGTGGACAAATATGTGTCGTCTTCCCGTATTGTATTGTATTGTACTGTATTGTATTGTATTGTAGGGTGTTATACTAACCACTCCCAGTTCGTGTTCTACTAGATAGGAAGAATTGAATCTCAAGTAATAACTTAAGAATTTTGAATGAATAGTGATCATTAGCTTGACCCGCAGAGTCCACCAGAATTTCCATGCACTACAAGTTGTTATTACGTGGGCCCCCGTAATAATAAATTGTCTTGCATGGTCACCCAAGCATTCTCTCGTTCAGAGCAGGCGATCAGTCAGAGAGAGGACACTATTGTTTATATAACTTCAACATAGAAGGAAACTTCGTGATAGTTCACGTGTCAACATCCGTTTTCATTACTCACAAAACAGCACAGCGTTAGATGGAATAGAAATGGAAAGAATCTGTAACAATAACAACTGAAGGGGCACCTTCAAGATGAGTACTTCATCTTCCTTGTAAGGACAAGAGTATATCCACCTTGATTAGTATGAGTCACATGGATCTCGTCCCACTAATGGAGTTGTTGTCCAAGGTTACCACCTTCGCTTCGTCGTCATTATCATGGTCAGGCATCTCAGCATTCGCGAGAAAGCAACCATATTTTACGGAATTAAGTTTAAGATTTCACTTAGGAATCATGTTCGCCATAAGCTCCGCAATAGACATGAGGTCGATATTTTCACCGTGTGAGTAAAGAATAATAATAGAGTTTGAAGTCGAAGGTATTTTGTTCTTGGCAAAATATTTCATGCAACATATATATGAACCACCTATATATATAATCATGTAAATCCTATCAATCAAGGATTTCTATCTTGTATAAGCTGAATCAGTAAACTGTTTATAGTGCATAAACTGATAATGTATTGTATTGTAGGCACGTAGTCTATTAATGTATTGTGTCTGTTTCTCATAGACTTCACCCATGGAAATGTCCTCGCTTGATTTATGTGAAATGAATTTTTGCTGTAGTGGACCTTGAAAAATGTTTATGCAATGAAAACCTTTTGACTTGTCCAATTTTATTTATAATCTGTTCAACATGAACAAGAGGTTTTCGTGAGAGATCCCTAGTGATTGTAGACTTAGACTCGAGAAAGAATCCTGGTTCACTACAATCGATGCTCTGATACCAATCTGTCACACCCGCTCGTAGCGGAAACGCAAGGTGTGATATGTATGGTTTTCATTGCATAAATATCGATGTACATGAACAAACTATATGAATAAAACATACTCCATTGCCATTGCCATTACATATGTGTTTCCCAAAAGAATGCAACATAAGTTGAATGTATTGGTTACAAACCATCAAATGAAAATAAGTTGTCATCGTTTTATACATCAAAATGTAAGTCTTAAAATGTCAAGACTTTGACCACTATATCACCGCAAAGAGGCGGTATATAACAGGCAAACCCTTCAATAGTTGGCATGGAGTATTGATACTTGTTTTCCTTGACTGAAATGTCTGCCAGGTCCACTAATTTCCTGAAATACATGTTAAGTTTGAAAACATCAACAAAAGTTGAGCGAGTTCATGCAGTTTAGTTGTATGAGATGTATCTGAAAAATGTGAGTTGTATAAACTGTATCCACAACATGTGAATTGTATAAAATGTATCTGTATGTATGATGTATAAACTGTATCCACAACATGTGAATTGTATAAAATGTATCTGTATGTATGATGTATAAACTGTATCCACAACATGTGAATTGTATAAAATGTATCTGTATGTATGATGTATAAACTGTATCCACAACATGTGAATTGTATAAAATGTATTTGTATGTATGATGTAGTATGTAAAGCGTCAATGAAATCGTTGATCATTAATGTTTCGCGAGGACATTAATATGTGTGACGAATTAGGAAGCAAACCAACCCTAGACGATTTTATGCCGATTCCTATCGACTGGGACACAAACGCACTCTTCCGTAGGGGTCCATGACCAAGAGTGGGGCTCGCCAAAACCCATTAGATCTAAGCCTTTGTTCCTTGGTCCAAACTGGATTAATGGTGCTTATAGTATGGCCCTAATTCGCACATGATCTATGGTGTTTCATTACCTAACTTTAACATACGATTTAACATGTATCTTCCCCGATAGTTGTAAAGTTGTAAAACATTTAAATGAATAGGGGAACATGAACTCACAGTATTGCGTCCTGAAAATAGATGTAAATAAGATCTCACGTGCGGTCGTCCTGAATAGCGTGGCGACCTACAAACGTTCTTATTTTTGTTAGACACTTCGGTCTTTGAAAAGAACTTGAGTACAAGTCTTGTGTCTTGAGTATATGTAAGACTTGTATGTCTTTACTGTTCGTTAACTGGTTATTCGATGTATGAGTTGTTCAAATGTTCGATAACTGTGTATTCGATGTATGAGTTGTTCAAATGTTCGTTAACTGTGTATTCGATGTATGAGTTGTTCAAATGTTCGATAACTGTGTATTCGATGTATGAGTTGTTCAAATGTTCGATAACTGTGTATTCGATGTATGAGTTGTATAGTCGGATCTCGTCCGCTGAATCTCGTGTCTTGTATGTATCACTTGTATAGTTGTGTTTCCAATAATAGTATCATTGGGCCAAGCCCATGTTTTCAAGTTATTGGGCTTAAATAGTGCTGGGCCTCAAATAGTGTTGGGCCTCAAATAGTGTTGGGCCTGAATAGTGTTGGGCTTCAATAGTGTTGGGCTTCAATAGTGTTGGGCTTCAATAGTGTTGGGCTTCAATAGTGTTGGGCTTCAATAGTGTTGGGCTTCAATATTATTGGGCCTTGGCCCATATGTTTGGTATTGGGCTTAGCCCATGTGTTTATGTTAAGCCCATTATGATGATAAGCCCATTAATAAAACTAAGCCCATTAAATGTAAGTAGCCCATTTATAAAAATAGTCTATTAAGTATATTAAGCCCATTTGTAATAAAAATAGCCCACTAGAATAATAAGCCCATTTATTTTTATAAAATCCTTTTTATAAAAATTTACTAAGTATACTAGTTAGTAAATAAACATACTAGTGTTTATAAGTGTATAAACATCCGAAATTTGTTATCGATAGAATACTTATATTTCATGTCGATAAATCGTCTAAACGTCGTAGTAACTCCCCGGATTGGCAAATTCACTTATGTAGTCGTCCGTTGTCCGTTTTGACCATAATTGGTGTCCGATTATTCTAATCGTCCGTAACTCGTTTTAAGGCGCAATTATGTGAAGTCTTGTAAGACTTTGTTTGTAATTTATCATGTGTTTATTTGTGTGATTATGTTCAAGTTCCTCATTTGATAAATATAACTAATACCATCAATTAATCACATACCACATAAGTTGTTAAATCACCTAAATATATATTTTCTAAAAATATATATTTATAACTAACTTTGTTTTTATAAAAAGAATTCTTTACATCTTTTTAAGTCTTGTAAAGGTTTAGCCAAATATGTTGTTATTTTATAAAATAAAGTTTTTATAAAAATTGGCCATATAACATTTGTATTTTTATCTTTACCATGTTTCATTAAACATATCATTTTCTTTATCAAATCACCAACAATTTAACCAACCTTTTAACTTAACATATGAGACTTTTTATATCATGAAACTATCAAGATGATATCCAAATTATGTAGGGTTTTAAACATGATCCTTTCATATGTTAACTAGTTCAAAAACCAAGTTTAATTCTAGTTTTAACAACTTTTGTAAAAATCTTTAGTTGTATGTTACAATTTATAATCTTGTGAAAGTATTGTTTTTACATAACAACCCTACATACTTTCACAAGATTAATGGTTATGATCATCTATATAACCCTTTATGTTAAAAACCATTTAACATAACATGTATGATTATTTGATCATATTTTTAAAACACCTTCTAACAATTTATTTGTATTCTAATCATCATAACAACATCAAATATGCATATCACAAGTCTTAAATCACAATATAAACAAACATAATTATATCATGATTTTTATCTTTGCTTCTTTGTATTTTTCTTGTTCATTATGTATGATTATCTATGGTTATTATTAATTATAATAACAATCATAACATAATATGTATAAAAAAAATATAGAAGCTTACTTCTAGCACTAGGCTAGGGATGATCTTGGAAGATTATTAAGACTAAGAATATGATGATATTGATGTTAGAACACTTTGGTATGGATGAAAAACCCTTCCTTATGCTTCCAAAAGCCTTAAATCACCTTATGTTGCTTGGAAACCCATGTTAATCATCTAATAAAAGACTAAAATTGAAGTGGGTTTTTAGTGTTCTTGGTAATATGGATGAATATGATGAGAGCTTTTGTGTGTGAAAAAAAAAAATAATAAGGTGCAAAAGTGAATGGTAAAGTGTTAGTAACTTAGTGATTAAGTTTAGAAAATAATCACCATTCCTATCCACTTGTAAATAATATCTAGATATTTTTTTTTTTTACCAACATAAACAAGGGGGTGGGACCCCTTGTTCACGGTTATAAGAGGGGGGGGGGGTCTCATGTGGTAAAAATAACTTAGTTATTTTTAAGACTTAGAATTTAGATAGAAAGATGTAAGTGTTAAGTTGTTTAGGGTTTACAATTTTTCCGAGATGTTTCGCGACTTGAAATGACCATAAACTAGCTCTACAAGTCCTAAAATAAAGATCACTAGTTCGCTACATGTGTCAAAATATAGTTCGGCTAGATGTTTAGCGCTCGTTTCGCTAGTAAATAGTCGAAAGGTACACTTAAGGAAGTTGTAAGAAAAGTTTCCGTTATGTGCGAAATTGATATCCCATAAATATTTTCATATGAAATTGGTGCCTAAACATCTATTTTGCATCTTGTAACAAAATTACAATTGCTGAATTTTGCGGAAAAATTCATGAAATGGTCACTTTTAGCGCATTTCGGACAGTTTTTAGTGCTACCGGGCATTGGTAAAATATTAACCGAACTCTTGTATTCCCATATAGGGTTTAACATATAATTGATATTGGACTCTCATCCGAGTCCTAAAGATGTCATTTTTGATGTTTTCTGCGGATCCGAAGTTTTCGTCAGCACTCTAGTTCACTAGGCACTACTCTAGTTGTTTCGATGAATTGTTTGCACTATTTCAAATGTACCCAATGAAATGAATCATGTGCATCATAATTGAATATCCCATGAGTTTTCTAAGATGTATATCATGTAATCATGCAGTCCGAATATTTGTATAATGTAAATCATTGTTTTAAATGTAAGTAACTTACCCGAAAGTGGCAGTTGTCACATATTTTTAAGACTACTGAAATTCATCTTAATTTCAAACAATTTTATTTTAACATTTTAAGGTTTTTCAAAACTGTTGTTCACATATAAGATCTTGTTCATAAGGTTTTGTTCATCTCCCATATGTTACCAAGGGCATAAATGCCATTTTCTGAACATAGGTCTTTAATGACTTGAGATGAGACCTTAGCAGGAGTCAATCATGGAACCAGCATAGTTTTCAACATAAGCACTCAAAAAACTATGAATGACTATATCCAATCCGAGATTATTAAATTTTACTAACTTTAACAATCATCGGTGGTTTTTATCAGATTATCAGTGTTACGTGAATCCTATGCGATAGATAACATCTTGGTTGTTTTTCAAAAGTTTTCGAATAAACAACTTTGAACATGATTACCCTTTACTTTTGTTTTTCAACAAATACGATCAACCTTAGCATCAGTAAATTTTGAGCTGAACTGTTATGTCAAATTGATTGTTAGATCGAATTTGACTGTCCGAGCTCTCATACCAATTGTTAGGATATGAGGCCCTCATGATTGTGTTTGTTTGTAGTAATTGAACAATTAATGAACATAAGATGTGATTGATTTGCAGCGGAAATGTAAACAAACTTTGTAAACACAATCAAGGAAGAAATAGTTTTCATAAATACATGCTTCTCATTAGTCGAAAGATTATCATACAAATGATTACATGCAAGCTTACATACTAAAATCCCCCTCAGCATGATGCTCAATGGTTGATCGTACAAGATGACAGGATTGAAGGAGAAAAACTCCTTAAATAGAACAATACAAATTGTTCAATTTATAGTGCACATCAAACCACTGAAGCAACTAAGCTGACGTCACCATGAAAGTGACATTTAACAACCTAACAACCTACAATCACTGATCTAGTACAAGCAATGTTGTCAAACAGCTGATTACAATACAAAATATAAAGACAGGTTAAACTACTATTTCTTCATACAACTGCTTCAGCCCTAGCAGTGCTTTGGTCTTCAGCAGCACTTGAGTCAGGGCAGTAGATTGACCATCAGTACTTAGTCTTCAATAGTCTTTGAATGGACATCAGTTGTTGTAGATAACAGTTGTTGTAGATAACAGTTGTTGTAGTAGAACAGTTGATAGAAGACATCAGTTGTTAGAATCACTTTCAAGGTGAAAGTTTAATGTAAACCATAACATCTGCTTATTCCGGATCCACTGCTCTGATCCGGTTTTTGCTCTAATTTTTTGTTCCTCTGATAGGGTTCAATCCCAACATTGATACACCCCAAAAAGTTAATGATAAAAAGGGGAGAGAGTTTACTCGGTCTGCGAAGAATCAATTCACGAGAATTACCGCAAGAGTATAAGAGGTAAATTAAATGACCAAATCACCCTAAAATATATATAACAACTATTCTAAATAAACGGAACGATAAAATGGGAGTAGTGATTCGGGTTCTTGATTTGGGGACTTTTGTATAAAAAATATTATATGTAAAATTTCCTAATCCAAATATACATAATGAATTATATATATAAAAGTAACTTTGATTAGTATTCTTATTTTAAGAAGTAATAATATAAATCATATTATTACATTGGTAAGTCTTGAACTTTAGTAATAATAATTTGTAACAATGCCACTAATAAAATTTACCATCACCTAATCAAATTATTTAAGTCCAAAACATGTCTAGACAAAATAAATATGCATTAAGGTAAGACATATATTTATATATATATATATATATATATATATATATAGGGGCTGGTTAACGTACAAATGCGCTTATCGTACAGTACGTACGCTACAATCTCAGCCGTCAGATCATCTTCCCGCATTGAAAATCGCATGTGAAATTGAATTACCACATGCGAAATTGTTACCAAAATTATCACATGCGAAATTGAATTACCACATGCGAAATTGTTACAAAAAAACAACCTGTTATTTCACCAAAATTATCACATGCGAAATTGTTAAAAAAAACATGCTTTTTCATCAAAATTATCACATGCGAAATTGAATTACCACATGCGAAATTGTTACAAAAAAACAACCTTCTATTTCATCAAAATTATCACATGCGAAATTGAATTACCACATGCGAAATTGTTAAAAAAAACACCTGCTATTTCATCAAAATTATCACATGCGAAATTATTACAAAAAAAAAAACATGCGATTTTCATTGCGGGAAGATGATCTGACGGCTGAGATTGTAGCGTACGTAATGTACGATAAGGGAATTTGTACAGTACCCTTTACCTATATATATATATATATAGAGGCCGGTTATCATATAAATGCCCTTATCATACATTACGTACGGTACAATCTCAGCCGTCAGATCATCTTCTGGCATTGAAATCGCATGTTGTTTTTTGTAACAATTTGGCATGTTGGTTTTTTAACATGCGATTTCATCAAAATTACCACATGCGAAATTGTTACAAAAAAAACAACATGCTATTTCATCAAAATTATCACATGCGAATTTGGTACAAAGAAACAACATGCGAATTCATCAAAAATTATCACATGCGAAATTGTTATAAAAAAACAACATGCTATTTTATCAAAAATTATCACATGCGAAATTGGTACAAAAAAACATGCGAATTCATCAAAAATTATCACATGCTAAATTGTTATAAAAAAACAACATGCGATTTTAAAATGAGGGAAGATGATCTGACGGCTGAGATTGTAGCGTACGTAATGTACGATAAGGGCATTTGTGCAGTACCCTTTACCTATATATATATGGTAGGGTTAGTGTACATTAATTCAGAAGTGTGAGAAGTGTATTATAACACTATATATAACACCATATAAACACCGTATAACACTATGTAACACCCTATAACACCATATAACACTATGTAACACTATATAACACTATACATCTATCATAGACATACTATCAGACAAACTATAGTGTTATATCTGTTATATAGTGTCACATAGTGTTATATGGTGTTACATATTGTTATACGGTGTTAAATATAGTGTTATAATACACTTCTCACACTTTTGGATTAATGTACAGGATCCTCTACCTATATATATATATATATATATATATATATATATATATAGGGCAAGGCTATATAGAAAACCCTATCTATATAAAAAACCCTAGAAAACCCAACCTCCCGACATTTTTTTTTTTGAAAAAATTAACACATGTAATATACATGTTTTTAAGAGTTTTGGGCAAAAAAATAAAAAAAGCGCCGAAGGGATAATTTAAAAAAAAAATTCAGCAATTTCTGTCATTTGTGCCTAACACATGTTAGGCGACGGGACATTGCTGAAATTTGTTTATTTTTTTAAAAAAATCCATTCGGCGCTTTTTTGTTTTTTTTTGGCCCAAAACACTCTAAAACATGTATATTACATGTGTTATTTTTTAAAAAAAAAATGTCGGGAGGTTGGGTAAAAATGGGAGGAGATTTGGGTTTCCAGATTTTTCTACCAAAATGAGGGTTTTCTGTCTAGCCTTCCCTTATATATATATATATATATATATATATTTGTAAATGGAGCTTTGGTTAAAATTTAATATTTCAATAAGTAGTATTGTAACTTAAAATTGAATATATTTTTTAGGTCATAAGTTCCTTTATACAAGTTTCCAACAAAACCAAATGAAATACTAATACAAATTCCTAAGCAATAATTATCCAACTATATTTATGAATCCATAAATAAGTCTATATGAGTTTCTTGACTAACAATATTATATAGAAATATTAGCATAATATATAAGTAAATATATATATTATTATAATTTTGGTGATTATTAATTCTAGGCAAAGTATAAGTAGTTCAACAAATAAATTTCGTCCACTAGAAAATTAGAACAACTTAAATGGATTTACTATTTTAGCCACCATAATAATTTTTTAAATAAATAGACTAGTCATTTTTAAAAAAACTAATATAACTTGTTTTATAATTCTATGACCTACATATTATGAACAATCACCAAATTAAATATAACCATGGTTATGAAAATGCCACATCTAAATTATATGTCGAAAAATCAGATTACAAGATTGGGATATGATACTTTTATATCTTGTATCTTTACTTAAATTTAGTAAACTAATATAATAAATTTAATTATCCAATAAATCCAAACAATGTCTAATAATTCTTGAAAATTATATAATCTATACTAACCTATTCAAGATCAGTTTAGGATGTTCAATTTCCTCAAAACGCAATTTAAATCGGAAAGTCCCAAATTTGATTGTTTAAGAACCCTAGTATCAAAATATTATAAATTCAATTTCATTTTCCCTTCTATCACAAAAATGAATAGTAGGGTTTTGTAGAGCATGAAAAACTAATAAGTTTAGACTGAAGAATCACCTGATATGACTGAGAAATGAATGAGATATCAAAGAGAGAAGTTTCAAGCCCTAATTTCCTTCTTCACTTGAATCCGAAAGAACTAGAGATTGTTTGCAGAATTTGGGAGTGAGAAATTGGGTGGAAAACTTAGAGAATTAGAATGATGTCCATTTTGTATCCTATGATCACCATCTTTGTTAAAACCTTTCATGTACCAAGAAAACTTTCATGGTGATTAAATTTGAGAATTATTAGGTGAGTAATGGTTGTTAATGAATGAGTTTAATTATAAGGAATCATTCTCCCTAATAAATTTAAAAGTCATGAATTTATATTTATCTTGTATTTTTATTTAAATGTTTAAATTTGTCAAAATAATTATTTAGTTTTAAAACTTGATTAATCCTTTTATATATTTAACTACTCTAACAGTGTGTGTGTGTATATATATCTAATATTGTTAAACCCGAAAATAGTTATATTAATTAGTTTTATACACAACAATAATTAAAATTTGTATAAATATTTATTAAGTTTCGGATCCGGTTTACAAAATAGGTCGGGTTTTTATAGGACCAGGTTTTTGGTGGATGTTACAGTCTCTCCTACTTTTGAGAATTTTGTCCCGAAATTAGGAGGAAACCGTTTGTGTAGGATATTGTGTAGGGTTTTTCATAGGAGTAAGTGGTATTAGTTGTATTTAGTAATATTACTAGAAACTCAAATCATGGGATCAGAATTGTTTCATAGGAATGCCTAGTAAAGATGTTGAGGGTACACTCAAACTAAGATATAGCTAAGATATATCAAGAGTAAGGTCTATATCTGTTTGAGGTGGTAACGTTCCTGGTAAGGGTTAAACACCCAAATAAGGAATCGCTTTTAGTGCCAGGGATGCAGGGGTGAAAAGCGTTAATGATTTTGTACAAGATTTCCAGTCATAGGCGATACGATCATTACATCGTGAATTCTTAAAATGGCATATCAAGGATTGATTGCGGCTTAGGAGAAAATTATGCCCCATCGATGACTTGTGACACCAGAGAGTTTGCCACTGAGTTGTAAGGTGAACTCATGATTTTTACACTGCAATGAGTGTCACGACTTGGGATCTTGAGAAGAAAAATTCTTTCATAAAATGCCATAATGATAGAGTTAAAGCGCCAAGTCATAGGATTTGAATCACAACCACATTACCAAATCAAGCTAACACAAAACTCCCATGATTAGTGTAACGTTGCTTGTGAAAATTTGACAAAGACACTTATATATAGGAAGTACCAGCGGCGTATCCACCATGTCTCTACCAAATTTTTATCCACATCGTTATTCGACTCATGATTGACAACACAAACACAACTTACATAGAACTTCTCTTGACTAGTCTAACGAGGCTTTTGATAGTTTGACAAGAACACTTATATATAGGATGTACCAGCGGTGTATCCACCATGTCCTTATCAAATTTCATGGGCTTCATTAGCGGTTTTGATTATTACTATGCGACGGCTCGACCTAATACCTACTAACTAAATAAGCATAACCAAATCCACAAACAACCAATGCTCGAGTCTCGACCCCGAAAAGGGCATGACTAAATGATGGCAATACCTACATCCATAGTTATGAGGGAAGGGTCGGTCTATGAATAGGTGAGACGATACCCACATCACAATAATTATGGGGAAAGGTAAGCGGTGATGAGTGATGATGCAATATAACATGAACTAACAATAAAACAAATCATAAATGCATAACATGGTACAACATAAATCGTCCAAGTAAAGGATGAAAATGACGATAAATTCTAAAATAGTAATGTCGAGAGCGTGACAACGACATAAGCTATCAATGGTACTGATTAAGAGTTGATACTTGTATCAATTTACGTTAATGTGAATGTCAAGGATACGGAGTGGGAGTAGCAGATAGAGTCGATAATGAGGGAAAACCCAACGTGAGGTCGAATGATGGAAAAAATGAAGTATGAGTAATGATATTAACTTGCACTAGTCAGGCGATAATTATGATTCGAACAAACATAGAAGGGTCCTAAGATAAATTGAGGAAGTAGCTCGTATGCTCTTGGATCGGCCATCTGAAGATGCGTCTCAAGTGATGGAGGAGTAAGAAGAAAAATTCTAGTTTTACTAAGAAATTTCTAGTTGTTATGCACAAAAGCAATTTGGTTTATTGATAAAAATATTTTCATTAAATTTTAGGAAAAATATTTTTAATCTGAAGTAGAAAATTTACTAAAAATATTATCTTTTATTATTATTATTATTATTACACCAAATTTTAGGATTAGAAAATTTTCATCGTCACCATGTGCCCTTGACTCGAACTTGTCGAACTCTGGGAACAGGTTACGAAAGTGATTAGGGTTGTGATGTTCAAGTCGTAATAGGCGACTCGTTAAGATTTAAAACATACTATCAGAAATCACATCATTACATTTGTATTCGAAAATTCATAACAATCATTATTTGATTTAAATTAGTTCATACAAAGTGAAACTCAAAATGTTTTACACAAAAGAAACTCATCACGCAAAAACTTTGCCGTTCTCCGGACTGCGTCATGGTTGTCTTGAAACTTGATGAGTGTTTGTCCGCATGTCTCTAGTTATCTTCATTCATTAGGTTGGTTTGAACGGGTCGACCATAAGGGACAAGTTAGGTGTCATACGGTACAGTATATTGATCCATAGCTGGATAGTTGGTTGGAGCTCATGGATTTGTGAAATCATGGAACTTAGAGAAATCCCCATAATTCAAGAATACAAATCTCATGAAAATATTATGGAGTATCAAAAGGTAGCAAAAGTTTTCCCTTTGACAAGGTACAAAAAAAAGATGGGGTGATTTATTTAAAACAAAAAATCATTGGAATCTTGTGGAATATTAAGGATTTATTACGGTGGTTCATATAAATGATATAATAACCACATGGAATATGATATAATAATAAAACTTATGATAAAATACTATTTCATCATAAAATATTGAATATCATAGGTTTAGCACATCATAGGGTTAAGTACGACTTCCGTACGTCAGTTTATGTTTACCTATTGACATAAAACTTTACTCGAATAAAATCATGAATTAATAAATGACCCGAGTTTTGCGGTGTTGTAAAACGATGTTTGGGATAGTATCCATGAGTTGACACGGACACGTTTGACGTATCAAAGTGTTGTTAGTTCACGTGACGTTTGGTGTGACATGCTTTGGCCTAATAGGTATCGGTACTCTCATCGTTAGTACCTAGATAGGAAAACTGGTCCCTTAATTGGATTTATACGAATGCCAGTCTAGACAGGACGTCTTGACTACCAATACTTAACCCTTCTAGTTACTACATGTCCGTCACAAGAACTCACTTTTACGAGATTGAAAAAATTAAATGAAATTGGAAATTTCAAAATGAAATATAAATAACATCCAAGTATAATTAACATGCATTGAAATTGGATTGACTTAGACTTTGTATGAATGAGGGTATGAATGGAATAGTTAGAAATCGTAATGTTTAAATTGTATAGTGTGTGCAAGTATAGCATTAAAAAGAATAAACTATAGAATGTAAATAAATCACGTACTATCATGTGCAAGTGTAGTATTAAAAAGAATAAACTATAGAATATAAATAAATCACGTACTATCATTGTATAGTGTGTGCAAGCGTAGGATTAAAAAGAATAAACTATAGAATATAAATATATAACATACTATCATGCAAGGCAGATAACATTTAGCATATAACATCTAAAAGTGCTCACATGCATAAGTGTGTGACATTAACAATTTTAAAACGGTATTTGGTATGCAGGAATGAGAGGTGGAATGGAATAAATGATTACGAGGGAATGAAGAAAATGGTATTTGGTTGGTCAATGGAATGGAATCACCCATTCCAAAAGTCATTCCATTCCCTCAAAATCATTACTTTCACTCCCCATGTTTTTTTTCCATTCCATCCCCTCTTGCACCATTCATCAACAACACCACAACCTACCACCTTCGCCACAACCGACCACCCACCACCGACGCCATCACCGCCACCCGCCACCACCTCACCCCGACAGCCACCGCCGCCACCCACTCGCCACCGTTATCACTTACAGTTGCGACAAACCGCCGACGCCATTCGTCGCCGCCTCCCACCACAATCGTCGATGCCTTCACCACCGCAATCACCAACCGCCGCCGCAACCAACCGCCACCTCTGCTGCCACCCACCACCAATGGTGTCGCAACCCCCGACCCCTATTTCCTTGGATCGGGCGGACGCGAACTCAAATATGGTGGTATCATTGGTTTATCATTATTTGGCAGCGGAAATTTCATGAGGGCCGTAGTTAGGAAATATTTTATCAGAGTAAAATACCATATTTTCGTATGAATAAACACATGGATAAAACCCAAGTTTCCATTACAAACATGTTTATAGGGATAAACCCTAATTTATTGAATTTAAAACATCGACTTTCAGGTAACTTTTATAGCCACATTTTTCTAAGCCTTCAGTGCTCTATAGCTGGCTTGTAATTAGCTTTCACATTTTGTTACCTGAAACGCGTTTTAAAAAAAATTGTCAGTGGGAAATACTGATGAGTGAATCCCAGTTTAATCAAGAAGCATTTATCCTTTAACAGTATTGAGAGCAATTACAATGTTTATTTCTACACAATTACTCATTCAGTATTGTCAATCTTGACTGGTGGGTCATATTACACATTGGCTATCTCGTTGTCCAATGGTAACGTGATCCACATTTTGTATACAAAACCCCAACATATCGACAGTAATTGAAGAATTACGAAGACTCAATCACTGCTAATCACATTGTAAATTATTTAAGGTTTTATAAAAACAGTTGGTAAAAGGTTTAAAAAAGGAGATTACTCACATTGCTAGTTTAGACTTTTCTTGGTGGATTCCTTGTTATAATCTATTAAATAAACAATGCACGTGTGTTAGTATAATAACCCAAAATTTACATTAGTAATACCCTCCCTGAGATGGCATTCCAACGACTACGTCGGGCAGCACCACGACAGCCGTTACGGAACGCTAGATCAATCGGCCAGCGCATCTAACATGTAACCGGGGTTATAATACTTACAACAGGGCTGAACTTCGTTATTTAGGGGGTATAACACTCGATTATAGCTTTTATGATTCATAAATTCGATAGAGAAAGTGTGTGATGAACGATTGTGAACTGAGGCCAACGACCTCTATATATAGTGCCCGATTTCGGGTTTGTCGCGAGGCTAGCTAGGGTAGGCCCTAGCTTGGCTGATTCGGCCACTAGTCTCGACACGAGGCTGCCACGTGGCAGCTCAGGGGTGTGCCCTGATCATGACCTGTCGCGGCCCGCGTAAGACGAAGAGGTGGTCTTCGCGGCCCGCCAGGAACCATTAAAATTTTTATTTTATTTTATTTTTAAGAAATTAAAGGTATTTTGGGCTCGGTTTTAGTATACGGGGTGCATTTGAAACGTATAGGGACATTCTAAATAAATTAAGGGTGTCAGAAATAATTTAGGTGGGTTGTTATATCCTCCCCACCTTGTTTTAGAACTCGTCCTCGAGGTCTACTGGAATAGGTATGGATATTTCCTTTGCATCTCTGATTCAAGCTCACAAGTGTATTCTGGTACTCTGTTGGGGTCCCATTTAACTTTGACTAGTACCAGTCTCTTTTGTTTGAGATTCTTGACTTTCCTGTCTTCAATCTGTAGAGGCTTTTCTATAAACTTAAGCTTCTCATTTACCTCTATATCCTTAAGAGGTACTATTAATGATTCATCGGCTAAACACTTCTTGAGATTACATACATGAAATACATCATGTATTCCTGCCATTTCCTCTGGCAGTTGTATTTGATAAGCCACGGGTCCTATTCTTTTAATAGTCTCAAAGTGTCCAACATACCTGGGGCTTAGCTTTCCTCTTTTGATGAATCTTACCACTCCTTTGCAAGGAGAAACTTTTAACAAAACTTTATCTCCTACTTGAAATTCCAATGGCTTTCGTCGGTTATCAAAATAGCTTTTCTGATGACCGCGTGCTGCTTTTAGTCGTTCCTTGACTTGAATAATCTCGCCTGTTGTCTCTTGTACTATTTCTGGTCCAGATAATTGCTTCTCTCCAATTTCTGCCCAACAGACTGGGGTTCGGCACTTTCGTCCATAAAGTTTTTCGAATGGTGCAACATTGATACTGGTATGATAGCTGTTGTTGTAGGAAAATTCTATTAACAGTAAGTGATCGTCCCAATTTCCTCCGAATTTAATTACACAAGCTCTAAGCATATCTTCCATTGTCTGAATTGTCCTTTCGCTTTATCCGTCCGTTTGAGGATGATAAGCTGTGCTTAGATTTAGCTTGGTTCCCATTGCTTTTTGGAAACTTCTCCAAAAATGAGAAGTAAAACGGCTATCTCTATCAGAAATAATTGATAAAGGAATTCCATGTAATGAAACTATTTCATTTACATACAATTTGGCTAGTTGTTCCACACTGAAATTCTTCTTCATTGGTAAGAAATGAGCAGATTTCGTTAGTCTATCTACAATCACCCAAATTGTATCATTACCTTTTTGTGTCTTGGGTAATTTGGTAACAAAGTCCATTGTTATCCATTCTCATTTCCATACAGGCATTTCTAATTGCTGTAACAAACCTGAGGGTTTTTGGTGTTCAGCTTTGACCTGTGAACAAGTAAAACACTTGGCAACATAAGCTGCTATATCCTTTTTCATTCCTATCCACCAAAAATTCTTTCTTAAGTCTTGATACATTTTATCATTTCCAGGATGCATGGTATACTTAGACTTACGGGCTTCTTCTAATATATGGTGGCGTAGGTTTTCTAGTTTAGGTAACCACATTCTCTTCTTATGGAATCTCCAAATTCCATATGTTCCTTGTTCTGATTCCTTAATCATTCCTTTCAATTTCTCAGTATCATCATTGATTACTGATTCTTGTGCTTTTCTAATTGGTTGATGGAGAGGGTGAATCCCGAGCTTTAGAGTGCTTAAATATGATGTTTTAGGTATATTTGAGGTGTTTACTTGTTTAGAATGAAGTAACTATGAGAGTTTGTTGATTTTCAGGTTAAACATGTAATTCGGTGCATTTATGGTGATTAAGCATGAAGTTACAAGTATTGGATGGGATGTTGCAGTTCAAGAATGAATGGCGAAGCTTGTTCGGGTGATACAAAGGCTCACGAGTGAAAGGAGTGTGAAAAAGCAAAGTTCAGGGACTAATTCGGTACTTTATGAAAGTTGTGTGAAGCTTAGATATGAAAAAAAACAAGAAGTAATAAAGTTCAGGGGTCATTTGGCAATTAATGGAAAGTTATTATATAGTTAATATGTGAGAAGAATGAAGAAACAAACTACATGGGCCAATTCGTCATTTGATGAAAGATGTGAGAAGAAGGAAAGTAGAGGTGTGATCACGACCATATCTTACGAGTTACAACTCGTAGCTTACGAGTTGGTGATGTTTGAGAAGGAATTTGGACAGAACTTTCAACTCGTAAGCTACAGGTTTCAACTCGTAGCTTACGAGTTGCTTATATTCAGCAAGAAAAGACCAAAAGGAAGTCGACCGTAGCTTACGAGTTACAACTCGTAGCGTACGGTTTGGTGTTAATGTGTAATCAGAATTTTTAACTTGTAAGCTACGAGTTACAACTCGTAGCTTACGACCCGGGAAAGTTAACACACGCGAATTAAGGCCTCCAATGTGTATATTAGGGTTTTAAAAGTTGGGGACCATTATCTATCATACACGGTCGATTAAGGGCACTCAAGAACTCGATTTTCAAGGCTTCTTCCATCCAATTCCATCAAGATTCTTCATTCAATCACCGAATCAACCATGATTTCTTCATCAATTCAAGCTTTTGAAGATTCTTCGTGCGAGATGAGTGGCTAAACTTTTTGTGGTTTCCTCCAGTTGGAGGGTTTTTGTAAGTTGATTGATATTATGTGTTGACACAATCGTTTTGACTTGGTGATCTAAGCATTCGATGCTTTTCACCATTGATTTGATTTCTTGATTGTAAACAATTACGTTTATTTAAACCTTAATTTCTAAGCATTCAGTTCCCGAGAGTTCTAGTAATTGGGATACATTTGACATGGGGTTAGGGTTTGTAAATTGTAATTGATAATCATTCGATAACCTCCCGTTATGTATTGACCGGAGTACTTAGTCGTTGGTTATCACAATTAATTAATCGAAAGTAACACCTATGTCTATGTAGGTTACGATTAAACACATAATTGAAGTTAACTGCAAAACCTGAAATCTGGAGGAACCATCTTTCTTCTCATTGATTTAAAACACAATTTTTATTGGTTAATTTAGCTACTTCTCAAAATCAAACAAACCGATTTTCTCATTCAGTAATATTTAATCAATCCTTTTCATTACGACACTTTCCACAGTCCTCCCTTGGTTCGATACCCTGCTTATTCTATACTAATAGTTTAAATAGGTTTTTGCATGTCCATAACGACAGACATCAAAATGGCGCCGTTGCCGGGGAGGCGTGCGCAAAGTGCTTAGTGTTAAGTTCTAGTTTTAGTTAAATATACAAAAATCCAAAAATAGTGTCTTTTTAGTTTGTTCTGTTTTGTTCGAATTTACGCGAGGTTTTCTTGTTTTTGTTTGTGCAGGTGATCTAGGAAGTGTATGCATCATACTCGGAATTCCGGGAAGTCATCACCATTAGTGTTCGACCCAGAGATCGAGAGAACAGTAAAGCATACCAAACGAGTACTACATCGTGAGAACAAGATTCTACAATCACCTACATCAACACTCAAGACAATGGAGAACTCAGCAACACCGGAGAAACAACCCGCAACTTCACAACCGCAACAATTCTCGCCAACACCTACCCAACCTTCACCAAACACTACCATACCACCACCACAGTCTACACAACCTACTTCTACATCTCCAGTACCATCACTCTCAACCTTTTTCCCAAACCATGTTAACATTCAACCAACTTCTACCCAAGCAACATCTCTCCAACACCCAACTACGACCCAGACTATTAATTTACAACAGTTGTCTCCTTACGTTAGGATCATTCATGATGACACTCCATTACCGAGTCAAACTCAAGCACCTAATGCAATATCAATTCCGCCAGCCGCCCGACCAGTTATTTCACAGCAAAGTCAGCCAATGCCATATCTTTATAGATCGACCATTTATGATCAAGGAAATAATTCAGGGGAATTCGACGATGGCTATGAGGAATATGATAACTACGTGGGTCAAAACGAGAGACAAGTGTTAAATATGGGTACCTACGAGAGGCAAACAGTTGGGGCAGGTGGATTCGAAAGAGTCAATCAAGGGAATTTGGGGTATCAACAATATGTACAACCAACGCAGATACCACAACAATATCACCAACCTGACCCACTCAATCAACAGCCTGCTCCGAGAAGGCCGGTGGTGGATATTCCATTACCACCGCCGTTACCTCAGATGCAGGGTCAGGCAAGACCGCTACCACGAAACCTACACCGACCGATGATTTTGCCGGAAGGAATTCCACAACGAAATAATCAAGGCCCAGTTCGAGGTATAGAGAGCCACTTCCGACCTGCTATAGTTAACAACCCATCACCGGTTGTGATCCCGCAACTACAAGGAGGGCGGTCATTCGAAGTACGAACACAATCAATATCCAGTCTGCCTAAGTTTCATGGTCACGCACATGAAGAACCATATCTACACATTGCTGCATATGATGCACGTTGCAACACAATCAGCAGCCAAGGTTTCTCAGTTGATGATGTGAAATTGGTACTTTTCCAATTCGCACTTGAAGACAAAGCACAGCAATGGTTTCATTCGCTACCGTCAGCTTCGATCTTCACATGGGGCGAAATGCAGCAACAATTTTTAGATGGGTTCTATACTCATTTGCGTACTAACAATGAAAGGAAGGATATTCGAGGGTTTCGACAACAGCCCGGTGAGTTATTTCACGAAGCATTCAATCGTTTCAAAATGATGCTCAAGAATTGTCCACATCATGAGATATATTTGTGGGAGCTTATTAATACATTCCACGAAGGCCTAACAGATGAAGATGCCAGGGATGTAAATTCAATATCCAATGGTACTTTTGGAATGAATTACGAAGAAGATGATTGGGAATATTTAGAAAGAACCGCAAGGGCATCAAAACGCAAGGCTCAATCTTCTAGAAGTGCACGACAGTCAACAGTGAGAGCGGTAGAGAACCCACCGGAGGTAAGTGGTCAGTTTCCGTTGTGTAGACATTCTGGAGATCTAGGGCATATTGCGGATCAATGCCCAGCCATTATTGGTGAAAGTGAAGATGTGAACTATGTGCAAGATGGGGGTGGTGGAAGAAATTTCAACATGCAATCCAACACATATCACCCGGGCCTCAGAAATCACCCGAATTTTAGCTATGGGAATACAAATAATCAGCTAAATCCGGGGTTCCAAGGCACCAATCAATCTGGTGGTCAAAGAAACTTCAATCAGAACCGATTTCAAGGTAACTTTCAGGGTGGCTACCAAAACGATCAAAGAGGACAAGTCGGGTCTTCTAACACTTCGAGAAGTAATGATATGAGGGAGATGTTGAAATCAATTCAGCTTGAGTTACAAAATCAAAGGCTTGAGTTACAAAACCGTGCTCAAAAGGATGAGATGCGAGATAAAGCCGTCCAGTCATTAACCACACAAATGGCCCAACTTGCAACCAATGTGAAGGAGTTGAAACAGCAAAACGGGAAGCTTCCCAATGACACTCAAATGAACCCCAAGCACAGGAAGAATATACCAGTCAGCGGGGTAAGTTTCGTTCCTAAAAACAATTTGAATGATAAATTTTTAACTTCTTCTGTTTCCCATGTGATTGCAGGTTTAAGTGGCGCAAATGAGGATGGAGATGGGTGTGACTCAGGAGAGCCGGTCGTCCCGATTCGAGTGGGAAAGTTCAAAATCCACAAGGCATTGTTGGATTATGGAGCTGGGATGAGTGTTCTTCCCGGTAGCCTTTATGACCAGTACGACTTTGGTCCGTTACACGCAATTGATCAAATGGCCATGTTTGCGGATGCGAGTTTAAAGCAACCTCGAGGGGTTGTAAAGGATGTTGTAATTCAGCTCGGCGAGTTCTACTACTCGGTCGATTTTATGGTGGTTGATTATGCACCTGCACCGACCTACGCACAACCGAAGGTAATTTTGGGTCGCCCGTTTCTGTATACAGCAAATGCACAAATCGACTGCAGGAATGGGATGGTAATTTTAAGTTACAAGAATCGTAAGCTGTATTTCAATGTATTTTTAAAATCTATTGCATATGATCTTCTGAATGATGTGAGTCCCACAGGTGCTACTAATGAGATTGGTTCGAGTGGAGGTAATTTTTGCAGGTCTGAGTTAACGAATGATGGAAGGCAGGTGAACAAGACAGCTGTGAGAGGAAGAGCAATTGCAGGAAAACCACCCGATGGTGGGAGTGAGTGGGGCAACAAGGATGAGGTTGAACTCAACTGGCGTGGAGCTGCGAACCTTCCACAAGATTGGACGATGATGTATGGAGAGAAATGGGGAGGCAAGCGTTCAGATGAACCTCCCTGAGTACATCAGGTACGGTCTGGCTGAAGACCTAAAACTTAGCGCTCTCGGGAGGCAGCCCGAGGATGTAGAGTATTGTATTTCGTTTTGGTTTCGTTTGGTGTGTTGTGTTTTGACAGGTTTCTATGCGTTTATCTTCGCGGAGGCAATGATTCAAGTGTGGGGATGTTTTGCAACATCCCCGATGAGACATCATAAAATCCTATATTGAATGCGTATTTTTCGGTCTTAATCGCAGCAGTTACACCGCTACAGACACTCACTTGTTTCTGATCAGGTGCATGTGTTACTCTATCCTGTTCGGTTTGTTTTTGTTTTTGTTTTTGGTGGTGTTAAAAATTTATTGTGTTATGGGAGTGTGTTTAGTTATTTGCTTTAAGAGTTAGCCGCTCATTTAGGATAGTTGGTTTGTTTTCCCGGGCTTATATTTTAAAAGCACCATACATTGGGGACAATGTATCACAAGTGTGGGGATGTGGGAGCCCGGGAAGGGATTCGTGGATAAAGCTTGAAGAGATTGAAAAGTGGTTGAAATCGATGAAACTTGGTAAAAATTGAAAATTTTTAAATTTTTCATCGCCTTAAACAAGCTAATTGGATACGAAAACCTAAAGTTCAATCACTAACAGGCTTCTTACTGGTAATAGACTAGATTAGTCCCTTGTCATGGTTGTCCCTTTAAGTTTCATGAGAGTAGGTTTGACAAGTGTTTTATAGAAAATGAGTTAAAAAGAGATGCCTATCTAGGGGTAACATGTTTTAATTGCATATGCTACATGTCGTCAACCCTTTTACCTTTTCTTGGTGAGATCTTGAGCCTGTAGACGGATAGGATACATTATATAATGAATTCGCTTGTTGAGTGCAGGCTACATGTTATTCTGTGTTAGAACTTGTGTGATTCGATGCATGCTGAGACTGTGGGTTTGACATGTGCACATATATGATAAAGGAATTAGGATTTCCCGTTACACCCTTTTGTGTTTGTGTTTCTTTCGTGTTATTCACCAATTTCCCTTAGTAGCCCTGTTGAGCCTAACTACCTTTCGTTTGTTCGCCCATCGTTATTTGTGAAAAACCGACCATGATAATATTGCTATGAAAAAGAAAATATTGAAAGAAAAAAAAGAAAAAAAAAGAAAAGAGAAAAATAGAAAAATATGAGAAAAATGAAAAAAGAAAAGAACAAAAATAGAAGTATTTTGAATATCGCATATGTTCTAGGGTAGAAACCAACCCAATAGTATAAGTTGTGTTGGAATAAAGTGTCACGGTTTGGTTATTGTTGTTAGCCAATTAGAAAAAAAGAAAGAAAAAATATATTCCAACCTTTACCCTAAGCCCAAACCACGAAAGTCCTTTTGATATGTGCCAGGTTAGATGATACGGTGGAGGTGTGATTGTCATACAAGCTTATAATTGCAGGATTTCATGTTTGCTTTTTGGAGTGTTTATATACTAGCACATTACACGCTAGTCCAGATATTAATCCGAGAGGAGAGTACATTGTGAGGGGTGTGTAGCATGTGTTTAATTTTAAACATGTTAGTTTTAGATAGACAAGTCTTAAGTTTTTGAAATTGCATCATTACTTGTCAGACTGTCAATCTCGATTGTGTCAGTCTATGGGATGGGTATGACTTGGGACTGAACAGGTTGAAGCGGTTAAGAGGTTTAGAGGTGTTGTCGTGATGGTTACTAGTTCTAGTTGGTTTGCTTGGGGACAAGCAAAGGAAAGTGTGGGAATGTGATGGAGAGGGTGAATCCCGAGCTTTAGAGTGCTTAAATATGATGTTTTAGGTATATTTGAGGTGTTTACTTGTTTAGAATGAAGTAACTATGAGAGTTTGTTGATTTTCAGGTTAAACATGTAATTCGGTGCATTTGTGGTGATTAAGCATGAAGTTACAAGTATTGGATGGGATGTTGCAGTTCAAGAATGAATGGCGAAGCTTGTTCGGGTGATACAAAGGCTCACGAGTGAAAGGAGTGTGAAAAAGCAAAGTTCAGGGACTAATTCGGTACTTTATGAAAGTTGTGTGAAGCTTAGATATGAAAAAAACAAGAAGTAATAAAGTTCAGGGGTCATTTGGCAATTAATGGAAAGTTATTATATAGTTAATATGTGAGAAGAATGAAGAAACAAACTACAGGCGCCAATTCCTCATTTGATGAAAGATGTGAGAAGAAGGAAAGTAGAGGTGTGATCACGACCATAGCTTACGAGTTACAACTCGTAGCTTACGAGTTGGTGATGTTTGAGAAGGAATTTGGATAGAACTTTCAACTCGTAAGCTACAGGTTTCAACTCGTAGCTTACGAGTTGCTTATATTCAGCAAGAAAATACCAAAAGGAAGTCGACCGTAGCTTACGAGTTACAACTCGTAGCTTACGGTTTGGTGTTAATGTGTAATCAGAATTTTTAACTTGTAAGCTACGAGTTACAACTCGTAGCTTACGACCCGGGAAAGTTAACACACGCGAATTAAGGCCTCCAAAGTGTATATTAGGGTTTTAAAAGTTGGGGACCGTTATCTATCATACACGGTCGATTAAGGGCACTCAAGAACTCGATTTTCAAGGCTTCTTCCATCCAATTCCATCAAGAGTCTTCATTCAATCACCGAATCAACCATGATTTCTTCATCAATTCAAGTTTTTGAAGATTCTTCGTGCGAGATGAGTGGCTAAACTTTTTGTGGTTTCCTTCAGATGGAGGGTTTTTGTAAGGTGATTGATATTATGTGTTGACACAATCGTTTTGACTTGGTGATCTAAGCATTCGATGCTTTTCACCATTGATTTGATTTCTTGATTGTAAACAATTACGTTTATTTAAACCTTAATTTCTAAGCATTCAGTTCCCGAGAGTTCTAGTAATTGGGATATATTTGACATGGGGTTAGGGTTTGTAAATTGTAATTGATAATCATTCGATAACCTCCCGTTATGTATTGACCGGAGTACTTAGTCGTTGGTTATCACAATTAATTAATCGAAAGTAACACCTATGTCTATGTACGTTAGGATTAAACACATAATTGAAGTTAACTGCAAAACCTGAAATCTGGAGGAACCATCTTTCTTCTCATTGATTTAAAACACAATTTTTATTCGTTAATTTAGCTACTTCTCAAAATCAAACAAACCGATTTTCTCATTCAGTAATATTTAATCAATCCTTTTCATTACGACACTTTCCACAGTCCTCACTTGGTTCGATACGCTGCTTATTCTATACTAATAGTTTAAATAGGTTTTTGCATGTCCATAACGACAGACATCATTGGTTCGTTTAAATCTATTTGTAGATTCATTTTAAAATAACGTACTTTTTTTGGCTTTTCGTGATATTTTCGACTTAAAGCATCTGCTACTACGTTAGCTTTTCCTGCATGATACTGGATATTACAATCGTAATCACTTAATATTTCCATCCAGCGTCTTTGTCTCATGTTTAACTCTTTTTGCCCGAAAACATATCTGAAAATTGAGATACTACAGGGATATCTTTTAATTCCTTTCCTTTAGTGTTAATGATTATGGAAATCATATACACTAATGATCCTTTCCTAGCTTAACTTGTTGTTTTCATTACAGAGATGAATTTTGTGGATCTAGTTGGTTTGTTTCCTTTAATTGTGATCTGTTGAACTTTTGGTGAATTTACTTGTATTGACTTTTGATCACATAGAATACCAGCTTTATTGGCTATTAACCAATCCATTCCTAATACAACATCAAATCCTGCCAAATTCATTGGGTAAAGGTTTGCAATAAACTTTCGATTTAAAAATTCTATTCTTGCTCCCAGCAAGATTTCGGTAATCTTAATGGTCTCTCCATTTGCTGTTTCTACTAAACATTCTTGTTGGAGTTTAGTTAATGGCTGATTGAGAAGTTTGCAAAATGAAGTATTAATAAAACTTTGGTTCGCACCAGAGTCAAATAATACTTTGGCAAAAACATCATTAACTAAAAACGTAACGGCAATCACGTCTGGAATCATTTTGGCTTCTTCTACAGTTAGAACAAATGCTCTAGCATTCTTAGTAGTTTTGTTGTTTGTTGCTGGAGCTAATTTTGGACAGTTTGGCTTGATATGACCTTTCTCTCCACAGTTGTAGCATATCTTATTGGTGGGTTTCTTCCTGCAGTCTTCTTCCTTGTGTCCAGATATTTTGCAAACATTGCAGTATATGGAGCATCTCCCAGAATGCTTCCTCTTGCAATACTTGTAGTAAGGTGCAGAGGTAGAACCTACATTTTTCCCACGGTTGGAATTACCGTAGCGAAATTATTGGGTAAGGTTTTGAGCAAGGTTCTTCCTCTGGTTTTCTTCTTGAGTACGTACCAGTTCATCTGTCAAGGTATTAGCTAGTTCTACTGCTTCTTCTATGGTTTATGGTCTTGCTCCCTTGACTACATGCCTGATTTCACTAAATAATCCCCAGATGTAACTGGAGATTAACACTGGTTCAGGTGATGCTAGGGTTGGCACTATTCTAGCATATTCAAAGAATGTAGTAGTGTAACCCTTACTATCAACTCCAGTGATTCTTAAGTTTAAGAATTTATTTGCTATATGTTCCTTTTCATGGGAGGGCATAATTTCCTTTCTATTGTATCCTTAAACTCGTTCCATTCCATACCATAAACCCTGCCACTTCCTCTAAATTGGAGGATAGTGTTCCACTATTCTAACGCTGCATTTTTAAACAGATTGGAAGCAAACATTATCTTATCTTCTTCTGCGCACTTGCTTATTTTTAGGACTGCCTCAGTCTTTTCTATCCTACGTAGAGTTGCAATGGCCCCTCCATTGCCCGAGAATTCCATTGGTTTACAGGACCAGAATTCTTTATAAGAACAACCATAAGACATGGTTCTTCTTCTTTTGGGAATGGGCACTTGAAGTATTGGTCTATTGTTTATGCTGTTTTCTGGTTTAGTAGGTTTTTACTGCCATGATTACTTTTATTATCAGCTTCCCTAACCGTTTGGATAATATATGGCATCACGTCTATAATTCCTTGTGCCACTATATGTTGGATGGCACTGTTATCCACTTGGTTTCCATTATTATTGTTATTCTGGTTATCTTTATTTGGGTTTTCCTGGTTCACTTCATTGTCCATCTGAATTTTAAACGTTTACCACATATTAATATCACAAAATAATATTTAATACAAACAATCACGCAACACGTATATTGATCAAAATCATCGAACATTGCGACTTACTCTTTCTTATATATTATGCGTCTAATACAAACTAAAACTAAAATACAATATTAGCATGCATCATTAACCAGAAGATGGTCTATACTACAATATATTATTATTATTAGATATAAGATATATATTTTTTTTCATCATACACATACACACACATATATATATACATGTATAGGGGACCGCTAAAATGAAAACCACCTCGAGTTGTAAGAACCGTGAGAACTTTTTGATCCGGGGCGAGGTGGACCAAATTTTTTTTTCATAAACGTAGATGCGTGTATTGTAAACACGTTTGTAAAAAAAATTCAAAAAAAAATGTCGTGTGTGTACTTTAAAGCTCCACAAGTTTGCGTTTACGGGTACCATAAATTTTGAAATTTACGGTACCCGTAAACGCAAACTTGTGGTGCTCAAAACTACACACACGACATTTTTTTTGAATTTCTTTTACACTTGTATTTACAATACACGCATCTACGTTTATGAAAAAAAAATTTTGGTCCACATCCCCCCGTACGGTGTAGTTCTCACGGTTCTTAAAACTCGAGGTGGTTTTCATTTTAGCGGTCCCCTACATGTATATACATGTATATATACATATATATATTATTACTAATGGTACGGGTTCATCCAAAATTCCATATTACGCTCGTCATATTTCCAGACGAGTCGTTCTCCTATCTGCCTCATTCTTTCACTTCCTCTAAAATATCCTCACCAAAGGTTCGGAGTTCTTGCACATTCTCAGTGCTCATGGGTGGTGCAGGTACTGGTATTGGGTTGGGGAACTAGGGCATCTATTCTTCCTGAGGGTATGGATTTTCTAGAACTTCCCTGATGTATTGGTCAATATCATAATAGGGGTCTAGAGGGTCCAAATCAGGATAGGGTCCTACTAGATCTTGCATGGGCTCCTCTATTGGGATTGGATAACGTTGTTGGCAATCCTTATGGTCGTCAAACCATGGGTCATAGTCTAGAGGAGGGGGTGCAGATATCCTAGGAATCTTAGCTGGGTTTAGTTCAATGTCCATGGGTTGTGTGGGAAACAACGGTAATGGCTAGGGTGCTATGAGTTGCTCTAGGTTAGGGTCTACAGTTGTAGTTGTTAAGATATGAAAATTTGCTAGACTCCTATTGAGCATATCCTGGGTATGAGCATCTGTTTCTCTCTTAACGGCTGCTAAAGCTAGTTGCTGTTGTAACTTTTTCATCCTTTTCCTATGTTCATGTGCTCCTCTGCTAAACCATCATCTCTTTTTGGGAAGGAATGGCTCTTCAGACTGGGCCTTGAACACAAATATCCCATCTTCGTTGTCAGCCGAATACCCTGAGAGGGTAGGCTGTGAAGAGGTGCCTCCGTCCCTAGGTAAATCGGACAGTTGATTGTAAGCGTCTGAAGGTCCTTGGTCACTCATGCTGTAAACTAACAAATTATCAAATAACATAAAATAATAATCTACATGTATGCATATAATTTTATTGATTATTTCCTAACAAAATTGATAAATTTAATGTCAGCAGAGCAGTTCTGTGGCTGAATCAGTGGCTTAGCTCTCATACCACCTTCTGTCGCAACCCCCGGCCCCTATTTCCTGGGATCGTGCGGACGCGAACTCAAATGTGGTGGTATCATTGGTTTAACATTATTTGGCAGCGGAAATTTCATCAGGTTGGTAGTTAGGAAATATTTTATGAGAGTAAAATACCACATTTTCGTATTAATAAACACATGGGTAAAACCCAAGTTTCCATTACAAACATGTTTATAGGGATAAACCCTAATTTATTGAATTTAAAACATGGTCTTTTAGGTAACTTTTATAGCCACATTTTTCCAAGCCTTCAATGCTCTCCAGCTGGGTTCTAATTGGCTTTCACATTTTGTTACATGAAACGCGTTTTAAAAATATTTGTCAGTTGGAAATACTGGTGAGTGAATCCCAGTTTAATCAAGAAGCATTTATCCTTTAAAAGTATTGAGAGCAATTACAATGTTTATTTCTACAGAATTACTCATTCAGTTTTATCAATCCTGACTGGTGGGTCATATTACACATTGGCTATCTCGTTGTCCAATGGTAACGTGTTCCACATTTTGTATACAAAACCCCAACATACCAGCAGTAATTGAAGAATTACAAAGACTCAATCACTGCTAATCACATTGTAAATTATTTAAGGTTTTGTAAAAACAGTTGGTAAAAGGTTTACAAAAAGGAGATTACTCACATTGCTACTTTAGACTTTTCTTGGTGGATTCCTGGTTATAATCTATTAATTAAACAATGCTCGTATGTTAGTATAATAACCCAATATTTACCTTAGTAATACCCTCCCCAAGACGGCATTCCAACGACTACGTCGGGCAGAACCACGACAACCGTTACGGAACCCTAGATCAATCGGGCAGCGTATCTAATACGTAACCGGGGTTATAACACTCGCCGCCACCACCACCACCACCCATCACCGCCGCCGACACCCACCACGGCCACCTATAACCACCCACAATCACTACCACCGACCACCACCACCACTCACCGTTGATTTTATTACTCTGTTTTTCTTGCCTACCAAAACAATACACAATAATAATTCATTCCACTCACACATGGTAACCAAACAAGACATGGAATGGTAATGATCCATTACATTCCCTCGTCCATTCCATTACCTCGTCCATTCCATTCCTTCGTCCATTCCATTACCACATACCAAACAGACCCTAATAACCTATCATAATTCCATATAGCCATTGTCTCTTATACCAATCTGCCACTCCCCGACCCGTAACGGATTGGTACGGGGCATGATGATTGCCCAAAGCTTATGGCACTTATCAAAACTTCATAATTAAGCATGTCATGATTAAATATCACACTTTTCATATAAGGCCAAATATATCAAATAAAACATTATCCAAACAGAATAATATGATTGTGTCTTTATTTATTACTAAGGCAGAAGCACCTTCGTGATCTAGATTTAGTCCAATCTTCAATTCTTAGTACCTGTATCATGTGTAATAATATTTTTGGGTAAGCTACAACGAGCTAGTGAGTAAACCTTGGTTAAGTAAAAATAGGTTTACCATTTTAAATTTAGAAGTAAAAGAAATATATTTTTGCCTTTTTTAGACTCAAATATTAGTTCAAAATTAAATATGCAATTAATCATGTGAAGTAATGCAACAAGTAATATGAACATAGAATGGTGATTGCACAATTACTAAGACCAAGACTGATACCAAAACCAAAACTAACTTCTTGCGTCCCATACCCAATAAGGGTGTGATTGTGGCTGGAGATATTTGGACACCCATCGCGCCTATTTTCACACCTTTTGTGCCCTAGACGCCTCGTATAGACCTATACGAGGCGTCTAAGCACTGAATTCAAGGGGGTCTGCGAGGGTGTCAGGCACAAAGTTTAAGGAACCCTAGACGCCTCGTACAGACCTATACGAGGCGTCTAGGCTTGGTTTTTTTTTGGGCTGAAATGAGGGTTGTTTTGGTGGGTTTTGGTATGGTTTTTTGGATAGTTTTTGAAGATGTGATTTTTGGTTAAAAATTTTTTTGGTTTTTAAAAAACTTTTGTTTTTTAAAAATCAACTATTTTAAAAATCGGCTCACTCTATTTTAAAAACTTTTGTCTTTTTTAAATATTATAATGTTTTTTAACATTTTACTTTTTTAAATATTATTATTCCGATTAAAATTTTATCTCATTCAAATATTGTTTCCGTATTATATTCAGGGGATATATTGTTTCCGTATTATATTCAAAACATATTTTGTTTCCGTATTATCTCAATTTAAGACAACAATCATTAGGTAACCGAATAACTGAAAACAAACATAAATATGACATATATAAGATAACTTTGTACATCCATAACAAAAATATATAAGATAAGTTTGTACATCCATGATAAAAATAAAAACAACAACAGGTCTATGCATCCAAATCCGAATCCGAATCTGGATGTGGCTGCTGCGGCTGCTGCTGCTGATGTGGTGCTCGAGCCGGTGGAAGCGGTATCGGGGGCACCCCCTCTCTCTCTCGTCTATCCTGCTCGCACCGTACCAGCCAACGTACCAAATCGTGGAGGCTGTCAAGCTCGGCTCGTACATCCGGATGTAGCGCAGCTCCTGGGGCATGACCTGGAATAGCGTGACGTGGAAATTGAGGCACCCCGGCAGGTGGCGGTGGCTGTGGCATCGCTGCACCGTCTACATCCTGCGGAGGCTCCTCCACGGGCACTACATCAGCAGGATCTGCAGGAGGATAAACGGGCTCGAAATGCTCTGGTAGGGCCTCCTCTGTCCATATGCCCCCGTTGCGGTTTTTAAACCGCAGGCCAGCTGCGAACCTCCTGATTACCCTCATCCCCCACAGCGACTGCATGCCCATCTGCGTCGGCATGACTGGCGGCGTCCGTAGATGTGGGTCCTCGTGCTGTACGAGGCCAAATGAATGGGCAATGACGGTCACGTACGCCCCGCCATACAAAAATCCGCGCTCCTGTCGGTGATGGGCGGAGGCGTAGTACTGGGCTAGACCGTGTGCTAGCGCGCACGGCCTCCTATACAACAAACAATAAAGGAAAAAAAGATCTGTGGTCGTACACCACTCACGGCTGTAGCCGCGCGCTGAAATCGAAGTAGCGAGCAAATGGTGCAGATACCTGCAGATAGTGTTAGCGAAATACAGAAACAGAGATTAATAAACAATGCACATAATCACAATAATTGCCGTAATAAACGTACGTACCTGTACCGTGGGTCCCTAACAAACGACACCCTCCCCTTCGACTTGTCGTGCTCCCAAGTATTTGGCCCCGCAATCACCTGCCAAAACCCTAGAAGAATGGGTTTGTCAACCACCACTTGCCCCGCTGTGTAAATCTCAGTCTCGATCTCCCCCTGCATGTATAAACCAGAACGCACCGCAAAGTCTGCTAGCGTCATCGTACGCAAAACGCCAGCGAGCCTGAAAGAAATCTCAGGCGGAGGGGGAGCATCTGGGTACGGAAGCGCCACTGGGACCCAGGAGGGTGAAATGTGAATGACGAAAGGAACTCGACCAACAGCTCCCTGTAGGTCGGCATGTGCGCCAAATCAAAAAGACGATGCCACGGCGAATCGAGAGGTATAAACCGACGCACTCTATCCGTCTCAGCAAGCTGGTCCATCGCATCCCAGTCGATCGATGCATGCGATCCAATGTACATCCTCCTGAGCTTCTGGAAATGGCGGGCGGCATCGGTGCCGTCGGGAAACTCTAGGTACGGACAACCCTGAAGTGTATCCAGATCCGGCCGCTGCCTCCGTCGTGGACCCTCCTGAACCGGCTGAACCGGCTGTGGCTCATCAAGATCTATCTGAATGTCGTCGCCCTCCATAATCAATCTGCATGTAAATAACGTATACGTATAAAAACAATAATAAATAAATAAGAATAATAATAATTAATAAATAATAATAATTAATAAATAATAATAATAATACTTAATAAATAATAATAATTAATAAATAATAATAATTAATAAATAATAATAATAATAATAAATAATAATAATAATAATAATAATTAATAAATAATACTAATTAATAAATAATAATAATAATAATAATTAATAAATAATAATAATAATAATAATAATACTAATAACAATAACAATAATAATAACAACATTAACAATAATAATTAATAATAATAATAATTAATAAAGGGTTATTGGATTTTATCACCCTTAACTATTGGCCATTGGCCGCTGCCACCCCCAACTATCACTTTGACTCCCGTCACCCCCAACTTGACACTTAGTGTGTTCTGTCACCAGATCACTCACTTTTGATCCTATTATTATACTTTTGGGGGTGTTTTAAGATCCCTAAAACCTTCCCAAGATCCCTATGACACCCCAAAAAGTGTAGTAACAGGTTCAAAAGTTAGGGATCGGTTAACGACATGGTGACAGAACACACTAAGTGTTAAGTTGGGGGTGACGGGCGTTAAAGTGATAGTTAAGGGTGGCAGCGGCCAATAGACAATAGTTGAGGGTGATAAAATCTAATAACCCATTAATAAATAATAATAATACTAATAACAATAACAATAATAATAACAACATTAACAATAATAATTAATAAATATTAATAATTAATAAATAATATTTAGCTCTAATTGTTGTCTAACAATATTTAGCTCTTCGACCACGTCCACGTCATCGTCTATCAATTTACAACTTTGGAAGTTAAGTTTCCGCCAGAAGACGTCCACGTCTTCGAGTTGAATCGGACGCTCTGCACGGTTAAAAACAACATTGTTTAAGTCACATGATTAACGGAAATATATCACACAAGTGTTGTACGTTTAACAATTATTACCTTCAAGAATGTACTTTTCTATCCTACAAGCACAGGGCAACCCACAGCTGTGCCACATTTGGCAACCACATGATGAATGAAAGCGCTCCAAGACATCTAACTTCCTAATTGCCTCGCCCCTCAACAAGTCAAGGGCTGTATGGGATACTTTTCCAAGTAGGTGTTGAAACAACGGGTGTTTGTGGTGGGTCATTCTTTTTTCGATGCTATCTCGAAAAGTCTTCCTTATTTCACCGAACTGTGTCTCAACTATATCATGGACACAACCAACTACACGGTCCAGCGAGCTCCTATCTTCAACGTATCTCTTTAAGTTGGCGTGTTGGCTCTCAACTCTGTTTGTGGTACGATTACCAAAGTTGCGCCTCTTATCAGTCCACGCAAAGACGAACATCTCCTTATAGTCTTTTAGCCAGTTATCGTACACGTATTTGAAGACTCCTAAAATGTAAAAATAATTTAATAAAATTTGCATATGTGAGTCGTATGTGTAGGTCCCTCGGAGGTTGAGGTTAAACCTTATCCTTGTTATGTTTAACACACTAGCAAGTGCGGAATCCAAGCTAGAATGCAAACCGGTAGTTTATATGAGAACACAAGCTACAAAGAGAAAGGTAGACACACAAGATATCAAAGTTTTCTCTTGTATTTCAGTGGACACGGTTACAGACCTTGACCAAACTGAAAATACGCTCTCTACAAGACTAAGTTCACTCACACAATGAAGTGAACACATTACATCAGTATATATATCCATCACAGGTCGTCTGGTCGAAGGATCAGATAGGATGATCGAAAGATCATCTATCGAGATAAACACTATCGAATGATCCACATATACCTCGAAGGATTGACATCCTTCGAGGTCCATCTATATCCATCGAAGGTTATCCTTCGAGCTCATCGAAGGATATAAACAATCCTTCGATGACCATCCTTCGACACACACAAACTTACAAACTTTTTCTAACTGTTTGACCAAGTCAAACCAGGAGGATGGTTGACTGGTCAAACTTACATTAAGCACACATATTAACACACCTAAGACGTAAACAAGACTAACAAAAGACATCGTTTTATATCATAACAAAATACAGACAAAGTACAGACACAAGTGCACCAACAAACTCCCCCTTGGCTGTAGCGTTGTCTCGATCTTCGTGTCTTCAAGTCTCTGACGTCCTTTCAACCGTTAAGTGATGCGTAGACCATTCACTTCCCGCATTCACAAGTAGGTTGAAGCAATACCGGGCCATCTTCTGAAACTTCATTGCTTGTTCACGATCTCTAACCAAGTAGTTGATCTCGTGATCCTTAAGAACAATAATATCCGACCTGGACATGTTAGTAATCCACATTGGATCTATCATTCGAAAGTTCTCTTGACTGTCTCGGAATAAGATCACCGCTTCTCCAGTATCTGCATCATAAACCCAGCAACGAAAGTTACCCAGAAAGTCTGTCTTCATCTTCAACAACGGTATCTTCTTCATCAACTTTGGAGGATCATAAACCAATCGATAACGAGCAGTATTTGTCTCTGGATCGAGCGTGAACCTGATTTGCTCGTATCGAGGAAACTGCGGCTTGTATAGCGGATCCTTCCAACCTCTTCTTCGTTCCAATCTGATCTTCTTCGCAAACAAATCCACCATCTTGTCTTTGACTCGATTAATTACCTCCAGCTGAGCCAAAACCGCAACATCATAATAAGGAAGTGAAAGAATGCTGAGAAGAGACCTGAAGTACTGAAGGCCGCATTCTCGCTTCACAACCATGCAATGAAGATCCTTGATGAACATCCAGCTGATAATACGACCCTGAGCCTGATTCCTTCTTTTCTTTCGGTGCCATTTCTGTTCATGAAAACACGGACACGTAATGAGAAACAATCAACAGTCAACAAGGATTTCACACTTAGAAAGATTTCAATTTCTTGAAAAATTTCTAAGTGTTCTGTCTCGAAAGATCCCATTTAGGCATCGAAGGATGACACATTGATCGAAAGATGTTATATGCTTCGAAAGATGACAGGCATTATCGAAAGATCAACTTTCGAAAGATAAAAATTTTGAAAGATATTTGATCAATCGAAAGATCTGATCAACCGAAGGATGATCCTTCGAAAGGCTTAGTATCCTTCGATCCTCAGTTCGAAGGATATTTTGCAGTCCATCTTTCGAGGTTAAGACATCATCTTTCGAGATCGAAGGATGATCCGGTGACACTGTTCATCGGCGATTTTCCGGTGACACTGTTCATCGTTTTTCGGTGACAGTTTTAAGTGTGTTTTAAGTGGTTTCAGATCATTTAGGTACATCAAACATCAAACCATTTAAAACATTACTAACAAGACACATAAAACAGACAAAACAATATCAAACCCAACACCGGACACAAAACCCCAACCCGGATACAACCACATACACATATACCGATTAAACAAAAACACACAAAAGCTTTCAGACCATCAAAACAAGACAAGGACTCTGAAACAAAGAACATCCGTCAAAATACAACTTTTTAAACAACAAAACCTGCAACTAACATATTCACATTACAAAACAAAGCACATGATCAGATGAAATGTTTATGTTGTTGTTTGAAACGTGTATTAGGATTATCCTACCGAGATTGTAGATGAAATCCTGATAATCTAACTTTTTGTTTCAATTTTGGCAGAGTTTCGGTAGGATCAGACGATTTTGAAATAGTGAAGTTGAACAGTTATGTTGAAATGAAGAAGATGATACCTTTTTATACTCTGACCTCGAAAGTCGAACCGTCTCGAAGGATAAATGACCTTTCGAAAGATGAAAAGGTGTTTCGAAAGATCAGCTATGGGTCGAAGGATCCCTATCTGGATCGAAAGATACCAGATATTTGTGGGAATCCTCGAAGGATATCTTTCGACCTTATCCATCTTTCATAAAGGTCTGTTGACCAATTCATCTTTCGACTGAGATGATTGACTTTCATTGACCTTCTGATCTTTCGAGGGCCATTGCTTCCTCGAAGGATCAGATTTCCACCAACACTTTGGATTTTTGGGAATTTTCAATTTAAGCCCTTCAAATTCTTAAAAGCTTTCAGAAATGACCGTTTTGAAAAATTGTCCGTTATGAAGTTCTGCAAAGGTCAGTTTTATGAAGTATTTCGGCTTGTCAGATATCTGATCGAGTACCAACATCGGTTAATCAAAAAATAAGATTAAATTGAAAATCTTTTTGGATTTTGATAAAATAAAAGACAACAATAAAAGACAACAATTTTAGAATCCTTTGAATGTTATCAAACGACATCACCGCTAATGTCGTGCTGATATGCACCAAACGACAAAAACTGTTTAAAAAGACAATAAAAGTTAATCACTAAAGTTAAGCAGTAAATAATATGTACAAACACAACAATATTTTTGCGAGTTTCTGGCGAAGAGAATCATATCAGTTTGCGGTCTTTTGTCAAAACACATTTCCTTTTAATATTCTTTTACAGAAGTGGATAAGTATTCTACCACAATTACCGATATTGTTATCCACTTAAACTCAGCGATCAAGTGTAATCATAATACATAGAGATACATTTAAGGTATGATTTATACTTACCGACCGGTGTTCATCCACTCACGACACATTCCCGTATCAAGGTATGCACGAGAGTTCATCTTACTGGGGAGTATACCATTTATCATCCGTTTTTAACGTATATAAAATGTGAACAAGTCACTTATTTGATTTGAAAACAAGCCCTATGTGATAGAATCACTTATTGATGAGGAACTTGATTTTCATATGCATGAGGGCACAGGAGCAAGTCCGTGAACAGGTCAGTACTTCCGTACAGCAGAGAGACGAACTTGACTGCCGGATAAATGTGATATTTTATCACTTATTTGTTTGGACATGTGATTGTTGATCACTTATTGAGGTCGAATGCAATATGTACACGTATGTATAGTATCATGGAAGATCTAGACTTGCGTCCCCGTTATTAATTTTTTTTTTTCGGTAAAAGATACAACCATGATACCCAGATGATAAACAGCATAAACCCCAAATATCTCAGAACCTCGGCAATCTATCAAACGAAATTTCGGTACCAAGACCATATGCCAATGAGCGGTTCCCACGCGGTTTTCAGTCCGTTATGTTTATATCTCCTGCACACTTTAAAATGATCGTGAGTCTACCGGTACATCATTAGTAGAGCTACTTATCTTTTTCTTTTCTTTTGATTTCTAGAAACATGTTTTGACCGACCTCTGATGTAATATCATTTTCTCTTATCTTGCCAAGAAACTCATTTTTGTTTTTCTATTGTTTTTGTGTTTTTCTGAATTTTCTCCCCCTTAAATGCAGAAAGTAAATAAAGTAAAGACATATTTTTGTATTTTTGCGGTTTTTCAATGTTTTTGAATTTTTTTGAATTTTTCTCCCCCTAAAATTTAAAAACAAAGAAATTAAAGACACATTTTTTTTTTTTTTTTAAGAAAAATATTTACAAAAACGATTTTCCGATGTCGGTTACTCTTGCTTCACCTTTATGCCGTTTACCAAAAGTAAATAATCGAATCTTGATTTATCAAATGCTTTGGTAAAATGGTCGGCACGTTGGTGATCGGTATGAATGTGAACCACATCGATAAGTCTCTTTTCAAAGCAATCACGTATGAAGTGATATTTAATATCGATGTGCTTCGTTTTTTAGTGCTGTACAGGATTTCTAGTGATCTGTAAAGCAGCTTCATTATCAACATAAATAGGAGTAGTTAGGAATTCAAAACCGTAGTCCCGCATCTGTTGTTGGATCCATAGAACCTGGGAGCAGCAACTAGACGCAGCAATGTATTCCGCTTCACATGTAGACGTAGCCACACATGTCTGCTTCTTGCACTGCCAAGTGACTAGGCGATTGCCTAAGAACTGACATCCTGCTGTAGTTGATTTTCCATCTTTCTTGCAGCCGCCGAAATCAGAATCACTGTAAGCCTTGAGATCGAAGTTATAATCCTTAGGGTACCATAACCCGGTGTCAGGGCAACCCTTCAGATAACGAAAAATCCTTTTGACAGCAGCGTAGTGAGAGACCTTCGGATTCGCTTGGTATCTGGCGAGAAGGCATGTTGGATACATAATGTCGGGTCTTGATGCGGTGAGATACATTAAAGATCCAATCATAGCACGATAAAGTGAAGAGTCCACAGCTTCCCCTTTTTCATCCGGAGTAATCCCGTGATTCTGCGGAAGAGGAGTATAAATTGGCTTTGAATCGGACATCTGGAACCGGCTCAAGATGTCCCCGACGTACTTGGTTTGATGGATAAAAATTCCAGATTCGGACTGATTAACTTGCAAACCCAAGAAGAACGTCATTTCACCCATCGCACTCATCTCGAATCGATCTTGCATCACCTTCTCAAATTCCTTGCATAAATTATCATCGGTAGAACCAAAGATAATGTCATCGACGTATACCTGTACCAACAGAAGATCTTCACCTTTTTTCTTTTATGAAGAGGGTACAATCGATCAAACCCCGTCTAAACCCGTTGTTCAGCAGGTAGGTAGACAGTGTCTCATACCAGGCTCGAGGTGCTTGATGAAGACCATATAATGCTTTGTTAAGTAGTAAAACTCTGTCAGGATGTAATGGATCTTCAAACCCCGGTGGTTGCTCGACATATACTTCCTCTTCGACTACTCCATGTAGAAATCCACTCTTAACATCCATCTGGTACACCTTGAATTTCTTGAAGGATGCGTAGGCTAGAAAGATTCTAATAGCCTCCAGACGTGCAACAGGAGCATACACTTCATTGTAGTCAATACCTTCTATCTGACTGAAGCCTTGAACAACTAACCTTGCTTTGTTTCGGACAACAATCCCACGGTCGTCCTTCTTGCACTTAAACACCCAACGAGTTCCGATCTTCTTGTAGTTGTCGGGCCTATCAACCAATTTCCATGCGCCCAACTTCTCGAACTGCTGAAGTTCTTCTTGCATGGCTTCCACCCAGGAATCATCTTTCAATGCCTCCTTCCAAGATCTAGGCTCTTCTTGGCTAACATAGCAGGCGAAAGACCAATCATTTTGTTGTCCCGATTCTCGTATCTCAGCATACAAGCCAGCATTTTCGTTATTTCTGATTTGATTTCTTGTCCTAACACCACTGAGAAAATCACCTATAATATTCTGCTGAGGATGAATGTTATGAATTCGGGTTTCAGGAACTAGAGGAATTTCAACATTGTTGCTCAAGTTATTGATATTTAAATTCCCGATATCATTCTGAAGCTGTTGAGTTGTAGAAGATGATGCATTTTCTTCTTGGACAATTGGCGCAGACACTGGATCCGTTGCTTCTGAAGTACCTTGAACCGGACCCCGTGCTTCACCATCATTTGCATCAACATACTCCTCATCTTCCGATGACAAATTGTAGTCGACAGCATCATTAAACACCTCATTTGAAGCGAGATTGTTGACAGAAGAAGATGCTTGTGAGTCAACAATGATTGGGTGAGCTAACTGAGAGCCAGTCGCATTCTCGCTTTCAGACAACATTTGAGCAATTGCATTGTCATCATCAAATGTCGGCAGATTGAATGAGTCGAAAAGACCATCATAATCGAACATCCATGGATCTCCAGAAGGCTTCGGTGGATTAGAATATTTTTCAACTCTTACTTCACCCCACTCTTCAATCTTCTTGGTAGTTAGGTTCCATACTCGCAGATTAGGAGTAGCATACCCAAGGAAATAACCTTCGATAGCTTTGGCACCAAACTTCCCGTCAGGCTCAATCATGGTACATGGTGCACCAAAAGGTTCTAGATATTCCAAGTCAGGAGTCTTCTTGTGTAGGAGTTCGAAGCACGTTTTACCATGTCTTTTCACTGTGAGAACCCTGTTTAACGTGTAGCAAGCCGAGGCAACAGCTTCAGTCCAGAATCGAACTGGAAGCTGAGACTCAACCAACATGGTTCTTGCAGTCTCAATTAAGGTTCTGTTCTTTCTTTCAGCGACTCTGTTTTGTTGTGGCGTGTACCGAGAGCTGTATTCATGAAGGATTCCTTTTGCAGTGCAAAATTCATCCATAACCCTGTTTTTGAACTCGGTTCCGTTGTCGCTTCGAATTCGCCTCACCTTTAGATTATAAAGATTTTCCAACAAGGTGATCAAATTCTTTAGAATTTCTGGAGTCTCGCTCTTGTGGACCATGAAATCAACCCATGAAAATCTTGAATAGTCATCAGTGACTACCAAGCAGAAAACTTCCCCGTGCACACTCTTGTGTTTGACTGGGCCGAAAAGATCCATATGCAGACGTTCGAGTGGCATGTTTACAGTGTTAACCTTCTTCAATGGATGTGATTTCTTGATCTGCTTCCCTTTCTGACACGGCACACAGACATCTTGAAGTTGAAAATTTTTCACATTGACACCTCTCACCAGATTGTTTTTGACAAGGTGATTCATTTTTCTGAGGTGAATATGACCCATCCGTCTGTGCCAAGAGATCATCTCCTTTTCAGTGGCTTTTGAAATAAAGCAAGTAACTTGTTTGGACTTGGTTATTGCTTGGCTCATATCGAGGACATACAAATCATTAACTCTTGGTGCTGATAAGAGAATCCATTCTTCGGGAATCTTGAATCCTGGCTTCAGCACATAACAACCGGCATCATCAAAATGCACGGTGAACTTCTTGTCACAGATCTGAGAAACACTCAGGAGATTGTGATCCAGCTGTTGCACATAATTGATTTTGCCGAAACTCACAACTCCATTTGAGATCATTCCCTCGCCGGTGATATACCCTCCTTTGTCTCCAGCAAACGCAACATATCCTCCTCTTATACTTCGCACATCAAAAAGAAGACGATAGTCGCCCGTCATGTGCCTGGAAGCCCCACTATCAACAATCCAATGACTATTAATAGTTCCTCCTGGAGCCGCCTGCACACGCAATTAACTTATCAGTTTGAGAGGGGGACCCAAGCCTTTGTGGACTTGGGTCGTCCTTGATCATCAAGGAAAGTGATCTCAATCACTTGATGATTAGGAAAAAGAACCTGTGGTGCTCCCCCTGATTGAATTACCTGCTTTTGCTTCCAAGCTGTTTGTCCTTTACCAGTATTTGAATTTTTAGTTTTAGCATTTACTGGTTTTACAGTTTCAGATTTTGCTTGTACAGGTTTTTCTTCTTTTACCTCTGATTTTAAGGCCTTTTCAATTACCTTTTGATTCTTTTGCTTTAACTTCTTTTCCCTTTCTTTCAAGACACGTGGGTCTTGTTTCGGGGAAACTGATCGTTTTCGGTAATCGATTTCTTGGGGAGCACTCATTTTTGACTTCATCTTTTGCACGTGTGGGCAATATCTTACAATATGCCCAACTGTCCCACATTCAAAACATGTTCTCCGCTCTACAAACTTCGGAGAAACACGTTGATGACCAGACGGAGAACCAGACCATGAACTTTGTGATCTAGACGTGCTAGGACCTAAATCACATACGTTGGTGTGTTGGGTGTAGTTATTCTGATCATTTCGTTTTAAAATTCTAACTTGTTTTATAAAATCAATGTTAGATTTATCCTGAAATGTTTCAAGTTTGTCTGAACCCGTGGATCCAACAAAGTTCATTTTCGGTTCTCGTTTCTTAACAGGAGCTCTTTTGTTTTGCACCTTTTGTTGTTGAACCTTAGGTTGCTCAACCTTTGATTGTTGAACTTTAGGTTGTGCAGCCTTAGGTTGAGTAGCCTTAGACTGTTCAACTTTAGGTTGCTGAACCTTTGGTTGTTCAGTCTTAGGCTGCTGAACTTTAGGTGCTTGAACATTCTTGTTCTGAGCCTTCTTTCCCTGTATTTTACCCTTTCCGGAGTTGACTTGTTGTTTTCGCTCAATTGGTAGTTTTTGGTTTCCGTATTGTTTTCTAATTTGTTCACACGGGATTGGATCACATTGAGTGACGGTAACTTTGCCACTTTTGTTCCCCAAAAACTTATCAGTGCATCCTTCAAAAATTTGCTCAATTAAATCTTGATTTACATTTTTAATTGGAAAATCTTTGTTAGAGTAGATTTTGCTATCTCCTTTGAGCGTGTACAACAAGTTATTCTCTTCACAGCTAGATACAAGGGACTCCATTGCTTTTGACATTTCAGTCTTACTCGGTTTCACTGGTGGATCACACAGGATGTGATTCTCGATTGGAATATATGTTGTAACCGAGTTAGACTGTTGTTTCACAATTTCTTCAGATTCATCATCCGAAGAATCAGCATCCTCAACAATGGGAGGACTCTGTTCCTTAACACACGATGAATCTGTCACATTCTCAGATTCTGATTGACCCGAGAATGATGTACCAGTTGTGAACCCGAGGCCTGCTGCAAAGTCATCTAGATCGAGTGGCACAGTAGGTTCAAAACGGGGCATATCCTCGTCATCAGGCAATTTGGAGTAATTGTGATTCATTGGGGGAGGACATGATTTGAAACCAATACATGGTTTATCCCCCTTTTTCTTTCTCTTTTGAACGTCAATGATGTGATCCAATACAAAGCGGGAATTGGAATAGCTTTCCAGTTTCTGCTTAATTGTTTCACATTCACATCGAGCTGTTGCCAATTCTACCATTTGCTTTTCAATTGTGTCAATAAGATTATTGTTAGCATGTTGTTTTCTCAAAACAGCCTTTTGTAATTCTGAAACATCATGTTTTAATGACGCAATTGTTGCTTTAAATTCCTTTTCATTTCTGGTTAAAAACAAGTTAGCTTCAGTTGCTTTAGAAAGATCTACAATCAATTCTTGATTGTGTTTGTATGTGATTTCAAACTGACTTTCCTTTTCAGCATATTTAACCTTTAAACTATCACAATTTTCACAACTAACTACAGTGGGTTCATCGGCACATACCTGACTTGATGAACTGTCGACATTAGCCATAAAGGCTGAATGGAAAGAAAAAGATCCATCTTCAGAGAAGAACTGAGCAAGCTTCTCGGAAGTTCCAGCAGATTTCTGGCAAAGAATAGATCTCCTCTTGCATAATGCTTCAGCTTCGGCCAAAAGCTCATCAACTTCCAAATCTAAAGCATCACTTGATAAATCACCAGCATCAAGTGATTCCCCATCCATGCTCCCACTATAACCCGAACTATCTTCATCTTCTGAAGATTCACCAGCAGACACGGGTTCTACTACCTTTTCAATCACTTTAGCATAACATGCTGTTCCACCATTTCCTCCTTCTCCAAGCTGAAGGTTCCAATTGCAGATTTCATCAGCTTGAACAACCAATCCTCTGTGGGGATTGGTGTTTGTGGATCCAGATGCATTTCCTCCAACGGGAACTATTGATCTGTCAGAATTGTTGTTCGGTTGCTGTTGTGGCTGACCTTGATTCCTGAAGGGATTCTGATTTCCTTGCTTAGGTGGCTTCTGACACTCCCGCTTGAAGTGACCCTTTTCACCACAATTGAAGCAAGTGACAGCATTCTTATCAAAACCATACTTGGTGTTGTTGTTGCTATTCAAGTTGGTTCTCCCCGTCCTTTCCATAAACTCCTTTGCTCTTCGAATTGCACTAGCAAGAGCCCATTTGATATCCATCATTTCAAACTCTTCTCTATCCACTTGCTGGTAATCTTCATTGGTAAGATTGATATTCCCAATCTGACCTGCAACCAATCCACAATAAGCACTAACCAAGGTGTTCAACATCTCCATATGCTCCTTGGCTACTTCGACACTGACTTTGGAAAAGTTGGAAGTGTCTAATCTGATTGTGTTCGGATTGGAAGTGGCTTGAAAATTTGAAGAGCTTCCATAAAACCCTTGCTGTTGCGGTTGTTGCTGCTGAGCTCTGCTTGGGTCTAAGAAAGGCGGTGGTGTGAATTGCTGAGCTGTCGGTTGCACATTCTGTTGTAGAGAAGAAGAATCTGGTCTTGAATACATCATCGTGTATGCTGAAGGATCAAACTGATTTGTTGTGGAAGGTCCGGTGTTTGAGATGAAAGCTGTTTGAAGCTTCGCATGTTGAGAGGCTGGTTTTTCTCCACTGATACCTCCTGCAATCCCATAGTACATCTCTGGATTTTGAGGAGTTAGTGTTCTTTTTGCCTTAAGCTTTTCTTCTACATCCTTGTTCTCCAATCTTTGAATTAACTCATAAACGGTGATTGTGTCTAGAACACCATTTTCTTTGAGAATTTCAAGATAACTGCTCCACTTTGCTGGTAAGCTATCAGCGAATCTCTTCACCATTTCTTGTGGAGTGGCAGTGACTCTGAAAGCAAACATCTCGCTCAACAAGTGATGGAACCTTGTAGATAAATCTGCCAAAGTCTCATTCTCCATACACGTGAAACCTTCAAACTCTTTCTTCAGTAGTTCTTGCTTGATCTTTCTAGATTGAGCATTTCCTTCACATCGTAACGTGAGCATATCCCACAAGCTTTTAGTAGTCGTGCAGTAAACAAACTGGTGGTAAATGTCTTTGTGAAGAGCTTGTGTGAGAATCATGAATGCCTTCTTTTCTAACTCAAATTTCTTCTTATCATCATCAGACATAGTGCTGTAAGTTTCTGGATTAGATCCTGCAACTTCCAAATCATTGTCAAATGCGGTGAAGAAGCACATCCATAGATCTTGACCTTGCCCCTGAACATAAGTTCTCAGCCTTTCTTTCCACCATCCCCAATCATTGATGTGATTTAGCTTTGGCGGTTTTGTGCTTGTACCAGTTTCACTGTCGTTCTGCATCATAGCTTGAATGCTGTTGCTTTGATTTGTGACCAATGCCCATTGATTTGCAGTTATCATTGCAGCTTGAGGTGGGGCAATAGCCTGCATCCATGCATTTTTGTTGAAATCTGACTGAGATTGCGTAGCTGATGATTGTGGAGTCAAAGTTGTTTGAGTCCACGCGGTTGGATCCCACTGACCGTTTGTTCCCATTTTATAAAGAAAATTAATATATTAAGTGAAAATATATTTAAAAATTTGAAAAACAAGTTTTCCCCTTTTAAAATTTAATTTTCCCAAACTATGTTAATATCTCGAAGGATGACAATCAGCCGAAGGATCCTTGATCGAAAGACCTGAAAAACACAAACTTGTTAAACTTAAACAGATTAGGCTCGAAGGAACAGAACTGTTCGAAAGATCAACAATGTTCGAAAGATCACTGTTGAGTTTCGAACAATGACTTCGAAAGACTCTCCAATCGAAGGATCCTTGTCTTTCGAATAAGACCTGTAGATCGACAGATATATCCTTCGAAAAGATTCCTTGGATCGAAAGATAAGTCACAAACTTCGAAGGATGTTCGAAAGATGATTATCTATCGAACCTCCTTTGATCGAAAGATGATCTTTCGACTTCGAAGGATATCCTTCGATCTGCACTGACACAGTTGACAAAAGTTGACAGGTTGGTGAAAAGGTGATTGGTTGGTAGAAAGCTTTCGGCAGAAGGTATGTTCAGACCATACTTTCTGCCAACCCAGATTTGACCAATAAAATATTGCCTAAAAAGAAGGTTCTTATCCAGAAACCGGTCACCGGAGTATGCCGGAATTTGGCCGGAAATTACCAAACTTCTTAAAAACAAGTTTTTAAGTTACCCAACCCGTCCTTTACCGCCCCGGTTAGTTTAGAACACGTTTTTATGACCAGAAAAACGAGAAACAAACAGAAAAACGGGTGCTAAACCAAGTGAGTTTTTGTCCAAAACACTCCAAAGTCTTGTATAAACTCGGTTTTTTAACAAGGAAAAGAGCCACGGCTCTGATACCACTTGTAGGTCCCTCGGAGGTTGAGGTTAAACCTTATCCTTGTTATGTTTAACACACTAGCAAGTGCGGAATCCAAGCTAGAATGCAAACCGGTAGTTTATATGAGAACACAAGCTACAAAGAGAAAGGTAGACACACAAGATATCAAAGTTTTCTCTTGTATTTCAGTGGACACGGTTACAGACCTTGACCAAACTGAAAATACGCTCTCTACAAGACTAAGTTCACTCACACAATGAAGTGAACACATTACATCAGTATATATATCCATCACAGGTCGTCTGGTCGAAGGATCAGATAGGATGATCGAAAGATCATCTATCGAGATAAACACTATCGAATGATCCACATATACCTCGAAGGATTGAAATCCTTCGAGGTCCATCTATATCCATCGAAGGTTATCCTTCGAGCTCATCGAAGGATATAAACAATCCTTCGATGACCATCCTTCGACACACACAAACTTACAAACTTTTTCTAACTGTTTGACCAAGTCAAACCTGGAGGATGGTTGACTGGTCAAACTTACATTAAGCACACATATTAACACACCTAAGACGTAAACAAGACTAACAAAAGACATCGTTTTATATCATAACAAAATACAGACAAAGTACAGACACAAGTGCACCAACAGTATGTTATTATAAAAACTTACTAGAATGTTTGCACTCCACAAGTCGTTGTCGCATGTTGCGCAAGTGGTACTCGTAGATGAGTATGGATGGAGACTCAATCAATGTCCCCCAGAATGACAAAAATTTCTTCCAGTCTTCGTCTGTGAAGGCACCCTTGCAGTGCTTCATAACATTCTGTTGTATGTGCCACCTGCAAAGAAGCCTGGAGGCGTTTGGAAATACTTTAGCACACGCGCCCATAAGGGCTAGGTCTCTATCGGTTAAAATCACACGTGGCTCCATGCATTCATCCAACATTGACTTGACCCTCTCAAGCACCCACACAAAGTTATCACCCCGTTCTTTACTAACAACGGCATGCGCGATAATAAAGGATTTGTTGGTAGGCGTCATACCAACAATCTGGATAAAGGGCATATTGTATATGTTTGTCTTGTACGTCGCATCGATCAGCATGACGTGGGGGAATGCACGCCACATGTCTCTCGAGTACCGATGAAGAAAGAAGATCTCTGTTACGATCTCTGTTCTGAGTTCCTCCCGTGTCTCGTAAATAAAGTCGTTGTTTATCAGCTTGTTTTCTAGTGACTGCATGGGAGTCAATCCTTGTCTTTGTTCGGCTCTAATCTTCGCCACAACGTTTTGAACGTCTTTCAGAACATGAAACCTGTCGGGGTCCTGCTTCCTTATCGTTTGAAATATTTTGCGCGACTCCATGTTTTGAGCTGTCAGCTGCTCGATCAGTTTCATTTCGCTTGGAGTAAACCTTCGCACAAACGCGTGGGCCGACAGGTCCTCACAAAGTTCGTGGTTATGTTCAATTTTTCCGTCTTTAGTCTCCCAGGTTTCATACGGGTGGTTTCGCACAGCCATCAGGTAAAACGGGCAACCGGTTTTTTTGCTTCCGGCTTTTCTAAGTGTTGCTGTAGTCTGGTGCTCACCACCACGATCACATTCAAGCCATACCCTCCGGATTCTTCCACCGGTTTTCTTTGATCGACGGGTGACAATAACGAAACCATCCGCGTTTGCTATTTCTTGTATCCGATTCTTTAGTTCATCTAAAGAGTTGAAAACCTGTAACATCGACAATAATAATAAATAATTTTAATAAATAAATAAATAATAATAATAATATTAATAATAATACTAATAATAATACTAATAATAATAATTAAATAATTAAATAATACAAAAATAGTAATTAATACCTGCTTTTTTAAGTACGGACTGTCCTGGATGGGAGGTGTCTCACCACCATATCTACCATATCCACCATAACCACCGTCTCCTCCGTATCCACTGTATCCACCATCTCCTCTGTATCCACCGTCTCCTCCGTATCCACTGTCTCCTCCGTATCCACCGTCTCCTCCGTATCCACCGTCTCCTCCGTATCCACCGTCTCCTCCGTATCCACCGTCTCCTCCGTATCCACCGTCTCCTCCGTATCCACCGTCTCCTCCGTATTCACACCCGTATCTATAATCCGGATACCCTTGTTGCGTCAGATAACTTGGTTGACAAGCATGGTATGAGTCATCTACAGGGGCTGTTTCATCAACAGGGGGATGATTGTTTAAATCTAGAAACGGTTTGTTTTGTTCTCCTTGTATACTAGACACAACCTCCTCTTGCTCATTAGAATCGGGAACGCAAGACTCCTCCAAAATAAAGAACCGTATCATCATTAGTAAATAATAAACTAAAACAAAAACTAATTAAAACATTTAAGTACCTGTACTGTTACCGGATCGCTTTCGGGCACCCAGTTCTCGCTATAATACTGCCCGAAGACATAGTTGCCGTCCCAGTATGATGACATTTCAACACTTCGGGATGATAAGAACACAAATTAAATGCCGTCCTAGAATTAAAGAAGAGAAGAAGCAGAATGAAAGAAGAAGAACAAGCAAATGTCTTAAATGTCGGATGCTCGGGACAAACCATACACTGTATGTTGCACTTTTTCATAAGCCTTCGACGCCTCGTATAGCTCTAGACCCCTCGTATATGTTTTTGTCACCTGTCGAAGACGCCTCGTATAGGTCTATACGAGGCGTCTTAATACCTCGTATCCATCCCTCGTACAGACCTAGACTCCCCGTCTGATGTGACTGATTTGACATTGTGCTTTGGTACAGAGATGGTCGGAAAAGTAACCCTATACGCCTCGTATAGGTCTATACGAGGCGTCCTGAAGGGTGTCAAAATAGGCATAAAGGTGTGTAAATATGTAGACCCTTTTTAAATTACAAATTTTTACTTATATTAAATAAACAACTTGTTAGTAGTTAAATACTAAGATTTGTTATAAGTATTGAATATATTTTATACAATTGTAAAGAGACATTTTAAAGTTAATTGAATTTAAGGTACTATGTATATATATAAAGAAAGATGAAATGTAAGTATCGTTAAAAGAAATTAAATTATATAAATTTGATTTTAATTAAAAATGAATAATATAATAAGCAAAGAAAGTCTTGTAAAAGAGTAGAATACAAGTGTCCTAAAAAAAATGAATTTATCATCCTTGAAACGTGGAGGTAATATGTGAAAGAAGGAATGACTCATAGAATTAAAGCTTACCACCAGTCACCAATATATCTTCTTCACCAAGAAAATCAACTATAGAAGAGATATTGCCTTTTAACTCTATATACTCAAAAAACCTATCTTTCCCTCTATTTTTCCAACTCATAAAAAGAAATATATGTCAAATATTCGAAAATGTGTGTTGAAGAAAATGATGAAGGTAAATTATATGTTTTATTTTTATTTTTAGTTCATCCATTTATTATTTTATGATGAGGTAAAAGAGAGTTATAAATACTATAAATAATTACAAGTGAACGTCATTAGTTTAATTTTTATAAAAAAGTTTAAAATTAAATTCATTTATAATATATATATATATATATATATAGGGAGCCGCTAGAATGAGAACCACCACGAGTTATGAGAACCACGAGAACCGCGCCCCGCGGGTGGCCGTCGGCGACGAAATTTTTTTTACACCTAGATCCGTATATTTTAGGACCGGGTGTAAATTTTCGATTCAAACGGCGCGCCCGAGGGGGTAGTTTTTTACGCCCAAAGTTTGGTAAAAAAAAAAAGAAAAATTAAAAAAACCCAAACTTTGGGCGTAAAAAACTACCCCCTCGGGCGCGCCGTTTGAACCGAAAATTTACACCCGGTCCTAATATATACGGATCTAGGTGTAAAAAAAATTTCGTCGCCGACGGCCACCCGCGGGGTGCGGTTCTCGTGGTTCTCATAACTCGTGGTGGTTCTCATTCTAGCGATCCTATATATATATATATATATATATATATATATAGGGAGGGGCTCATGCGAGAACCACCCTTATTGTGAGAACCTTGAGAACCAATGTGAACACAACCTAAAATAGCTAAAAAAACCTAAAAAAAACTTAAAAAAACCTAACCCCCACTCCCAAAAAACCTAAACCCCCCCACCCCCCCTCCCCCAAGCTAATTGCTAAAAAAACCTAAAAAAAAAACCTAACCCCACCCCCCCCCCCCAAAAAAAAAAAACCTAAACCCCCCCCCCCCCCCTCTCAAGCTAAAATGCTAAAAACTAAACCTCCAAAACACCTAAAAAAATCTAAAAAAAAATCAAAAAAAATCAAAAAAAAAATTAAAATTTTTTTTTTGAATTTTTTATGTTAAAATCGCTACTTTTCGAAGCCAAAAATTTTTTTATTTTTTTCTTGACTTCGAAAAGTAGCGATTTTTTTATAAAAAATATTAAAAAAAAATTTGTGTGATTTTTAGCTATTTTTAGGCATTTTTGGTGTGTTCACATTGGTTCTCGCGGTTCTCACAATAAGAGGTGGTTCTCGCATGATCTTCTCCATATATATATATATATATAAATAAAATCTAAATTATTTAGAACATTCAAAATAAAGAAAAAAAAAGTAACAGATAGATCTGTGATAATATTAGTATTATTGATTATTAATTAAGAATACTTTTATGATATACTAATAACTTTAATTACTATTTTATTTAATGTTCATAAATGAATTTGGCTTTCACAAAACTAGTTAAGGTTGTACGAAGACATACTATTATGTTTTAGAATATACTAGGGGAACACCCGTGCGATGCACGACATGCATAATAGTTATTGTTTTTTCCTGGAACGACGACTGATATAGATAGTGTGTGACACGGTACGAAAGTGCGAATATAGTATAGATTTTAAAACAAAAACCGGTTTTTTTAAAGTTAGCCGTTTGACCATGGTTATTTTGACCAAAGTCCACTCCTCGTTCGGCGCTTTGTGGTAGCACTACCAGTCAAAAAAGGCCTAAAACTCCCGAGGGTACAGTTTTCCCCCGCGTTTTTAAGACGCTTTGAGAGAGGTTTGCGCCCCACCACATGTGGTCTCACAAAACTTCAAATCTATGGACGTGTGGTTTCTCAACCCTCTTCAAAAGACGTCACAGTTTTCAAATTTTTTATTTTTATTTTTTCTTTTTCATTGTTTTAGATGGTGTAAAATAGATGTTAAATATATATATTATACTACATACACATATACATATAAATTCAGTTTTGGCATCTAAAAGTCAAATTGCAAGTTTTGTTCCCTTTTATAGATAAGAAAGCAGTTTATTATTTATTACTAAAATGCTGTATTAACTTTATTCTGCAACATATTCTTTATAAACTATGCTTACCTTGACATAACCTAATAGCTATATTTCCTTATTAGAAGTCACTGATAATTGAAAATTAGTACATATTATTACCTTGCTGGTCAACACATTTACTCTATGTTTAAGGCACAATTTGATTAGGTTGCTGATACTGAATTGAATATCACACCAAATTACATTAGCAGTTTATATTGCTACTATTCACCCAAATCAAGCACCTTAAATAAGTCAGTGTTTCTCTATATTCAAAAAACGAACTATAACTGACGATTATTAATTTGCAACAGTCAATTCAATCCAAATACTGCAATAGAAACATAAAATCTACCACAATTTGTTGGTTAATCACGTATAGTTCTTAATTGATTAGAATCAGAAAAAAGGAAATTGACTCACCATAACTTAAAATCAGGAAGAAGGCGAACAAAGGGGCGGAGTTTTTCGAAATCAATGACCCCTGTCTTTCATTGTTATTCCTTGAATGAGGTAAGCAAGACCCCATACTACACACTGCATACACATACATAAAAATTGGGTTCAATATTATTTGTATAAACACCGATTGGAAACCCTCACATTGCATTTGATGAAACCCTAATCAATATAAACACACACACTAACACTCACGAATCGAATTTATAAAAGGAAAAATTCGGGCTGTGTTTACCTCTTGCTGCTCCAATTCTTCATTACCATACATTATCTTCATCTTAGAGATATAGATATTGCACTTAAAGGTTGCTGGAGAGTCGGAGGATGATGTGTAATTAAAGGAGCAAGTAAATGACCCATTTTGATTCGAATTGAAGTTGCCGAATGATGGAGAGCCTGTGCAGGAGATCAATCGAAGATATATGTCTGAGAATTGTGTGCCAAATCGATGAAGATCTTCAATTGGGGAGAAGTTAATTCCAATTCCAATTGAGTTGCCGACTGATGGAGAGCCTGATGGCGAGCCTGTGCAGGAGATCAATCGAAGATATATGTCTGAGAGTTGTGTGCCTAATCGATGAAGATCTTCAATTGGGGAGAAGTTAATTATGGATTGGAGAGCATATATTGAGAGGCGAAGGATGAATATCACGGACTCCAAAGTCCCCACAAACGCCAGTTAAACAACCCTTTCACTTCCGGAAGTCCTCTTCTCGCCGTTGCATCCGTCTCCGGCGACTCCTCCACTACCTCATGTTCTTCCTTTGCACATTCTTCAACTAATGAGACGTCGTACGGAGGCGAAACCGAAACCTCTGGCGGAGGATTTAAAGCATTTCCGGCGAACCTCCGATGACTCGCCTTCTCTTTCTTCTGGTTAGGTTTACAGCCGCGGCAGTTAACCTGTTCACTACTGGTAAGGTTTTCTTCAAATGCTTCAATTACTTGATGAATTAGCTCTCGGTTAACAGACGTGTCCCACCGGAACCAGTAGTTCGTGTAACAATCGAAGCAATCGCAGTCGAATACCGGAGATTTGTGTGCGGCCGGAGCTTTCTTCTTATTGTTATTATCAGATGATCTAGGGTTTGTGGAATTATTTTTGACACAAATGATTAAAGTAATGTAACTATTAATTTGCATTAGGTTCTAACATTAATGTACTGTACTATATGTTAATATGGTGTTTCATGCATTGCTTTGTTGCAAATTGTGTTGTTTTATTTGTAAATTATTATTATTATTTATAATAATCTAATTAATTTAGCCAAAATCTTGTTAATAATATATTAGAATATATATATATATAGTTATTTTAATACTTTTATTATTTTAATATTATAATAATAATTCCTTTTTTTACTTTTTAACTTTAATTTAATGATTTTTTAGTATCACGGGGTGGGATAAGCTTGGTGTCAACCGGTACTGGTATCGAAAATACCGGTACGGTCTTGTTTGGTATCGGTACAAATAGTAATTTTAATATTTTAATAATATATATAGTTTTTTAAATATTTTTATTATTTTAATATTATAATAATAATTCTTTTCTTTACTTTTTAACTTTAATTTAATGATATTTTTATGATACTTATGATCTTTCGGTTTAAATTTTATCTTAATCTATTAAATTCTGTTACTAATATCATGGATAAGTTCTTAATATTTAATATCATTTGGATCCCTTTACCTATTTTTTTATTATATGTTTTCTTTGAAAATATAATGTTGTGTTTTTATTACGAATTATATTTGAGCTACTTTTAATATATTAGTTACTTCGAAATTTAAATTTATGGTTACCTTGTCAAAGATCATTTTATAGAATAATCATAAGTTTGGAATAATTATCTTTAAACCAATTATTAAAAAAAATTAAGATCAAAGTTAACTTTAAACTAATCTACCTTTATCTATAATATATTATTTAGTATAATGTGCTATTGATTGATATTAATTTTAATGATTATTGATATATAATTATTTTATTTTATTATCTTATCTCTTATTTATTTAATGTAAATTAAATGCAATTAATTAAAATTAAATGCAACTCGGTACTCGTTTTCGTTAGTTTTTAAAAGGCTAATGTTATGAAGAATTACATTATGGCTTGTCATAATAATTGTTTTTTTCATTTATGTATTTTTAATGATCAATTATTAATAATAATAGTGATCGAAAAGACACAAATGTATTAAAGAGGCTCATAATTAAGGTTGTAAAAAAGTTGTTATAACTAAATTTTTAAGTGTATATAGATATAGATATTATTTTAATCAATATTATTTTAAGTATTGCATTTAAAACATCATAAATCTTGATTACACATTTAAGAAGCCATAAACCTCTCATATATTTCTAAGGACAATTTGGTCAATTCTAAGTTTTTTTTTTTCTGAGTCGGGTCAAAAGACCAATCAAGCAAACCGCAACTTGAAGCTAACATGCTTTTTAAGTTTTTTTTTTTCTAGATTTTATGCATCATATGTTTTTAAAGTTTTTGTTTTCTAGATTTTTATGCATCATATGTTTTTAAAGTTTTTGTTTTCTAGATTTTATGCATCATATGTAAAACGACTTATGTAAAAATAACACTATTTATAAAGGTTGTGGAAATAGAAGAAAACATTATATATCCATCCACACATTTATGGCATTGACCAAGTTTTTATAAAATTTTAAAAATTGTGTGCCTGGTAATAGAGTTGCAGTTTTTAGTCATGATTTACATGTATTTGTACCCACTTGATATAACAAAATAAGGTCATAAATAAGATCGTAAGAAAGTCCCCTGAATTGACACATGTATAACACGGGTTATATTGAATTACATAGACGTATCGAGTTTCTGAAAAAAAAGCCTACTTTAAAGAACACCCCATGAGATAAATTGTTCAACACATGAAATAAACATGGCACAACAAAAGTGATTTACATGGGACTGAAAAAGGGATGAGGTAAAATGGGACTCGATTTCAATTCTTTCTGGAAATTCAAAAACATATAGTTGCACTTTGAAAGGGTGAAGAGACACTTGTTTGACCCCTTTTCATCAACATTTTAGGAACTCTTGCAGCCTGCAGGCATTTCGGTTCCTGTCAGACAAAAAAGTGGAAAAAAAATACTAATTAAAGGCCGAAAATGGGTCTGAAAATTATGGCTAAAGCAAAAGTTGAGGCAGAAAAACCTCAAACGCATTTAAATTTTTATCTTTAACAGTTTACGGCTTAGACCGTGGGGTATGGTGGGGCGTGGATTGGGGGCATGGCGCGACATGTGCAATATGGGGCACCCAAGACCAAAAGTCAATCTCAAAGGGGTATGGTGGGGCGTGATTGGGGTGGCATGGAAAAAAAGCCAATTTCAAAGGGCTAGTGCTCTTGGCCAATGAGGTTCCGCCATGTCATGTGGATAGCCCCGCCCAACGCCCGGGCTGAAACCCCCCGCCCAAGGGGACATGCCGAAACCCAAGCCCACCCGGGGTGGTGACTTGGGCGTTTGTACCCAACCCCCGCCCAACGCCCGGGCTGAAACCCCTGGGCCAAGGGGCTACGCCGAAACCCAAGCCCACCCGGGGTGGTGTCTTGGGCGTTTGTACCCAACCCCCGCCCCATACCCCATAGTCTTAAAAGAAAAAATACCAGGCATTCTGCAAGTATACTTTCGTACAAAACCTACTAAATCATCTAATTTAAAACATCTTATTATAGAAACCAGATAATGTATGTCATAACAGTTAGCACATTAATTAATAACTATTAATAAAATATAAAAAAATTGAACAAAAAGAGAGCCAACCATGGCCTCAACCCTAAATCGTAAATAAAAAAATGTTTAAAACATGCCCAAACAAACTTCATGTGTATCAGTTGTACATGTTACCATTTGGTTTCTGGGGACAAAAACTTCACAAGAACCATAATGAACCAAGGCATGTTTGCATTAATTCTCTCCTATTTTGTGCTTCTTACCACCTACTCTTTGAAGTATGGCACTTATATGATCCGCAAGAGAGAAAACTAATGAACATAATTTGATTTGTGATTATATCCTGGAACAATAAAATATATATAATATCATAAACAGGATATGTATATTGTCATGAAAAAAATTTAAACCAAAGAAAGCAAATTCAATCCATTTACCTAGGAGCGGGTAGATCTGGTTATGTTCTATTCTTGTTTAAAATAGCATCACCTAATTTTTGTGTAATCTCTGGATTCATTTTCTTCTTTGATCCTTTCCTCCTGCCTCTTTTCTTAATCTGCCATAATTTACAACTTTAGAAAATGTGATACCTTCTTACAGCATTTATTCCATATAGAAAGACAATAGAAAACAAGCTTGAAAATAACTGTCAGAAAATGTGATACCTTCTTTGACTTTCTTTTCCTTCCCATCAGTTCCGCCATCAACTCATCAAGTTTTGCTGGAGAATAATGAAATCGTTTGGAAGAAAGTTGAAAGGGTTTTAATTACTCTGAATTGATTGATTGTGGGTTTTTTTTTTAACGGCCAAAATTGATTGATTGTGGGTTGATGAAAGGTTTTAATCATCAAGTTAATTAAACGGTGAAGATAGTAGGTCCGAATTACCAATTATGCCCTAAAAGCGTCTTAAAAGTTTGGACTTTGTCTCAGATTGCCCCCTCTAAAATGGCTTGAATCTCTTGTACATAATGCATTAAAATTTATACGGATGATAAAATTACCAGAAGGATAAAAAACTCAGTTTGCTTAATAAAGGTATATAGATAATGTGTTATTGATTGATATTAATTTTAATGATTATTGATATATAATTATTTTATTTTATTTTTTTATCTTATCTCTTATTTATTTAATGTAAATTAAATGCAATTAATAGGATTTTTATAGGTTGGTGCATTTAAAACAACCATAAATTTTGGTTTTGAAATAGAACATATAACTAAACTTTAGAATATATATAGATAATTAAAATAGAGTATGTTAATAGTTAACCATGAATTTTATAATTCTTGTCAACAAATTAACGCAAAAACTAAACAAAAGTATCATGATTTGAAACTAGATTATAAAAATATATAATGTAGGACTTCGTGATCGTCTAGACGTAATCTGATATCTCAGCTTTGCGTTCATCTTTTAAGGTACGGACCCCTCTCTCCACATATTTGTACAAATTTAGATTTCCACTACCTCGTAGTTGGAAATTTAGATTTGTTACTTTATGCTTATGTGATCTTCAAGATTTTGTGCTATTATATTTAAATATTAGTTATATTGTTTAGAAATATTGATTATCACACACTGAAACACTGATTGTGTCGCACCGAAAGGTGACGCACTGAAAAACTGAATGTGAACTATTGAATGTGATTATGTGACGCACTGAATGTGAACTGACTACGCATTGAACTACTGAATGTGGCACCCTGAAGGTGACTAACCGAACGTGTTATATATATATTGTCTGATACATAGATATTGTTAAGAAAATGTATATTGCATTGTTGTTGTCCCACTGAGTAAACCCTGTTTACTCAGGCGTACATTTTCCTTCTTATGTACGTTAGGTTGCAAGAATATTCAGGAAAGCTTGGATAAATGGTTCGAGGGAATAAAGACGCATATGGATTTTCATAAAAGTTTAAAATGTTTTGTACAATATTTCGATTTTTTTTAATAATGTAAAGTTTTACAATTTATGGAATGAAGTTTTGACCTCTGATGTACTGTATAAGTAACATGTTAGCCCGTTCCGGGTTGGGGTGTTACAGTTATGGTATCAGAGCTTAGGCTCTTTCCTGTCGATAAACAATTTTTTTAAGCAAAACCTGTGCGGTAATGGGTAGACATCAAACTAGAATTTTATCCCTCTAGAAATCTGTTATCATCCTTCTCTTTTTCTATGTTCTCTTAGATGCCTCAGGTCAAAAGAACTAACCGACGCAGTTCACGTAGCTCCGGCACGACTTCTAGACGTCGTAAGATTAATGACGTAGTCCAACGTGCTGTCGAGGGGTTAATCCCAAATCTGATACAAACTGTCACCCAACAAATGCACACTAAAGTACTCCCTGATTTCATGCAAACGATTATGCAGCAAATGAGTGATGCAAGGAGCACCCAACCCCCTCCCACTCCTCCTCGTTCCACAACTCCTCCTCGTTTTCCAACTCCCCCACCTTCGCCACCAAAAGGCAAGAATGTGAAGGATCCAATTACACCACCCACCGTTGACATTCACAAATGGTTGTCTAGATTTCAAAAACAGCAACCAAGATCCTTTAGTGTTGCAGCTACACCAATAGAAGCACAAAATTGGATTGCTCACATTGAGAAGATCTTCGAAGTTCTAGGAGTGGGCGGTGAATTTAAAACAAGGTTGGCTGCGTATAAACTGGAAGATAACGCCCAAACCTGGTGGCGTACTGTGAAACACGCCAGAGGCGATGATATGTTCGCTGCTACACTTCCATGGGACGATTTCAAAACACTGTTCTTCCGACAACATTTTCCGGTTGCCTTCCGTGATGAATACGTCCGAAAATTTGCATCCATCAAACAAAGGGAGGACGAACCTATGACTGAGTTCATGGAGCGTTTCACGAGGCTGGCTAGCTTCGTTGGACCCCCAATGCTGGATCCCTAGCTGCGCAAGCGGGGAAATTTAAATGGGCATTGTGTGAACGGATTAAGTGGTTGGTTGTTAACCATGACTTTAAAGACATCACTGAAGTAGCTAATGCGGTCCAAAATCTGGAAATAGCAAACAGAACTATGAAGGTTCAGTATGGTGGAGACCTCTTGAAAAATCTTGCCTTTAGCACTGGACAAAGTTCCACCCAAATCCCACTCACCGGAAACCAGAAGTCAAATTCTAATCGGAACTCCCCACCTACACCCCAGAATAGCCAAGCGATAATTGCACAAACCCAGAATCAACCCCGAAAACCATGTTCCACATGCGGAAAGACCCATGGTGGAGTATGCCTTAAACTCACAGGGGGTTGTTTCAGGTGTAAACAAACTGGACATACAATCCAGAATTGCCCTTTTCCACCAAATGATACGGAAAAGAAGATTTCCACTGGAGCAAACGCTATACCAGCTAATAGAGGCGGAAGGGTTTTTGCTTTAACCGTTGACAATAAACCAACTGAACACCATGGGTATAATGTGATTGGTCGTGAAGCTTAATAAGATGAAGGAATTCCCGTTGTTTAAGTTCTAGTCTTGTGCTTTTGAACCTTGTCTTCTGAATGGATATAAGTTTTCTAAGCATCGAATAAACATGTTGTCTTTTAAATACAAGTTTTTGGTTTATACCCTTAATGACTAATGTGTCACTGTACAAATTTCGAGGACGAAATTTTTTTAAGAGGGGTAGAATTGTAATACCCAAATTTTAAAATTACAAATTTTTACTTATATTAAATAAACAACTTGTTAGTAGTTAAATACTAAGATTTGTTATAAGTATTGAATATATTTTATACAATTGTAAAGAGACATTTTAAAGTTAACTAGTTGTACACCCCGCGCGCATTGCGGCGCGCTAAACCAATTCGTTCTCAGTTTGACAACATAACATGATGTAGCGAAAAATAAAACATCAGGAGTAGATCATCACGTTTAAACAATATTGTTACACCTTCAATGCAGATTCACTATATAATGCCATGAATCTAAAAAATATATCGAGTCATTATGATCTCCTCCTCGTGTAATGTGAATGTTCATCGCTTTAATCCCAGCCATAGATAAGATAATTAGTCCATCTTAACCTACAACTCTTCTCGCTACTTTGCAAACGTGTCAAGTCGATGAGAATACCTAATGATTAGCCAACTAACAAAAATAGATGTTAACTGCATTTAACTTACCAGCATGAACAGGGACAAAACTCTAGCAGCTAACACCATGGTTCAAAATGTAGTCTCTGAGCTTTTGATCCCATGTAGTCCATCTCCATCATTGCATATGGCAATATAGAAAGAAAAGAGGTAAGTATATACCTAATGATTTCAACATATTAAATGGTGAAGGTGGCAGGCCAAATATTTGTAGTAAAGGCAATTACATGTGTGTATATAATACTTCATCAGCTAAGGTAACAACTAAAGACACAAACGATGATCCAAGTTTTAAAAAGAGTTTAGCTAGTTAATATTGTCAAGTCAACTACCCTTAGAAGCAGTTAAGGAGTTAGGAGTATGTACCTATGAGGAAGGTTGTGTTGTTCAGACCCGAAGCCGAGGTACACATCGTCCTTTAACTTCAACTTCGTCCGCCGAACTTTTGATCCCACGTGTCATTGAGCGTTTGATTCAATTTCATCTGATTTCTGAAAACTGAAGGCAATAAACGAATTTTTGTTCTACGTCTCCGAGCTCTTATCCATTCTCATTCAATCACGGCGGGGTAGCAAATCAAAATGAATACTCATGTTTTTTCCTAAACATACAGTATGTTAATATTTAAGACCACATATCGAATATGATATGCTCATTAATTTGTTCCAAATGCTCTAATACTCCCATCTATTATTTTTTATTAGATAGAATTTTCAAAGCTTCTATTTATATAAAAAAAAATTATACATCAAATCGATGTTATTTAAAAGTAAAAGCATGTAGATTTCTCCAATAACATGTTTTCTGTCACAACATGTAGACTTATAACATCGATTTAAAAGTCGTCAAACAAAATCTTCGTTTCAGAGGTTACCTTAATTCGTTCCATTCAGCCGTGTTAGTCGAACATCCATCTACTGGAGCACATTATGGTGGTCCATATGCCTTTGTGTATGGCTCAATGGCACCAAATAGACATCTTAGAGTAGGGATGAGCTCGGTACCGTCCGGTACCGGTACCGAAAATCCCCAAAAGTGTTGCTAGCAAATACCACTATGTACGGTTCGGTACCGAAAATGCTAAAAGTCGGTACTGAATCGATACCGAAAAAGTACCCGGTTTGGTAAATTCGGGACCGGTACCGGTACCGAAAATCCCCAAAAGTGTTGCTAGCAAATACCACTATGTACGGTTCAGTACCGAAAATGCTAAAAGTCGGTACTGAATCGATACCGAAAAAGTACCACTCAGTGGCGCTACGGTTGCAACTGGAGTTGCCATAACATGTAGACTTCTAACATCGATTTAAAAGTCGTCAAACAAAATCTTCGTTTCAGAGGTTACCTTAATTCGTTCCATTCAGCCGTGTTAGTCGAACATCCATCTACTAGAGCACATTATGGTGGTCCATATGCTTTTGTGTATGGCTCAATGGCACCAAATAGACATCTTAGAGTAGGGATGAGCTCGGTACCGTCCGGTACCGGTACCGAAAATCCCCAAAAGTGTTGCTAGCAAATACCACTATGTACGGTTCGGTACCGAAAATGCTAAAAGTCGGTACTGAATCGATACCGAAAAAGTACCCGGTTCGGTAAATTCGGGACCGGTACCGGTACCGAAAATCCCCAAAAGTGTTGCTAGCAAATACCACTATGTACGGTTCGGTACCGAAAATGCTAAAAGTCGGTACTGAATCGATACCGAAAAAGTACCCGGTTCGGTAAATTCGGGACCGGTACCGGTACCGGGAACGATTTGCTCATCCCTATCTTAGAGACACGATTCTCACCCTTACACATTGTGTTATGTGGATACAACAGGTCCTCAATTCTAATCGTTTCAACTTTCAGCCCATTCCTATATCAAAATTCAAAAACCAGATGTCTCAAAAACACATCATAATATTCATAAAAATAGAGAGCGTAACCCACTGCAAAAACAACATAACACCACAAAGAGGTATCACCTTTATTTTGGTTTGATTGCTACCCAACAATGAAAACAGGTAGGACCAAAACACCTTATTCATGTTACCCAACATTTTATCACTTAGAAAACGAAACAAACAAAAAACAAAATAATCAACACCAATCGACTCAGATCGAAAAGATCATCATCATCATCGTTGAACCCACTCAGTGGCGCTACGGTTGCAACTGGAGTTGCCATACCAAGTAGCAAGCCAGCAAGCGTAAGGCCGAAACCTCGCAAAAACCCCATCCACCGTCGCCTAAAACGTCGGCGAGGGTTTGTGTTGAAACTCTCAGCCGCGAAAACGGCCGGAATCCGCAGGTGATGAACTTCCTCTTAAAGAGGGGTAAGGTGTAAAGCTGGAAGACAATCGGAACAAACCACGAACACAAACATTGTTAATTTCCGGTCGTTGGGAGAGAGATTCTTAGAGAGAAACAGAGGTCGTGGTAAATAGAGAGCTCAGAGCGTTCGTATGCAGGTCAGAAAACCCCCACCAAACAGAGATACCAGATGGTGATCGTTGTGGTGTTCACCCTCCGGTCACCACTCCTCATCTCTCTTTTTCCTTTCTCTCTAATACCCCTCTCTCTCATCTGAAGCAAAACCCTTACCCCTCAAGAGGGGTATGGTGTAAACCTGGAAGACACCTGTTTCAATGGAGGACGGCCGTCCAAATAAATCAATCCAAACAACCCACGTTCACAAACACTATTCATTTCCATTGTTTTATTAATAGATATTAATTAATATTAATTGAATTTAAGGTACTATGTATATATGTAAAGAAAGATGAAATGTAAGTATCGTTAAAAGAAATTAAATTATATAAATTTGATTTTAATTAAAAATGAATAATATAATAAGCAAAGAAAGTCTTGTAAAAGAGTAGAATACAAGTGTCCTAAAAAATGAATTTATCATCCTTGAAACGTGGAGGTAATATGTGAAAGAAGGAATGACTCATAGAATTAAAGCTTACCACCTGTCACCAATATACCTTCTTCACCAAGAAAATCAACTATAGAAGAGATATTGCCTTTAACTCTATATACTCTAAAAACCTATATTTCCCTCTATTTTTCCAACTCATAAAAAGAAATATATGTCAAATATTCGAAAATGTGTGTTGAAGAAAATGATGAAGGTAAATTATATGTTTTATTTTTATTTTTATTTTTAGTTCATCCATTTATTATTTTATGATGAGGTAAAAGAGAGTTATAAATACTATAAATAATTACAAGTGAACGTCATTAGTTTAATTTTTATAAAAAGTTTAAAATTAAATTCATTTATAAAATATATATATATATATATATATATATATATATATATATATATATATAAATATAAAATCTAAATTATTTAGAACGTTCAAAATAAAGAAAAAAAAAGTAACAGATAGATCTGTGATAATATTAGTATTATTGATTATTAATTAAGAATTCTTTTATGATATACTAATAACTTTAATTACTATTTTATTTAATGTTCATAAATGAATTTGGCTTTCACAAAACTAGTTAAGGTTGTACGAAGACATACTATTATGTTTTAGAATTTATATTTAAAATAGAGTATGTTAATAGTTAACCATGATTTTTATAATTCTTGTCAACAAATTAACGCATAAACTAAACAAAAGTATCATGATTTGAAACTAGATTATAACAATAATATATTGTAGGACTTCGTGATCGTCTAGACGTAATCTGATATCTCAGCTTTGCGTTCATCTTTTAAGGTACGGACCCCTCTCTCCACATATGTGTACAAATTTAGATTTCCACTACCTCGTAGTTGGAAATTTAGATTCGTTACTTTATGCTTATGTGATCTTGAAGATTTTGTGCTATTATATTTAAATATTAGTTATATTGTTTAGAAATATTGATTATCACACACTAAAACACTGATTGTGTCGCACCGAAAGGTGACGCACTGAAAAACTGAATGTGAACTATTGAATGTGATTATGTGACGCACTGAATGTGAACTGACTACGCATTGAACTACTGAATGTGGCACACTGAAGGTGACTAACCGAACGTGTTATATATATATTGTCTGATACATAGATATTGTTAAGAAAATGTATATTGCATTGTTGTTGTCCCACTGAGTAAACCCTGTTTACTCAGGCGTACATTTTCCTTCTTATGTACGTTAGGTTGCAAGAATATTCAGGAAAGCTTGGATAAATGGTTCGAGGGAATAAAGACGCATATGGATTTTCATAAAAGTTTAAAATGTTTTGTACAATATTTCGATTTTTTTTAATAATGTAAAGTTTTACAATTTATGGAATGAAGTTTTGACCTCTGATGTACTGTATAAGTAACATGTCAGCCTGTTCTGGGTTGGGGTGTTACAGTGGCGATACCAACGTCCCATAGTTAGGAGGAAAGGTCAGCCCAAGTCTAATGGGGCGATACCAAAATCTGTAGGTGGTCATGAGGAAACGTTAGCCGTGGATCCACTGAATGAATGACTATTAACTATAATGACCATCACAACAAACACAACAACAATCTCAACAAACAAACAACAACAACAAATAATGCATATTTGACACACTAGATTTTGCATGCTCGATTTTAGATAAAACAATAGATCAAAACACATTGATATTTTGTTGACTTGCGGTATTCTGTCCGATCGATCAGGGAACCAAATAACAAATGCCAAAGTGTTGTCTGAATAAGGCTATACTTTATTGACTTATGTTATGGTTCTGATCTCATTACCATCCGCAGGTTAAATTGGTATTACACTAATATGTATTCCACTCTGTTAAACTAAATGTTTAACTATCAGAAAGCTCCAAACTATAAAATTACTATCAAAATATATGCTTCATTACCAGAACATTCAGAACTATAAAACTAGACGCTTACCTATCAAAAGGCTTAGAATCTAGAGACTTTTTTAATCAAGAACTATAGACCTATAAGTTGAGTCATTTTCTTTTTTATCGAATGCTTTCAAAACCCTAAATGTTTTCTAGTTGTATTTACAGTGACTAAGTCTCTGTGTTATGAAATTGATGCCGGTATGTGGGGTTTTGTATACACTACTAGTCCAGCGTTGTTACTGGATGAAAGTTAGCAAATAGTAATATGACCACGACCACCTAGTTGGATATGTGACAAATACTGATTGAGTAATTGAAAGATATAAACAAATGAAAAAACTCTTAATACTATAATTACAATACTGTGTCTTTTATGCAAATGAATGAACTCACCAGTATTTCCTGCTGATCAAGTGTTTTTAAACACATTTCAGGTGATTACAGTAAATCTGAATAAGAATTGTGATACTGCACCAAAAGGCTTCAAGAAGTGGCTTAATTCATCAATTAAATTAAATTAAGAAATTTTGTAATTGGGTTTATCCCATATTAAAGTTACATTTGTAAAACATAGGTTTATTCCATGTTTAAATAAAAAATCTGGTGTTTCTAAACTATGATATTTTTCCTAACTCACAATCCTGATGAAAATATCCACTGCAATATTTTCAAAATAACCACCGGTATCACTTGACTGTTCACGGCTCACGTCCAGGGTGAGGTCGGGGATTGTGACATTTTTCAACTATTTAAATTATAGCCAAAAGACTATGATTGAGTTGCATTCATGCTAGGATACCAAGATTTGAAAGAGTTTCATTTATAGCTATATAGCGTAGGCTTGTACTTGAATCATAGTGATTGAGCTTGTAAATATGTTTTATAAAATATTTGGTGTTTATGTCATGTAAGTGTTTGCTTAATCATATGCTCCAAAAACCTTTTTGGCTACACCTTCGTGTTTCCAATTTAGCAAGGTGTGACACGGTGTGTAGTAATTGTGGTGAGTTAGGACATCAGGTGGTAAAGTGTCCTGCACATGTGGTTCAGAATGAAGAGGTGAAACAAGTGTATGACGAACAAAGGCAATATGAAATGAATTTAAATACATATCATGCAGGTTTAAGGAATCACCCTAATTTTAAATATGGAAATGATTCTAATCAATTGAATCCTAACTTTTAGTTACCAAATCAAGGAGGACAATAGCATCAGAACCATTAGGAAAATTATTCGCATGGAGTTTATCAAAACAGGGGTCAGTATAATCAAGGGTCCCAAGTGTTAAAGCATCGGATCGATGACGAACATCAACATTGCACTTGATTCATGACGTGAAAAACATCAAAAACAAACAAGATAGAAAGATGTAGAAGATGGAACCCTTTATTATTGAATCAGTCTTCACAGATTACATAAACAGACATAGTATACATCATCTACAAGCTGGTTTGGATCACAAAGATCTAAACCTAGCTTTCTCTCACTAACACATAGTCATTCCCTCTCTCTAGAATGTTCACACATTGTTGAGGAATTCCTATGGTTTGTGAGAGTTGCACAAAGTTTTTCATAGAGATATTGACACAGATATGTCTGCCCTAATCCACCCTATACAATCATATATATATAGGCTAGGGTAACAAACTCGGACTCCATAAGTCTCGACACAAAAAAACTAGTCCGAATATACCTTATGTTCGGACATAATATCACATAAACTAGTCAGTATTTAACAAATAAGTACTCACAACATAAGATAACTTTGGACAAATCATTGAAATGAATTCGGACCCTTAAAACTCATACTATCCGAATTTATTCAACATCTTTGACTTCTCTTGACTTTGGACTTTGACCAGAACTGATAAAGCACAGTTACCTGGCGAGAACTGCACTTACATACTTCCTCTTAACTGTTACTATCAGTTCTGTCTGGCATCGATAATCTTCAGTCACCGGATACTGCGCTTATAAACTCCCCTTTGACTGGTGATGTCATGCCTTCTTTCTACTTTGGCTGAGACTTGATCTTTCCGGCAGAGCACAACGATTTTCAACCCTTCTAATTAAAGACTTGCTGGCGATCACTTAAATGGCTGCTTTGTGAAAGCTGAAGCATCCAACATCAAACACTGTAGATCCTCCCCCTCAAACTGCTCTCGAATCAAGTCAACGCGAACCAACCTACAACCAAATGTAAAAATATCACTCGAAACCTTAATCTTCAAAACTAACCGACAGCAGGAAGAAATACTGGATTTTCAATGCTCAACAATGAACACTTCCACTTCCGCAAAGACATGAAGTCAGTTCGATAAGTTAATAACAAACTGAACTTTGTAAAAGTACATCTACCATCTTTATAAAAAATCTTCAACCCTTCTTGTATGATCTCATCTCATCACGAATCTTCATGAATCAATCTCTTATCTTCACGAATCCACTGAATCCACGATGGCTTGCATCTCTGACCTTCCCCTTATCAAGAAGCACCACATTATTTCGAGAATAGACTAGCAACCGTCTTGGAAGAGAGACCAAGAAACCAATCTTCTCTACTCTAAACAACAACTAATAAGGCTGAATCTTTAACTAGTCATCAACTGAGAATCCAACTTTATCATGTCAATATTTGATTATTAGCATAAACACACGTGGCAAAACTCCATCACACAGTAGCCTTTTTACACACAAGCTTTAGATTTACGAAGAAAATAGGAAATTTTTACTCCCTCTATTTCTTTGTAAACTTTCAAAGTCCAGCCAAGTCATTATTATCTTCACCTCTAATGCACGATAATAGTCAAAAATTATCCCAACACTTTAACAAGGACTGTTATGGGTGGAATTCTAAGCCCATATCCTGAAATTATATCTTGATTTTATGATATATGATTATGATCAGGATACCGGATAAGGATATTGGTAATATCCTGATGTGGTATCCTGGCAGTTACTAATTATTTGTTTGCATGTCATGGCTGCAGGATCATAACGTTCACGTGGACTCTTTCTCCTGAAGACTCACTCCATTTTGTTGAAAAATAAACGTTGAAGCCGGATGAATAGGTCACCAACGTTCATAAAGGAATATTCCGGAGCATCCCTAGTTTATAGGAGAAGTTGTTTGATATTGGTAACTATAAATAGGAATGCCAGATCGTATGAACACAACACTTCACTCTCTGCTCTCGAACTCTTACATATTTCTCTAGCAATCATGCACTAACACTCATCACTTACAATCGTTGTACCACTTAGTAGCAATCTGAGCATTATCCTGCACTGTATACTGAACATTCAAGTAATAAGAAGAACAAGGCAGCCGACGATTATCAGCTCTAGAGGTTTTATGCCTGAGATCTAGATTGATCAAGGGCTTTCCTCGTATATCATGTGTCCAATTTTACTTGTTCAGCTCATTGTTTAATTATTGATATAGTTTCATATCGTGAGGCTATATCCTAAAACTGTTTTTGGAAACGAACAAACCAACATATTTTTCACAAGCATAGCTAGCACACTACCTCACAAACTAATTTGATTACTAAATTGCTTCGGTAATTTTTGACCAAAACAATTGGGCACCCACCGTGGGGAAAGTGGTGCTATTTCTATTAAAAGCTTTATTAAAATCACTACTTGGCTTCTTGTTTTCAAAACTCTTTACACGATTATTTTCAATGTCTTCGAAATCAAACATGAGTTCTTCTTCCATGCCTTCTATGACCTCTCCTACAACTGGCTCGGTTCTTCCTCCACCTCCACAAGTTCAAGCTTCTTCACAAGTCATTCCCAGGGCAATACTCCTGAAATACCCTCAACAGCTAGGATATCGACTATCAAGGGGCCAGGATATGCTCCAGGATATGGCAAGAATCCTCAAATTGGTAACTTACCTAACAATGTTAATACTCTTGCAACTAACAATTTTGGATCTTCGTAGGATACAGGTGTGACGTCGGCACTCTCCAAAGAGCTTCAGAAGCTGATGGATATGTTATCCAGTGTACCTGGGGTAGTGCAGCCTATACCGGAAGTATCCCAGGACAGTCACAGGATATCCTGGTTTGCATATCATATATGTGATGCTGAAATTCCAAAAAGATTTCAAACTCCCAATATGAAGCTTTATGACGGGACCACGGATCCTGAGGAACATATTGCTCAGTATAGGGAGAGGATGGAGATTAACCCTATTCCACCGGTACTTAAGGAAGCATGCCACTCCAAGGGCTTCGGCTCTACTCTAACAGGATCAGTCTTGAAATGGCTCTTAAATGTTCTACCTCATTCAATTATATTATTTGCTCATTTGGTTAATTTCTTTAACAGTCAGTTTTCTTGCAGTAGAAGCTTTGAAAAACTAAAAAGTGACCTCTACAGGATAACTAAGGGTCCTTAAGAATCCTTAAGGGATTACGTGAACAAGTTTAGCAGGGAATCCTTGGATATCCCACACCTTGACGTTACTACAGCTGTGCAGGCATTCAAGATGAGATTGCAAAAGGATTCCTAATTTTATTAGGATCTTGTGATGAATCCTTGGAGGAACCCGGATGAAGCTCGAAACAGGGCTTTGAGATATATCAGACTTGAAGACGACAAGAAAATGGAAGAGAGGATAAATTTATCCTCAACAAACGAATCAACAAACAGGAAATCAGAGTCCTCGTACAAACCATACCGTTCTAGGCCGTATGGTAAAAATGACAGCAAGAAATTGAATGTTGTTGAGGATGAAGACGGCGAAGAATATCCTGAATTGTCAGAATATTGTTTTTGTGTTAATATACCTGAGCTGATGTATGCCATGCAGGGTTTAGGGGATAAAGCGAGGTGGCCGAGGAAGAACCAGCAAAAGGCTGATTGGAAGGATAAATCCAAGTGGTGTGCCTTCCGTGAGGATTTTGGACATGTGATGAAAGATTGGATAGCCCTGAGGAAGGAAATAAGCTACCCGTTAAGCAAGTGATACTTGAAAGATCTTCTGGGCAAAAAGAAGAATAAGGGTCAGGATACTGAGAAGGATCCTGAACGAGCAACATCACCTCCTCCAGACGCCAAGATAATCAACTTCATATCTGATATATGCAGAACCTCTTATTCTGCAGCAAAGAGACATGCCAAGGAAGCTAAGGCAAAAAGAGGGGACAAGCCGACGAGGATGACAACACTTACAACTGACAAAGTGATAACATTTGACAGTGATGACCGGGACAACATTCAGGATCCTCGTCATGATGGTTTGGTAATCACTTTATATATTGCTAATCATTTTGTATGCAGAATATTGCTGAACAACGGCAAATCGGTCAACATCGTCCAGTTGGAAACTCTGAAGAGAATGAACATCCCCCAAATGTAGATCACTTCAAAGTCCACCGTGCTTGTAGGGTTCACTGGAGAGGCAAAGAACATTGTTGAAGAAATAAAACTGCCTGTATATGTTGAAGGAGTGAACTCAATGCAACGATTTTTTGTTATGGATTCACTATCCTGTTATAATATTATATTAGGCCGGCCGTGGATTCACGATATGAAATCTATGCCATCAACCTATCAACAATGCATCAAGATCCCTACTCCTTGGGGAGTAGTCAAAGTGGAAAGCGATCAACATGAGGCAAAGGAATGTTATTCCTCTTCAAATGAAATCCTCAAGAAAGTCCAAAGCAGGATAGCAATTAAAGATACAAGCCCAGGATATCGCGGATGCTTTGGAGCAGGATGTTAAGAAAGTTATCCTGGATCAAGATAATCCAGATATCTTGGTGCTTGTAGGAGTTAATATCCCTCAGGATATTGAGAATCAGCTTACTAATTTTCTAAAATGCAGGATGTCCACGTTCGCATGGAAGCATGAAGACATGACAGGTATTTCAAAAGATATTATAACTCACAAGCTTATAATTGACAGGTCTTCCAAGCTCGTTAAGCAAAAGAGAAGGAAATTTGCTCCTGAAAGAAATGCAATCATACAGGAAGAGGTTGAAAGATTATTGAAGTCCAAGATGATTAGGGAAGTTAAATTTCCCAAGTGGCTAGCAAACATGGCGGTGGTTCAAAAGAAGAATGGGAAATGGAGAGTTTGTGTAGACTACACCGACCTCAATAAAGCTTGTCCTAAAGACCCATTCCTGCTGCCTCATATAAATTCGATGGTAGATGCAACTGCCGGTTATGAAATGCTGACCTTTATGGATGCATCCTCAGGATTCCAGCAAATCCAGATGGAGCCATCCGATCAGGAAGATACAACTTTCATGACACCCACAGGTATTTACTGTTGTTATGGGTGGTTTTCTGAACATATATCATGGATTATATTCTGACTGTATTACTTTTAATTGTGATCAGGATATCGGATCAGGATATTGGTAGCATCCTGATGCAGTATCCTAGTAATAGCTAATTATTTCACGTGCAGATTAGTGAGGCATGCTTATAACGGTCAAGAAGACTGGTTCTCCTGAAGACTCGCACTAAGTGGTTGAGAAGTGAACGTTAAAGCCGCAAAGAAGGGGTCTCCAACGTTCGTAGGGGAATATTCGAAGCATCTCCCATTTTTAGCATATATTTTTATTTCATTTGCTATATAAGGGAATGATCGGATCAGTAGGAACACACAATTTTTTCCGTACACTTCTGCTCTCTACTAGCTACAATCACTCACAAACACTTACACTTGTACTCGAATCTCATTGTAACACTTAGTTGATCCTGATGATGAGTATCCTGATGAGGATCCTAAGTCCTGGACGGCCCCAATCATGAAATATCTCGAAGAAGGACATATCCCAAAGGATGAGAATCCTAAGGCTTTCAGGATGAAGGTATCTCGATTCACTATTATAAATAATGTTTTATATAAGAGGTCTCTTGCAGGACCATACCTGAGGTGCTTGGAGGATCCCGAAACTAAGGAAATACTTCAAGATATACACGAAGGGGATTGTGGCAACCATACTAGGGGCAGATCGTTATTCTCAAAGGTGCTAAGGACAGGATATTATTGGCCAACGATGAGGAAAGATGCTGCAGAATATGCTCGAAGATGTGATGCGTGTCAAAGGCACAACAATATACTGCATCAACCTGCTGAACCACTATATCCTATTGCTTCCCCTTGGCCATTCATGAAATGGGGTATGGACATAGTGGGAAAGTTGCCAAAATCTCCGGGAGGAAAGGTTTTTATGCTGGCAATGACGGATTATTTCTCCAAGTGGGTTGAAGCTGAGGCATTTGTTCAAGTCAAAGACCAAGAAGTAGTATCCTTCATAAAGAGGAATATCCTGACCAGGTTTGGGATACCAGCTGAGATAATTAGTAACAATGGCACTCATTTTATTAGTAAGAGGACTATCGATTTTTGTATGAGTTGGGGAATCAAAATGATCACATCTACTCCGGTACATCCTCAAGTAAATGGGCAAGCAGAATCCTCAAACAAGATAATACTCAACAATTTGAAGAAAAGATTAGGAGCTAAGAAAGGAAGATAGGCAGAAGAATTACCATTTGTCTTATGGGCTGATAGGACAACAGTAAAAAGTACAACTGGGCAAACCCCATTTTCCTCAGTATTTGGAGCAGAAGCAGTGATCCGAACAGAGATGGTGATACCTACATCAAGATCTAACCTCCGGGATCCTGAGAAGAATCCTGAAGCTCTATGCCAAGAATTAGATACTGTCGACGAGACAAGGGATACGACAAGGTTAAGAATGGAAGCATACCAACAGAGGATATCCAGAGCATATAACAAAAATCTAAGGACTAGAAGGTTTCAAGTTGGAGATTGGGTATTAAGCAAAGCTTTTCAGAACACTACTAACCCTACTGATGGAAAGTTAGCTCCGAAATGGGAAGGACCATATGAGATTGAATCGGAATCTGGAAAAGGAGCATATAGGCTTAAGAATATGGAGGGGGATATATTGCCAAGATCCTGGAATGCTATACACCTCAAAGCCTATTTCAAGTGAGTTTAGAATCTAATTTCTAACTCAGAATGGTATGAATTCTATCTCTTTTAAATTTAATTGATTTTATTTATTCTTTTGAACCCATTACTGACTTAAGCATCGGAGGGGTGTTAGCCAAGCTAACACCCACCTTAGTTTGAAGGTGTTTTGTAGGATATGCCTCAGGATATTACTCCTGGATATATGCTTAAGATGAATTGAAAGATTAGAGGATTGGCCCCCTCTCTCATGTTTAAGGGATCCTGATCCCTTCAAAGGTTTAAAGGTATTCACCTTTCTCTCAAATTGGGTTTAAACACCCCGCCTGGACTGCAAGTTATCTGGGAGTAGTTCAAGATAGTGGGACTAGTCCATGTAAAAGTGGCTGACAATTTCGTTGTTATTGGCTACTTCCTGGATCCTAAAGGTATATGAGGATTGATCACCCTCTCTCACGAAAGGGTATTTTCATACTCTCTAAGGTTAAAAGGTTTTCACCTTTCTAAGTCTTGGATTTTATACACTCCAGCCTGTAGCGCACGAAAATTTGAGAATATCCCCAGCATATTTAGGGTTTATCCCCAGAATATTGAGGATCTATCTCCAGGATATTTAGGGTCTATCCCCTGTAATACTAAAGTTGTATACAATTGTGAAATCAGTTATGATTGATGCACAAAAATTCCTAAGTGTTTGAAAACAACATGTACATGGGGACATTCCTACTAAGGCACTGTGAACAATTCAAAAGATCGAATTTGGAGTTGGTTTACTAAGTCTCTCAGTCTGGGGACATCTTCGATGGAAAATTTGCAAAAGGATTGAAGTTTAGGGATTGAGATATATTTTATTTCTGGTATGATCTCTCCTTTTTGTTCTTTGGAAGCCTTATTCAAATTATCTAGGTTTTGAAACTATGTTTGATAATACTCTTGATGGAGTATTTATGGGTATCCTGACTAGGATATATTCTCAGGATATTTGGTCAGAATATTTGAAATATTGTACTAAGACTAAAAATTAAAACTACATTCAAATCAAATAACATATAACAAGCTTTGCAAAATAAGAATGAACAATAATGAATAAGGCCAAAAAATGTTAGTTTATTATTAACATTGAAGAAGGTTGTGCTTTTGGTTTCATCTCAAACCGAGACCCATCCACCAAAAGCACAATTAGTTTTTAACCATATCTACTTAACAGTTGAAGGTTTCATCTTGAAACCCAAGATCCATCCGCCTCCAACTGTTATATTGTTCAAAATAAAACATACTAACGATTGATGACCAAGGGCTTCCTCCGGAAACTCAGGATCCCTCCACCTTTGGCCATCAAATTGTTCTAAAAGTGCAGGAAAGTAAATTGTTTAACAGATAGGAAACTAAATTGTTTAACAACCACAAACCATCAAATTTAAAAAGTGGGCTCCGGCCTAGGCATCAACATCCATCATCGCCCACTTCGCTGTCTTCAAGCAGCACCACATTCTTCAAGCATAGCATACTCACCAGCATCCGGTCCAACATCCTTCCCAGCATCCTTTTCAGCATAACCACCAGCATCAGCCACCTTCTCAGCCACCTTAGCAGGTTCCTCAACAACAGGCTATGCAGGAAGCTCCTCGGGATTTCCACCGAGGTCCCTCAACTTGGTCTCCCAAGCCTCAACATTCCAAGAAGGGCATTCAAGGCCCATGGCTTTGGCCTCATAAGTCATCTTTAACCTGGCTTGAAGGAGGGAAATTACAACAGACCCTTTGAGGCCTTCTCGGTAAGTGTTCATATCCTGCTGGTATTGAAGATGGGCGGCGTCTAGCTTGGCTTGAGCATCTTGGTTAGCCTTGTTGATAGCAGCTTAATTCTCCTGGGTCATCGCCTTGTATTTGTCCTCATAATGTTGTGACTTGGCAGCGGCAGCGACAGTGGTCTCTGCCTTCGTCAGTTTAGTCTCCAACATTTTATTCAAACCACATGTGTCCTCATAGAGGAACACTAGTCGCTCAAGACCCTGCAATCATGTGAACAAGTATTAGTATTGTTTTGGTTAAAAATCAGGCTAAGATAATGTAACCAAATCTTTGTTGTGAGGAATGATGCTTGAATCAACGAACAATGTAAAGGATAACTCGGAAATGTAATGAACAAATGATAAAATGATTTATACGAGGAAAAAGCCCTTGATCAAGAGTTGATCTCCGGCATAAAAAACCTCGGGTGATGGAAACTACCGATCACCAACTAAGATTAATCGAAAGAAGTTTACAACTCAGGATGATAACAAGCTTGTTACAAGGATCACTAGTGTGCAATGTGCAAAAATGTATGAAATCGCCAAGTAGTATTTGAGAGCTGATTGAGAGCTGTTACGAGAGTGTGTGCGTTTGCCAAAATTAGCCAAGTGTTCTAACTCAAGCTTGTTATCCCCATTTTAAATTAGAAATACTCAACTAACTAACTATCAGCAAATTGTGCAAGCTCCCCACGATCTCCATAATGTCCACAAGAACCAAGCACGTGCGGAATATTGAGGGAATATGCTCCAGGAATTTCGGTGAGACTTGGTCTATGCCTTTGCTCCTGCAAAACAAGCTTACGTATAATGAAGACAATTGTTAGTATAAGGATAACAATAAGGATCCTGAATCCTGATCCTGCAACACCTACTGAGGATCCTTAATTCAAACAGAATTGAGGATCCATGATCCTGGCAGCACTTGAGGATCCGTGATCCTTAGGATTCGAAAATCCTCCCCTAACAATTGCCCCGAAAATATAAGGAGTAAAGTGTAAATTAGTGAGTTATATTTTCTTGATCTTATCTGCAACAAACTAACGGATATATAGCCGTTAGGATCTAACTATCCGTTGCAGATCCTACGTCATTGAAACAACATCCCTGCAGAATCATCATTGTAAATTCAAGTTAGAGATAAGGGTTAGGAAGCCTTTAAATTCGTGCGTTACACCCTTTAAATCCTCATTCGAAGATGAAGCAGGTACTTCTCTCCCCTTTCTCTCTTCTCCTTCTTACTCTGTTCTTCTTTGAAACCCTTGAATCACGATGAAGTTACGATCATCCCCTGCCAAGGATCACCAGAAAGATAGTCATTTGAAAAGCCAAGGGATCATCAAAGATTCTCCGAAGGAACGTTGCTGCTTTACTGATCCTGATATCGACATGATTCGTCATTGTTTTCCGGCAGACTCTGTCTTTAAACCTTTTGACCCTACCGCCTTGAGTGACTTCATTTCTGCAACATGGGTTGCTTTTCCGGTTACCCCATTTCTCATAGGATACTCCTATCCTTTCCCTGCTTTTACCCAGTCTTTCTTCTCCCTTACCGGCATATCCTATATCCAGGCTATGCCAATGATGTGGAGGGTTTTATATACCCTCGTGAGAATCATTGCGCAGGAGGATATAGAGTTGGGAATGTCTGAACTTGCTAAACTGTACAACCTTGTGAGCCATGGTTCACACCGCTTTTTATTCAAACACAAACCCGGTGAACCTCATCCAATCCTGAAAACCACCAAGAATGACACCAACTGGAAGAAACGTTTCTTTTTCGTTAGGAGGGATTCTATCCCAGATGGGAAGGATCTCCCCTTAAAGTGGACCACTCATGGTAGGATAGAGGATCCTTATAGAAGGATCACAGGATACCCTGTTTCTGCTAAGGATCACTAACCCCTTTGTTTCTATTTTGTAGCTATTTCTGTTTCACATATCATTCCATCACCTGCAACCAAAGAGAGGATCACCGCTTTCCGGAATCTTGATCCTGCAGTAAGGTCATTTCAAGCAAACACCAAGGATTCTCAAGAAGTATCCTCAGGCTCTGTTACAATGTCAAGTAAGTATCCAAGTTTATATATGGTTAAATGTTGAAATGCAAATAAAACAAGAATACTTATCTGTTGTTTTGGATTGATAGGTGCTGGAAAATCCTCAAGGTCGGCCACCCGCTTCAGTGTCAGTGATCTTAGCACTGTGGCTCCCCGTTCTGGAAAAAAGAAAACTGCTGCTAGCCCAAGTACCATAGTCCCCAAGCCTGTCACCTCCAAGGGGGGAAAGAAGAGGAAGGCCTCTGAAGCTGACAATCTTGAAGGCTTGCCTCTTATCCTCCACCAGTTCCAAGAATACTTTGCTGATGTAAGGATCCCTGATTCTGCTTGATTATCCTGCCCACTTGAGGATGACGGATCCTGAACTTTACCTTGTCTTTTTACAGAAATTCGCCGAGATCGAAATGCTGTTTGATGCATATGTTGAGGAGGCGGAGCAAAAGCATCTGGAGTATCAAAAATTCTTCCTGGCTAAGGATAAAACCATCTCCTCCCTCGAGAAAGACCTCAATCAGGCAACGAAGCAGGTGGTCCTGGCCCAGATAAATGCTGATCATTAGAAGCATGATCTGCTGGAGGATGCTAAAGTCTCTTCTGCCATCACCATGTACAAAATCATGCTGCAAATGGCCCAGGAGGCTGAGGATCCTGACTTTGACAGGACCACTTGGGACAAGGAGGGCTGGAAGGCAAAGCTGGCTGAGCTAGAGGATGAGGAGGAGGCTACCGAGGTCTTGGCGATTGAGGCAAGTGGCAGCGGGAAGGATCAAGCTGGTGGTGATGATGCTGGTGGTGATGCAGCCAATGTGTGAGCTGCAGAAATGGACGATGATGGACATTTCTAGACGCGGCCGGAGCCCATTTTTTAGGATTTGGTAGTGGTTTTTTGGTTATGATGTTTTTAAACAATGATGGGTTGTAACATCTAAACAATAGCTGTTAGTGTGGAGGGATCCTCTGTTTGGGGGATGAAACCACTTGTTATCCTGCCATCTTTTATTTCCTGCACTTTTAAGACCTGTTAACAATGGACACCCTTTGCCAACCCAAGTGGACGGGCCACGTATTGCTGGTAGAAACTTGGGTTGGCAATTTTGACAACCTTAAAAGGGTTTAACTTTTGTGAATAAATAAAACTTTAACTTTTTGGTTATTTCCCGTGTTGTTATCCTTGTGAATTCTTTATTTTTCTACTGTTGTTATTCACTTTCTTTGAATTTGTAAGTAAAGAATAAAGGTTTAATAAATCATGTTTAAAATTTTTAGGATATGATCAAGGATCAAATATCCTATAGTCGACAAATTCAGAAAAGTTATGTAACTTAAGGATCATTAGTTCTGTTGTCAAAGGATAAGGGTCACTTATATGAATAATGAATAAAATCCAAGTTATTAAGGATCCTACCTGAGAATCCAAGTTAGGGTCCTAACCCTTTAACATTTATAATCAGGATAACCAAGAGACAAACCTTAGTAAAAGGTAAGGATCAGGAATCCTTAGCTGTTTAACTTCAAAAACCTGAAACAGAACATAACTTGGGACCAAGCCAATATAAGAGAAGAGTTAGTAACAGGGGACAAGCCCAACAATTCTGGGGACAAACCCAATATACTGGGGACAAGCCCAAAGGATAATTGGGGACAAGCCCAAAGGAACTTGTGTAAACTGGAGTATGGCCCTCACTGGCGACTATCCAAACTTGTGCGACATGAAAATGCCGAAACCTTAGCTAACGTGAAAACGTTAGAAACCTTAGGAACAGATGTATGGTACGTCTACCATTATACGTAGGATCCTGGACACAGCCAGTACAATGAAATTGTCAGCCCCTAAAGCGAGTACTGGTCCCATTGCCATGAACTGTACCAGGATCATCGTGCGCTACTGGCGATAATGGGGACGGGCCCAAATAACTGGGGTCAAGCCAAAATAACTGGATACCTCTGTGGATACTCAATCCTTTGTTAAGGATACCTAAACCTTCTGCAAAACTCAGAATCAAGTGAAAGGAGGATAAAGGATCCAGGATCCTTATCCTTGTATATAGGATAATTAAAGAATGAAATAGATTGAAATTAGATCATTACCAGGATGAGGATCACCTATCTTCTAAGGATCCTTCAAGGATACTTGTTATGAAAATAGCTAAGGATCATGGATCCTTATTACATGAAGTATTTCTTCAAATGGACAGCATTCCAAGCTCTTGGTAGCAAATCACCTTCCATTGTTAGCAATCTATATGCCCCCTTTCCTGCCTCAGATTCAATCAGGTAGGGGCCTTCCCACTTTGGTGCCAACTTTCCATCAGCAGGATTTGTGGTATTCTGAAATGCTTTCCTTAATACCATATCACCAACTTGGAATTTCCTGATGCTGACATTTTTGTTGTAGGCTCCAGCCATCCTTTGTTGATAACTAGCCATCCTTATCCTTGCCAAATCCCTGAGTTCTTCTATAGTATCCAAGTCTTGAACCAAGTTTTCAGCATTTCCCTCAGGATCACAGATGCTTGTTCTTGCAGTAGGAACCACCATCCCTGTAGGGATCACTGATTCTACCCTAAATACCAAAGAAAATGGAGTTTGGCCAGTAGCATTCTTGGGAGTTATCCTATCAGCCCATAGTACATAAGGTAGTTGTTCTGCCCATTTTCTTTTCTTGGACCCAAGCTTTTTCTTCAAGTTGTTAATGATGATCTTGTTGGATGATTCTGCTTGACAATTAGCTTGTGGGTGGACTGGTGTTGATGTTATCATCTTAATCCCCCAGCTGTCACAAAAGTTAGTAGTTCTACCCCCAATAAATTGGGATCCATTATCACAAACAATTTCAGAAGGGATACCAAATCTAGTAATAATATTTATTTTAATAAAGGATATCACTTCCTTTTCTCTGACTTGAGCAAAGGCTTCCACCTCTATCCACTTGGAGAAGTAATCAGTCATAGCAAGCATGAATACTTTTCCATCAGGTGCCTTAGGAAGCTTACCAACTATATCCATTCCCCATCTCATAAATGGCCAAGAAGAGGATATAGGATGCAAAAGCTCTGCTGGTTGATGAAGGATATTACTATGTCTCTGACAAGGATCACACTTTCTGGCATAATCCACAACATCCTTCTTCATAGTAGGCCAATAGTATCCTGTTCTCAGGATCCTTGAGAATAATGCCCTGCCCCCAGTGTGGTTTCCACAATCTCCTTCATGAAAATCCTTTAGGACTTCTTGGATTTCAGGATCCTCAGTGCATCTTAGATATGGTCCTGCAAGATATCGTTTATATAACATATTATTCAATATTGTAAACTGCGATATCTTAATTTTAAAAGCCCTGGGGTTTTCTCCTGTTGGAATCTCTCCATGCTGGATATATCTCATGATTGGAAGGATCCATGATCCTGAATGAGATTGTGTATCATCACTAGGGATGATTGCAGAGTCCTCTCCTATCTCTATGGCGACATGATCCTCAATAGCGGGGGTTAGGATGTGGATAATAGGGATCCTGATATCATCTGGAATCTTCAAGGATGATCCTAGATTGGCCAATGCATCAGCTTCTGCACTCTCTTCCCTTGGTACCTGTGTCAAACTAAAGGAAACAAATGAGAGTGCCAATTCTTTGACTATCTCTAAATATTTGATTAGCTTTTCACATTTCACTGCATAGGATCCATTAAAGTGATTAGTAATTAACAATGAATCTACATGTACCTCAAGATACCTGATCCTCATATGCTTGGCAATTTGCAAACCAGCTATCAAGGCTTCATATTCAGCCTCGTTGTTAGTAGTTTGAAATTCACAAGCTATGGAGTGGGGTATTATGTCCCCCTGTGGCGATTTTAGTAGTATTCCAAGTCCAGTTCCTTTGACATTAAAGGCTCCATCAGTGAAGAGTATCCAAGGATCCTTAGTTTCTTCAAGCTGTTGGACTTCTAACTCAGCTTCCCTTTGCAAGTCACTACTGAAATCTGCCACAAAGTCAGCTAAGGCTTGGGATTTAATGGCAGTTCTAGGCTCATATCTTATATCATAAGCACTAAGCTTCACTGCCCATTTTGCCATCCTTCCTGACATTTCAGGTTTCCTGAGAACATTCTTAGTTGGAAAATTAGTCTTGACAATAATGGCATGAGTTTCAAAATAATGTCTTAATTTAGTAGATGCCATAATTAATGCAAGGATAAGTTTTTCTAAATGTGAATACCTAGATTCAGCATCAAGCAAACTTTTACGTACATAATAGACAGGATGTTGTGTACCTTGGTGATCCTTAACAAGGACTGCACTTACTGCTTTAGAGGATACCGCCAGATATAAGGATAATATATCCCCTTTTTCTGGTTTCATTAAGGCAGAAGCTGAGGATATGTAATCCTTAAGGGCATTGAGAGCATTTTCATGCTTTTCAGTCCACTCAAATTTCTTGTTCTTCCTCAAAATGTCATAGAATTCCTTGCATTTTTCTGAGGATTTGGATATGAACCTATTCAAGGCTGCGATCCTGCCTGTCAATCTTTGCACATCCTTGGCGTTGGCAGGAGATTTGATATTCACAATAGCCTTAATTTGCTCTGGAGTTGCTTCAATGCCTCTTTTTGTCACCATATAGCCTAGGAATTTACCTGCTTTAAAACCAAAGTGACACTTGGAAGGATTTAGTTTCATATTAAATTTATCAAGGATATTGAATGCCTCCTCCAAGTCTCTAAGGTGATCCTCAACTTTCTTGGACTTAACCACCATGTCATCTATATAGACTTCCATAGTGTGTCCAATTTGTTCCTTGAACATCATATTGACTAGCCTTTGATAAGTAGCACCTGCATTCCTTAGTCCAAATGGCATAACAATATAACAATATATACCAGTTGGGGTCATAAGGTTGTATCCTCTTGATCAGATGGTTCCATCTGAATCTGTTGAAATCCAGATGAAGCATCCATAAAAGTCAACAACTCATGACCCGCGGTAGCATCCACCATGGAGTCAATGTGGGGTAATGGGAAAGGATCCTTGGGACATGCCTTGTTTAAATCAGTGAAATCAACACATACCCTCCACTTTTCATTTTTCTTTTGAACAACAACCACATTGGCTAACCACCTTGGATACTTAACCTCTCTTATCATACCTGCTCGGAGTAGTTTATCTACTTCTTCCTGGATAATAGCATTCCTTTCAGGTGCAAACTTCCTCCTTTTTTGATGAATTGGCTTGAATGACCTGTCAATGCCAAGTTTATGAGTAATTATATCTTTAGATATACCTGTCATGTCCTCATGCTTCCAGGAAAAGGTAGTTTTTCTCATTTTAAGGAAGGATACTAGATCATGTTCAATGTTGCTGAGGATCCCTGATCCTATGAAGACTATGGATTCAGGATCATGAGGATCCATAAGGATTTCTTTCACATCCTGCTTTCTTGCCTCCAAGACATCTCTTGGAGGAAGCTTTAATTGCTATTGCTCCCTTGGTCTTGAGGCTGGTTTCATTGATGGCGTGTAGCAATTCTTAGCTTCTTGTTGACCACTCTCAATTTTAACCACCCCCCATGGACTAGGAAGCTTTACGCACTGATGATAGGTAGATGGGACTGCCTTCATGTCATGTATCCATGGCCCGCCAAGGATAACATTACAACAGGATAAGCAATCTATAACACAAAATTTTTGATAAGAATGGAGTCCTTCAATATAGATGGGGAGTTTGATGTCCCCCAATGTATTCTTGGTTTCTCTGCTGAATCCCACAAGAACTGAGGATCTTGGGACAATGTCTGAGGATCCTGGACATCAACACGATCATCCTTATCAAAGGTTATAACTTTCTCCTTCATAACAGTAGAGGTTCGAATGAGTCTATTCCCGTTATCCATCTTGGTTTCCTTAGCATGTCTCTTTGCTGCTGAAAAGGAAGTACCACAAATGTCTGATCCACCCGAAATGAAGTTTATAACTTGTGCATCAGCTGGAGGGGCAGGAGCTCTTTCTGGAACCATTTCAGGATCCTGGATCCTTGACTTTTTTCTTCCCAAAAGCTCTTTCAAGTGCCCCTTGCTTAACAAGTAACTAATTTCTTTTCTAAGTGCAATACACTCTTCAGTGAGATGCCCAAAATCCTCATGATATGCATACCACTTGGACTTGTCCTTTGTAGCAGCTGGTTTATCACTTTTCCTTGGCCATCTTGCTTTCTTACCTAGATTATTCTGGTTATCAGACTTGTTGTAGGACTTGAACTTGTTATTCTTGAAATAGGATCCTTGCTTTTCCTGTTTCGAGGATCCTGCCAATCTCTCCTGGATCCTTTTATCATCCTCTAATCGGATGAATCTAAGGGCCCTGGTTCTTACTTCATCAAGATTCCTACATGGGGTCATAACAAGATCATCATAGAATAATGAATCCCTAAGCAAACCCATTTTAAAGGCTTCCACAGCCGTAGCTATATCCAGATTAGGGATATCTAAGGATTCTTTACTAAACTTAGTGTTGTAATCCCCGAGTGATTCATTTTGACCTTGTGTTACCCTATATTGATCACTAGTTAAACGTTTAAATTTTCTGCTACATGAGAACTGACTATTAAATAGATTAACTAGATTAGCAAATGAAGTAATAGAGTAAGGGGAAGACTTAGCAGCCATTTAAGAGCTGATCCTGTGAGTGTGGATCCGAAACCCATGCATAGACATGCTTCTTTTAACCTCTCTGGGATGGGGTTGATCTCCATCCTCTCTCTATATTGAGCTACATGTTCTTCTGGATCCGTTGAACCATCATACAGCTTCATAGTTGGTATTTGGAACCTTTTGGGTATCTCAGCATCACAAATGGGTGGTGCAAAAAGAGATATCCTATGGCTCCCATCTGCAATTTCAGGGTTGGGCTTAACCACTCCTGGAACGCTGGATATCATATCCTTCAGCTTCTGTAATTCCCTAGCCATAGCTTGATTGATACCCGTATCCTGCATAGAGCCATGGTAAGTGTTATAAGAATTATTGAAAGTGTTACCTCCTAGGGGATTCAAGTTACGAATTGCAGATGTGAATCCATATTTACGGGATTCTGGTATGATTGAAGGACCAGAAGAGGCAATGGTCTGCATTGGAATGAAGTCTCCTTGATGAACATCTGTGCTTGGGGGTTGTATACTTCTCAAGAATCCTTGATCCTGAAAGATGTTGGATCCTTGATGTTGAGAGGATCCTTAAACCTAAAAGGATCCCTGAGGCTGAGAGGATCCTTGAACCTGAAAGGATCCCTGAGGCTGAGAGGATCCTTGAACCTGAAAGGATCCCTAAGGCTGAGAGGATCCTTGAACCTGAGAGGATCCTTGAACCATGGAGGATCCTTGAACCATGGAGGATCCTTGGACCCTAGAGGATCCTTGAACCTGAGAGGATCCTTGGACTGTGTGCATTCCCAAATATCCTCCCGAGCTGACGAAGGATCCCTGATGCCGAAAAGAGGATCCCGAAGGCTGAGAATAGGATCCTTGAGGTTGGAAGTGAGACCCAAAAGCCTGACTCATAGTTGTTGCTCCATAACGCCTTCCCAATGGTTTAGTTTGGTACTGGATGTCTAAGGCTGCAGATTGCTGGGCAGTTATAGCTGGAGTGTCGAAATCCAGTGACCTTGGTATCAGAGGAGAGTGATCCTCCCCTGATCTCTTTTGTTTATTGATGTCACCGATCTCCCAGAGTATCCTTTCATTGGTTTTTTCCTGCTCTTGTATGTGATCCCTCATCTGCAAAATCAAAGTAAAAAGATCACTAGTAGTAGGATTTGAAGAAACAGAAGAAGTTGGTGGTTTTGGAAAAATGGGGCTTTGTCTCTTTGCAGCATTTTCAGCATTCTTCTGGGATCCAGAAGGTGGTGGAGGCAAAGGAGGAACGCCCTGTGATGAACTCATTGCCGGCATTGAACTTGAAGTGCTCTTTGCTGAAGAAGCCATCTGCTTGGTTGTAATGAACCGAAATGATCACAAAAACAAGAATTTCTTAGGAAGGAAGCACCAATTGCCCCACGGTGGGTGCCAAACTGTTTTGGTTAAAAATCAGGCTAAGATAATGTAAAAAAATCTTGGTTGTGAGGAATGATGCTTGAATCAACGAACAATGTAAAGGATAACTCAGAAATGTAATGAACAAATGACACAAGGATTTATACGAGGAAAAAGCCCTTGATCAAGAGTTGATTTCCGGCATAAAAAACTTCGGGTGATGGAAACTACCGATCACCAACTAAGATTAATCAAAAGAAGTTTACAACTCGGGATGATAACAAGCTGGTTACAAGGATCACTAGTGTGCAATGTGCAAAAATGTATGAAATTGCCAAGTAGTGTTTGAGAGCTGATTGAGAGCTGTTACTGTTAGGGGAGGATTTTCAAATGATCAGTGATCCTCAATTACTGTTGGGTTTCATGATCCTCACTTCTGTTAGAATTGGTGATCCTCAGAAGTATTGCAGGATCAGGATCATGGATCATCTTAAGGATCCTTATACTAACGATTGTCTACTTTGAATATCACGTTGTTTTGCAGGAGTATCAGCTTGGACTTGGTCTTGGCGATATTCCTGGAGCATATTCCATGACTTATTCCGCACATGCTTACCTGAAAGTGGACGTTATGGAGTTCTTGGGGGACTTGCATGAATTGCGGAATGTTTGTTAGCTTAGATATTTTCCATTTTTAAAAGGGGTAGCGAGCTAAATAGAAAACACTTGGCTATTTTTTGCTACACACATATTAACAACTGCTCTCACCAGCTCTCGGCAATTTGCTTAGCAATTTCATACACTTTTCATACACCTTTTACACGTTACACTATAGTGATCCTTGTAATTAGCTCGCTATCATCCGAAGTTGTAACACATTTCTTGTTTAATTTGAGTTGGTGATCGGTAGTTTCCATCACCCGAGGTTTTTTATGCCGGAGATCATTCGTTGATCAAGGGCTTTTCCTCGTATAAATCTTTGTGTCACTTATTCATTACATTTCTAAGTGATCCTTATTCTTGTTCATCAATTCAAGCATCATACCTCACAACAGAAAGTTTGGTTGCATTATCATTGCTTGATTTTTGACCAAAAAAGTTTGGCGCCCACCGTGGGGCAATTGGTGCTTCATTCCTGAGAAGATTCATACTTTTGTGGTCATTTCGGTTCATAACAACCAGGCAAATGGCTTCTTCAGCGAAGAACACTTCAAACTTAATGCCGCCATTCAGTTCTTCACAACGCGTTCCTCCTTTGCCTCCACCACCTTCTGGATCCCAGAAGAATGCTGAGAATGCTGCGAAGAAACAAACCCCCATTTTCACAAAACCACCAACTTCTTCTGTTTCAACTAATCCTACTACTAATGATCTTTGTGCTCTGATTTTGCAGATGAGGAATCATGCACAAGAGCAGGACAAAACCAATGAAAGGATCCTCCGGGAGATCGATGAGATCAAGAAACAGAAGAAATCAGTGGAGGATCACTCCCCTCTGATGCCAAGGTCGCTGAACTTCGACACTCCAGTCATAACTTCACAACACTTAGCAGTTCCGGACGTGCAATACTTGGGTGAATTACCAGGAAGGCGTTATGGAACAGCAACTATGAGTCAGGCATTTGGCTCTCACTTCCAGCCTCAAGGATTCTCTTCTCAACCGTCAGGATCCTCTTCTCAGCATCAGGGATACTTCACGTCAGGAAGATATTTGGGAATGCATGCAGTTCAGGGATCCTCCCAGGTCCAAGGATCCTCCCAGGTCCAGGGATCCTCCCAGGTCCAGGGATCCTCCCAGGTCCAGGGACCCTCCCAGGTCCATGGATCCTCCCAGTAACAGGGATCCTCCCAGGTCCAAGGATCCTCCCAAATCCAAGGATCCTTCCCGGTCCAAGGATCCTCCCTTGTCCCAGGATCCTCTCTGGTTCCAGGATCCTTTCAGGTTCAAGGTTCATCTCAACTTCAAGGATCCAACGTCCTTCAGGATCAAGGATTCTTGAGAAGTACGCAGCCTTAGAGCTTGGACGTTCATCAAGGAGACTTCATACCAATGCAGACCATTGCTCCCACTGGTCCTTCAATCATGCCAGAGTCTCGTCAATATGGATTTACATCCGCAATTCCAAACATGAATCCTGTGGGAGGTAACACTTTTAATAATTCATATAACACTAACCATGGCTTAATGCAGGATACAGGTATTAATCAGGCTATGGCTAGAGAGCTACAGAAGCTTAAGGATATGATATCCAGTGTACCGGGAGTGGTTAAACCCATTCCTGAAATTGCAGATGGTAGCCATAGGATATCTCGTTTTGCACCACCCTTATGTGATGCTGAGATACCTAAAAGATTCCAGATACCATCTATGAAGCTGTATGATGGTTCGACGGATCCAGAGTAGCATGTAGCTCAATACAGGGAGAGGATGGAGATCAATCCAATTCCTGAAAGGTTAAAAGAAGCATGTATATGCAAGGGATTTGGATCCACACTTACAGGATCTGCTCTTAAATGGCTGCTAAGTCTTCCCCCTTACTCTATTACTTCATTTACTAATCTAGTTAATCTATTTAATAGTCAGTTCTCATGTAGCAGAAAATTTAAACGTTTAACTAGTGATCAATATAGGGTAACACAAGGTCAAAATGAATCACTCAGGGATTACAACACTAAGTTTAGTAAAGAATACTTAGATATTCCTAATTTGGATATTGCTACGGTTGTAGAAGCCTTTAAAATGGGATTGCTTGGGGATTCATTATTCTATGATGATCTTGTCATGACACCTGGCAGGAATCTTGATGAAGTAAGAACCAGGGCCCTTAGGTTCATTCGCCTAGAGGATGACAAAAGGATCCAGGATAGATTGACAGGATCCTCAAAACAGGAGAAACAAGGATCCTACTTCAGGAACAACAAATCCATGTTCTACAATAAGTCTGATAACCAGAATGTGCATTCAGTGGAACAAGAAGAGGATGATGAGGATTATCCTCCTATTTCTGAATACTGTTTTTCTGTTGATAACAATGACAAATCCTTGCAATGCAGATTCTAGGTGAGAAAGCTAGGTGGCCAAGGAAAAGTGATAAGCCAGCTACTACAAAGGACAAGTCCAAGTGGTGTGCATATCATGAGGATTTTGGGTATCTCACTGAAGAGTGTATTGCACTAAGAAAGGAAATTGGTTACTTGTTGAGCAAGGGGAAATTGAAGGAACTCTTGGGACGAAAGAAGTCAAGGATCCAGGATCCTGAAAGGATCCCAGAAAAGGCTCCTGCTCCTCCAGCAGATGCACAAGTTATAAACTTCATATCCGGTGGATCAGACATTTGTGGTACTTCCTTTTCAGCAGCCAAGAGACATGCCAAGGAAACCAAGATGGATAATGGAGACAGACCTGTCCGGACCTCCGTTGTCACCCAGGATAAAGTCATAACTTTTGATGAGGATGATCGTGTTGACGTCCAGGATCCTCATCATGATGGTCTTGTAATTACATTATTTATTTCTAACCACTTTGTTCGCAGGATCCTTATAGATGGAGGAAGTTCTGTGAACATCATTCTGCTTGATGTCCTCAAGAAGATGAATATCCCAGAGTCTGATATTATCCCAAGATCCTCAGTACTTGTGGGATTCAGTGGAGAAACTAAGAATACATTGGGGGACATCAAACTCCCAATCTATATTGAAGGATTGCATTCTTATTAAAAGTTTTGTGTTATAGATTGCTTATCATGTTGTAATGTTATCCTTGGCAGGCCATGGATACATGACATGAAGGTAGTCCCATCCACCTATCATCAATGTGTAAAGCTTCCAAGTCCTTGGGGAGTGGTGAAAATTGAGAGTGATCAACAAGAAGCTAAGAATTGCTATACCTCATCAATGAAGCCAGCTTCTAGACCAAGGGAGCAATAGTAATTAAAGTATCCTTCAAGAGATGTCTTGGAGGCAAGAGAACAGGATTTGAAGGAGATCCTCATGGATCCTGAGGATCCTGAATCCAAGATCTTCATAGGATCAGGGATCGTTAGCGACATCGAACAGGAGCTAGTATCCTTCCTTAAGAGAACGAAATCTACCTTTTCCTGGAAACATGAAGACGTGACAGGTATATCTAAGGATATAATTACTCATAAACTTGGCATTGACAGGTCATTCAAGCCTATACATCAAAAGAGGAGGAAGTTTGCACCTGAAAGGAATGCTATTATCCAGGAAGAGGTAGATAAGCTACTTCGAGCAGGTATGATAAGAGAGGTTAAGTATCCAAGGTGGTTAGCCAATGTGGTTGTTGTTCAAAAGAAAAATGGAAAGTGGAGGGTATGTGTCGATTTTACTGATTTAACCAAGGCATGTCCCAAGGATCCTTTCCCATTACCCCACATTGACTCCATGGTGGATGCTATCGCGGGTCATGAGTTGTTGACTTTTATGGATGCTTCATCTGGATTTCAACAAATTCAGATGGAACCATCTGATCAAGAGGATACAGCCTTTATGACCCCAACTGGTATATATTGTTATATTGCTATGCCATTTGGACTAAGGAATGCAGGTGTTACTTACCAAAGGCTTGTCAATATGATGTTCAAGGCACAAATTGGACACACTATGGAAGTCTATATTGACGACATGGTGGTTAAGTCCAAGAAAGTTGAGGATCACCTTAAAGACTTGGAGGAAGCATTCAATATCCTTGATAAATTTAATATGAAACTAAATCCTTCCAAGTGTCATTTTGGTGTTAAGGCAGGTAAATTCTTAGGATATATGGTGACAAAGAGGGGCATTGAAGCAAGTCCAGAACAAATCAAGGCTATTGTGAATATCAAATTTCCTGTCAATGCTAAGGATGTACAAAGATTGACAGGCAGGATAGCAGCCTTGAACATATTCGTATCCAAATCCTCAGAAAAGTGCAAGGAATTCTATGACATCCTGAGGAAGAACAAGAAATTTGAATGGACTGAGAAGCATGAAAATGCCCTTAAAGCTCTTAAGGATTACCTATCCTCAGCCCCAGCTTTGATGAAACCAGAAAAGGGAGATGTATTATCCTAATACTTAGCAGTATCCTCGAAAGCAGTAAGTGCGGTCCTTGTTAAGGATCACCAAGGTACACAACATCCTGTTTATTATGTAAGTAAGAGTTTACTTGATGCTGAATCCAGGTATTCACACTTAGAAAAACTTATCCTTGCATTAATTATGGCATCTACTAAATTGAGACATTATTTTGAGACTCATGCCATTATTGTTAAGACTAATTTTCCAATTAAGAATGTTCTCAGGAAACTTGAAATGTCAGGAAGGATGGCTAAGTGGGCCGTGAAGCTGAGTGCATATGATATAAGATATGAACCAAGGACTGCCATTAAATCCCAAGCCTTAGCTGACTTTGTGGCAGATTTTAGTAGTGACTTGCAAAAGGAAGCTGAGTTAGAAGTCCAACAACTTGAAAAGACTAAGGATCCTTGGATTTTCTTCACTGATGGAGCCTCCAATGTAAAAGGAACAGGACTTGGAATACTACTAAAATCGCCACAGGGGGACATAATAGCCCACTCCATAGCTTGTGAATTTCAAACTACCAATAATGAGGCTGAGTATGAAGCCTTGATAGCTGGTTTGCAAATTGCTAAGCATATGAGGATCAGGTATCTTGAGGTACATGTAGATTCATTATTAATCACTAATCACTTTAATGGATCCTATGCTGTTAAAGGTGAAAAGCTAATCAAATATTTGGAGATAGTCAAAGAATTGGCACTCTCTTTTGTATCCTTTAGTTTGACACAGGTACCAAGGGAAGAGAATGCAGAAGCTGATGCATTAGCCAATCTAGGATCATCTTTGAAGATCCCTGAGGATATCAAGATCCCTATTATCCATATCCTGACCCCTGCTATCGAGGATCATCCAGCTATGGAGATAGGAGAAGATTCTGCAGTCATCCCTAGTTATGATACTCAATCTCATTCAGGATCATGGATCCTCCCAATCATGAGATACAAACAACATGGAGAAATTCCTACAGGAGAAAACCCAAGGGCTTTCAAAACTGAGGTATCTCAATTTACAATATTGAATAATATGTTGTATAAACGATCTCTTGCAGGACCATATCTAAGATGCATTGAGGAGTCTGAAATCCAAGAAGTCCTAAAGGATTTCCATGAAGGAGATTGTGGAAACCACACTGGGGGCAGGGCATTATTCTCAAGGATCCTGAGAACAGGATACTATTGGCCCACTATGAAGAAGGATGCTGTAGAGTATGCCAAGAAGTGTGATCCTTGTTAGAGGCATAGTAATATCCTTCACCAACCAGCAGAACTCTTGCATCCTATATCCTCTTCTTGGACATTCATGAGATGGGGAATGGATATAGTTGGAAAGCTTCCTAAGGCACCTGGTGGAAAACTATTCATGCTTGCTATGACTGATTACTTCTCCAAGTGGATAGAGGCTGAAGCCTTTGCTCAAGTCAGAGAAAAGGAAGTTATATCCTTTATTAAAAAGAAACATTATTACTAGATTTGGTATCCCTTCTGAAATTGGTTGTGATAATGGATCCCAATTTATTGGGAATAGAACTACTAACTTTTGTGACAGCTGGGGGATTAAGATGATAACATCAACACCAGTCCACCCACAGGCTAATGGTCAGGCAGAATCATCCAACAAGATCATCATTAACAATTTGAAGAAGAAGCTTGGATCCAAGAAAGGAAAATGGGCAGAAGAACTACCTTATGTACTTTGGGCTGATAGGACAACTCCCAAGAATGCTACAGGCCAAACTCCATTTTCTTTGGTATTTGGGGCAGAATCAGTGATCCCTACAGAGATGGTGGTTCCAACTGCAAGAACAAGCATTCGTGATCCTGAAGAGAATGCTGAAAACTTGGTTCAAGACACAGATACTATAGAAGAAATCAGGGATTTGGTAAGGATAAGGATGGCTAGTTATCAACAAAGGATGGCTGGAGCCTACAACAAAAATGTCAGGATCAGGAAATTCCAAGTTGGTGATATGGTATTAAGGAAAGCATTTCAGAATACCATCAATCCTGCTGATGGAAAGCTAGCACCAATGTGGGAAGGCCCCTATTTGATTGAAGCTGAAGCAGGTAAGGGGCATATCGATTGCTAACAATGGAAGGTGATTTGCTACCAAGAGCTTGGAATGCTGTCCATTTGAAGAAATATTTCATGTGATCAGGATCCATGATCCTTACATGACAAGTATCCTTGAAGGATTCTCACAGAACAGATGATCCTCATTTTGGTAACATTCTAATCTCAAACTATTTCATTCTTTTATTTTCTTATGTAAGGATAAGGATCCTGTATCCTTTATCCTCCTTTCACTTGATTCTGAGTTTTGAAGGTTCAGGTATCCTTAACTAAGGATTGAGTGTCCACAGAAGTATCCAGTTATTTGTTGACCCCCGTTATTTGGGCTTGACCCCAGTTATTTGGGCTTGACCCCAGTTATTTGGGCTCGACCCCAGTTTGGGCCTGTCCCCAGTTTCGCCGGTAGCGCACGATGATCCTGGTATAGTTCATGGCAATGGGACCAGTACTCGCTTTAGGGGCTGACAATTTCATTGTACTGGCTATACTCAGGATCCTATGTATAATGGTAGACGTACCATACATCCGTTCCTAAGGTTTCTAACGTTTTCACGTTAGCTAAGGTTTTGGCATTTTCATGTCACTAAGTTTGGATAGTCGCCAGTGAGGGCCATACTCCAGTTTACATACGATCCTTTGGGCTTGTCCCCAGTTATCCGTTGGGCTTGTCCCCAGTTATCCTTTGGGCTTGTCCCCAGTTATCCTTTGAGCTTGTCCCCAGTATATTGGGCTTGTCCCCAGAATTGTTGGGCTTATCCCCAGTTACTAACTCTTATCTTATATTGGCTTAATCCCATGTTGTATCCTATTTCAGGTTTTTGGAGATAAACGACCAAGGATCCTTGATCCTTACTTTCTACTGAGGTTTGTCTTTTGGGTTATCCTGATTATAAGAGTTAAAGGATAGGATCCTAACTTGGATTCTCAGGTATGATCCTTAAATATTTTGATTTTATTCATAATTTATTTGAATAACCCTTATCTTTTGACAACTGAACTTATGATCCTTAAACTATATTACTTTTCGAAACTTATCGATTATGGGATATGTGATCCTTGATCATATCCTAAACTTTTTGGGGATATTTCTTAAATTTATTCTTTACTTGATAAGTTTAAAAAAAATGAACATCACAACAGTTTTAAAGTAAAATATTAACAAGGATATCAACACAGGATAAGCCAAAAAGTTAAAGTTATTTTATTCACAAAAGATTAAACCCTTTAAGGTTATTAAAATTGCCTACCCACGTTTCTACCAGCAAAACGTGGCCCGTCCACATGGGTTGGCAAAGGGTGTCCATTGTTTAAGGGTCTTGGTAGTGCAGGAATCAAAAGACGGCAGGATCACAATGGCTTCATCCCCCAAACAGAGGATCCCTCCACCATTTGTAATCCTACCTATTGTTCGAAGGATCCATGATCCTTAGCCCTAATTACTATTGTTTAAGTATAACCCATCATTGTTCAACAAAAAACACCATAACCAAAACAAACTATCAAACTTAAAACAAATGGGCTCCGGCTACGTCTAGAAATGTCCTTCATCGCCCATTCATGCAGCCTACACCTTCACTGTATCATCATCTCCTCCAGCTCCTGTATCCTTCGCCTGATCCTTGCCACTATCACCAGCCTCGATTGCCAGAACCTCATCAGCCTCATCCTCATCCTCTAACTCAGCCAGCCTAGCCTTCCAGCCTTCCAGGTCCCAGTTGCTCCTGTCAAAGGCAGGATCCTGAGCTTCTTGGGCCATCTGTAGCTTGGTCTTGTACATGGCAATGGCAGCGGAGACCTTAGCATCCTCCGTGATCTCGTGCTTCTCATAGTCAGCATTGATCTGGGCTACAACCATCTTAGTCTTGGCATCAGTGAGATCCTCTTCGAGGGAAGCAATCTTGTGATCCTTGAGCACCGCCACTTTTTGGAGGTCAGAGTATTTCTCCTCAAGCTCTTCAACATTCCCAACATAGTCCTCGATTTCGGCAAATTTCTGCAAAACAAGACAATGCAAAGTTAGGATCACATGATCCTCAAATGGGCAGGATAATCAAGTTAAGTCAGTGATCCTTACATCGGCAAAGTACTCGAGGAACTGATGGCGGATCAGAGGCAAGCCTTGTAGGTTCTCAGCTTCAGAGGTCTTCCTCTTCTTTCCACCTCTTCCCTTCGAAGTGGTTGCCTTGGGGATTGTGACGGAGGGGCTAGCAGAAGACTTTTTCGTGGAGGATCGGACATTGTCAAGATCAGTGACACTGAATTTGGAGGCAGATTTTGAAGATTTCCCAGCACCTACACACCCAAAACAGATAAGTATCCATATCCTAATTCTATTTAATTATTTATTTAAACATTTAACTATACAAAAAACAGGATACTTACTTGACATAGTGACAGAACCTGAGGATACCTCTTGAGAATCCTGGGTATTTGCTTTAAATGATCTTATTTCAGGATGAAGCCTCTGAAAAGCATCAAGCCTTTCCTTCGTGGCAGGTGTTGTAATAAGGTGTGCAACAGAAATAGCTGCAAGAAAGGAACAAAAGTACATTAGTGATCCTTAGACAAAAACAAGGTCATCTGGTGATCCTCCTCAGGATCCTCTATCCTACCATGGGTGCTCCAGTTCCTTGGCAGATCCTTTCCATCAGAAATAGAATCCCTTCTGACAAAGAAAAAACGTCGTTTCCAGTTGGTATCATTTTTAGTGGCTTTGAAGATTGGGTGTTCTTCGCCGGGTTTACAAGGTCATACATCTCTGCCAACTCCGACATTCCAAGAGCAATCCCTTCTTGCTCAATGATCCTTTCAAGGGTATATAAGACCCTCCAGATCATTGGCTTAGCTTGAATGTAGGAAATGCCGGTGAGGGAGAAGAAAGACTGGGTGAATTCAGGGAAAGGATACGAGTATCCTATTGTGAAAGGAGTGACCGGAAAAGCTACCCATGTTTCAGAAATATAATCACTTAGAACGGTGGAGTCAAATGGCTTGAAATCGGTGTTTGCCGGAAAGCAACGGCAGATTCTGTCTATTTGTGGATCAGTGAAGCAGCACCTTTCATTCGCCGAATCTTTGATGATCCCCTGGCTCTTAAGAGGACTGTCCTTCTTGTGATCCTTAGCCGGTGAGGATCTTAGCATCATCTTGATTATGAAGAAGGTGAAGAAAGAAGGAGCAGAGAAAGAAAACGTAAAGGAAGAAGAGGAAGAGAGATACCTGCTTGATCTTCGAATGTGAATTTAAAGGGAGTTTCTCTTGAATTTAAATGCGGATTGATCCCTATCTCTAACTCCTATTTATAATGATGATCTTGCAGGATAGTCACTTCAGTGACGTCATGCTCGTAAGGCTAGTCCGATTACAACGGCTAGTTATCCGTTGATTGATTGCGGATAAGAACATAAAATATAACTCGTTATTTACACTTTTACTCCTTATATTTTGGGGGCAATTGTTAGGGGATGATTTTTAAATGATCAGTGATCCTCAATTACTGTTAGGTTTCATGATCCTCACTTCTGTTAGAATTGGTGATCCTCAGAAGTATTGTAGAATCAGGATCATGGATCATCTTAAGGATCCTTATTTTAACGATTGTCTACTTTGAATATGACGTTGTTTTGCAGGAGTACCAGCTTGGACTTGGTCTTGGCGATATTCCTGGAGCATATTCCATGACTTATTCCGCACGTGCTTACCTGAAAGTGGACGTTATGGAGTTCGTGGGGGACTTGCATGAATTGCGGAATGTTTGTTAGCTTAGATATTTTCCATTTTTAAAAGGGGTAGCGAGCTAAATAGAAAACACTTGGCTATTTTTGGCTACACACACATTAACAACTGCTCTCACCAGCTCTCGGCAATTCGCTTAGCAATTTCATACACTTTTCATACACGTTTTACACGTTACACTATAGTGATCCTTGTAATTAGCTCGCTATCATCCGAAGTTGTAACACTTTTCTTGTTTAATTTGAGTTGGTGATCGGTAGTTTCCATCACCCGAGGGTTTTTATGCCGGAGATCATTCATTGATCAAGGGCTTTTTCCTCGTATAAATCTTTGTGTCACTTGTTCATTACATTTCTGAGTGATCCTTATTGTTGTTCATCAATTCAAGCATCATAGCTCACAACAGAAAGTTTGGTTGCATTATCATTGCTTGATTTTTGACCAAAACAGTAACGAGAGTGTGTGCGTTTGCTAAAATTAGCCAAGTGTTCTAACTCAAGCTTGTTATCCCCATTTTAAATTAGAAATAACTAAACTAACTAACTATCCGCAAATTGTGCAAGCTCCCCACGATCTCCATAACATCTATAAGAACCAAGCACGTGCAGAATATTGAGGGAATATGCTCCAGGAATTTCGATGAGACTTGGTCCATGCCTTTGCTCCTGCAAAACAAGCTTACGTATAATGAAGACAATTGTTAGTATAAGGATAACAATATGGATCCTGAATCCTGATCCTGCAACACCTACTGAGGATCCTTAATTCAAACAGAATTAAGGATCCATGATCCAGGCAGCACTTGAGGATGCGTGATCCTTAGGATTGGAAAATCCTCCCCTAACAAGTATATATACTTAGAATATATAATCAGCATATATATGCAGGATATGGAATAAGGATACTAACCTGATTAAAGAAGCTGGTCATGAATTTGCTGGATTCTGTAGACCCATGATTCTCGAATGGGAATACGTCGGAGGTAGCAGGAGAATCTGGTTCCTTCCTCTTACGGGAGCAAGAACCACGAGGCTTAGGGGCTGTAGAAGGTTTGGGAACAGCTGCGGTTTTGGAACTGGTGGGTTTCGACATGACTGCTAGCTTGGGATTAGCTTCTTGCTTGACTTGCACAGGGCTGGAATAACTATCCAACTCCTCAAGTGATAAATACTTAAATTTTGAATACTTATAAATTGTAATATGTAGAAATACTTAGTTTAATATGTATAAATGTACTTACCAGACATCTCGGAACTTGATCTTTGGCTTGAACTTGCGAAGGACAGGGAAAAGGTTCTTTCACTCTCCGGGAGTCGGTAGATGTCCTTGATCCTTTGCTCTGATTCTGCACTCGGAGGGGCTAGCTCTTCGAAATTCGCTGCATAGGAAATAAGAATCTCAGTTTAGGATATAGTTTCAGGATATATTTGGGGATATTCCTAAAACCCTAAATCCTACCAGAGGTCAACCACTTCACCGGGAGGTCAACACCCTTAGCAATGGAATCCCTTTTAACAAAAAAAGAACTTTCGTTGCCACTTATCCTCATTCTTTGTGGCCTTGAGGATAAGGGGATTTCTGGAAGTTGAAAAAAGAAGAAAACGGCTGTTGCCATGCGAACGAAGACGATATGCGACGGGAAGATCCTCGATGCAGAGATCGGGAACGTGACGAGATTTGATCTGGTCCAAGGTAATTAGCACACACCAGACCATAGGCATGGTTTGGGCATAACTAAGGCCAGTGTGTTCAAAAAAGCGGGAAATAAAAGCTGGAAAAGGATACAGGAGTCCTATGGAAAAAGGGTAAGCCAGGAAGTACACCCATTCATCGGAAGATACGTCCAATCGGACCTCTCTGTCGAACGGACGGATAATCGCACCGGCGGGAAAAGCACCGGAGTCTCTTAGGGCGGCAATATCAGCATTGTCGAAGGAGGAGACCTCTTTTTCAGGTTCTTTGAGAAGATTCTGGTCATCGAAAGTCGGAATTGAGTCGACTATATGCGATCTAGTTCGATTGGCCATGAGGATTGTTGTTGGTGGAATTTTCTAACCTATATCCCGAAATTATATCCTGACTTTATATGTCTATTTTCGATGCCAGGATACTAGACCAGGATATTGGTAACATCCTGCGAGGGTATCCTGCGTGCTGTTAACAATTTGCTTTGGCTACAAGGTACAAACGATCATAAGGCTCGGTCTTCCTGAAGAATAGGTTAAGGTGGTTACAATAAAGATGTTGGAAGCTTGGAGAAGGGGTTTACAACGGTCAAATGGGAATATTCGCAGGATCCCGGAATTTTAGCATTATATCCCGGATTTTTAGCACAGTTAGTTAAACTTAGAAACTATATAAAGGGGGTGCCAGATCCATAGGGGACACACAATTGGAGTTCTCTAACTCTCACACTCTTCTTTCCAGCAACAATCACACATTTACACTCACAAATCACAATCATTGTAACACTTAGTAGCGATCTGAGCATTATCCTGCACTGTATCCTGGTTATTCAAGCAATAAGAAGAAAAGGCAGCTGACTATTGTCAGCTCCCGAGGTTTTATGCCGGCGATCTAGAAAGATCAAGGGCTTTCCTCGTACATCTCATGTCAATTTTTACTTTACTTGCATTTCGTTTACAAATTGATATAGTTCTGTATCCCTGAACTATATCCTGAAATTGTTTACATTTTCAACAAAGTTAACACATTTTTACAAGTTTACATAGCACACTACCTCACAAACTAAGTTTTATCACTAAATTGCTTCGGTAATTTTTGACCAAAACAATTTGGCACCCACCGTGGGGCAAGTGGTGCTATTTTTAATCAATTCTTTGTTAAAATCATTACTCGCTTTTATGTTTTCGAAATTCTTTTCAAATCTATTTCTAATGCCTTCTCAATCGAAATTGAACTCTTCTTCCATATCTGTTTCAACCTCTGCTGCTGCTGGTTTATTACCTCCTCCACCTTCACAAGTTCAAACTTTTCAAAGGAGAAATGAAAGCCACACACCGAGAGAAATTCCTGCTCCTCAGAATGTTTCTAGATCCGGAAATTCAGGGAGAACCCATATCCTTGCTTCTAATGACGAAATTCTATCTTTGTTTGGTAGTATACAGGAACAAATGAAGAGGCAGCAAGAAACTAACCAGACGATCATGAAGGATATACAACTCTTGAAGTCAAACTCCAGGAAACCTATGGAGGATACAACTACTCCTCTACAGCCCAGGATGCTGAACTCTAGTTCAGCAACATTTACCGAGGATAATCAAAGCAACATGATACTGAGTCAGTCCCAGAGCAACATGCTGGAGATACCATCATCCGCCAGGATATCGACCGTGAGGGATCCAAGATATGGCCCAGAATATGGTCCAGGATATGGCAAAAGTCAACAGGCTGGTAACATGTTTGCCAATATCAGTATCCCTGCTACTAATAATTCTGATTCTTTGTAGGATATAGGTGTAACACCAGCATTGACCAGGGAACTTCAAAAATTGAAGGATATGATATCAAGTGTTCCTAGAGTACTGCTGCCTACACCGGAAGTATCCCAGGATAGTCACAGGATATCCCGATTTGCTCATCCAATTTGTGATGCTGAAATTCCAAAAGGATTCCAGACTCCCAGCATGAAGTTGTATGATGGGACGACAGATCCTGAGGAGCATATTGCCCAGTATAGGGAAATGATGGAAATAAATCCAATCCCACCAGAACTTAAGGAAGCATGCTTATGCAAAGGCTTCGGTTCAACTTTAACAGGATCGGCCTTAAAATGGCTTTTAAATGTTCCACCTTATTCAATTACATCATTTTCTCATTTAGTTAATTTGTTTATCAGTCAATTTTTTTGTAGCAGGAGCTTTGAGAAACTAACAAGTGATCTTTACAGGATAACACAAGGATCACAAGAATCCCTAAGGGATTATGTTAACAAATTTAGTGGAGAATACCTGGATATCCCGAATCTTGATGTTGCTACGGCAGTACAAGCGTTCAAAATGGGGTTACGTTAGGATTGCCAATTTTATCAGGATCTTGTAATGAATCCTTGCAGGAATTTAGATGAAGCTCGGAATAAGGCTTTAAGATACATAAGGCTTGAAGATGACAAGAAAATGCATGAGAGGATGAACACATCTTCAACATATGAATTGACAAATAGGAAGTCAGAATATTCCTACAAACAGTCTCGTTCAAAGTCATATGCTAAGAACGATAATAAGAGAGTGAATGTTGTTGAAGATGAGGATGATGAAGAATATCCTGAAATCTCAGAGTATTGTTTTTCTGTAAATGTTCCTAAGTTAATGTATGCTATGCAGGGACAGGGGGTCAAAGCTAGGTGGCCGAAAAAGAATCCAAGGAATACAGATTAGAAGGATAAATCTAAATGATGTGCCTTCCATGAAGTCTTTGGGCACATGACAGATGATTGTATAGCCTTGAGAAAGGAGATAAGCTACTTGCTGAGCAAAGGATACTTGAAAGAATTCCTCGGTAGAAAATAGAAAGCTCAGGATACTGACCAGGATCCTGAGAGAGCTGCATCTCCACCACTAGATGCCAAGATAATGAACTTTATCTCCGGGGGATCTGACATATGTGGAACTTCTTACTCTATAGCTAAGAGGCATGCCAGGAAGGCTAAGGAGGAAATAGGAGATAAGCCCACAAGGATGACCATGCTTACGGATGATAAAGTCATTACTTAGTAAAGGGTCACGAAGGTCAGCAGTATCATGTCTATTATGTTAGTAAACGTTTACTAGATGATGAGACTAGATATTCACACTTAGAAAAATTAAAATTAGCTTTAGTTATGGCATCGACTAAACTTAGACATTACTTTGAAACACATAGAATTCCTATTAAATCTAATTATCCTATTAAAAATGTGCTTAGGAAACCTTAGATGTCTGGTAGGGTGGCTAAGTGGTCTGTTAAATTAAGTGCTTATGTCTTAGTTTACGAACCTAGAAATGCTATAAAGTCTCAGGCTCTAGCGGACATTGTGGCTGATTTTAGTAATGATTTACAAGAAGAAGCCGACCTAGAAGTGCAACAGCTAGGTGAAAACTCAGATATTTGGACACTATATACTGATGGTGCATCCAATGTCAGAGGGATAGGCTTGGGAATATTACTAAAATCGCCACAGGGGGACATACTACCCCGGGCTATTAGATGTGAATTCACTGCTACGAATAATGAAGCTGAGTATGAAGCTTTGATAGCAGGACTACAACTAGCCAAGGATATGCATATTAAATGTTTACAAATATTTGTCAATTCCTTGTTAATTACTAACCATTTCAATGGATCCTATGCAGTAAAATGCGAAAAGTTAGCTGAATATTTTGAAATTTTTAAAAAAATAGCAGGATATTTCGAAATATTTTCACTTGAACAGGTACCAAGGGAAGAGAATGATGAAGCAGATGCATTAGCAAACTTAGGATCTGCTGTCAGGATACCAGAAGGAACACAGATAGTGATAATCCATATCCTACACCCTGCGATGGAACATTTTAAGTCCAAGGATAAGCAAGTATCAAGTATCAGTGATCCTGATGTAGAATATTCTAATGGATATCCTGAATCTTGGATGACACCAATTATCAAGTACCTACAAGAGGGAGATATCCCTAAGGAAAAAAAAATCCTAGAACATTCAGGATGAAGGTATCTCGTTTTACTTTGATAAATGATATCTTGTATAAGAAATCTCTTGCAGGTCCATACTTAAGATGCTTGGAGGATCCTGAAACTAAAGAAGTTCTCCAAGACTTACACGAAGGATACTGTGGCAACCATACTGGGGGCAGAGCTTTATTTTCAAAGGTGTTAAGAACAGGTTATTACTGGCCAAACATGAGGAAGGACGCTATGGAGTATTCTTAGAAGTGTGATGCATGCCAAAGACATAGCAACATACTACATCAGCCTGCAGAGCCATTATATCCTATTGTATCCCCTTGGCCGTTCATGAAATGGGGAATGGATATAGTAGAAAAACTCCATGTAGCTCCAGGAGGAAAAGTCTTCATGTTAGCAATGACATATTACTTTTCTAAATGGGTTGAAGTAGAAGCCTTTGTTCAAGTCAGGGATCAAGAAGTGTTCATCAGCAAATAAACCACAGACTTTTGTAAGAGTTGGGGAATAAAAATGATCACATCAACACCAATACATCCTCAAGCTAATGGGCAGGCAGAATCTTCGAACAAGATAATTGTCAACAATTTGAAGAAAAAGCTTGGGGCTAAGAAAGGAAGATGGGCAGAAGAATTACCCTTTGTCCTATGGGCTGATAGAACGACAGTGAAAAGTGCGACTGGCCAAACTCCATTCTACATAGTATTTGGAGCAGAAGCGGTGATCCCAACAGAAATGGTGATACCTACAGCAAGATCTAATCTCCGGGATCCTGAGCAGAATCCTGAAGCTATATGCCAAGAATTAGACAATGTGGATAAGACAAGAGATGTAGCAAAGCTAAGGATGGCAACATATCAACAAAGGATATCCAGAGCATATAACAAGAATATAAGGACTAGAAGGTTTCAAGTTGGGGATTGGGTATTAAGAAAGGATTTTCAGAATACTACTAATCCTGCTGGTGGAAAGTTAGCTCCAAAGTGGGAAGGACCTTATGAGATTAAATCAGAATCAGGGAAATGAGCATACCGACTCAAGAATATGGAGGGGGATATGCTACCAAGATCCTGGAATGCTATACAAGTGAGTTTAGAATTTAATTTCTAACTCATAATGGTACGAACTCTATAACTCATTTATATTTTTATATTATCTTTTATTTTGATACCCAATACTGACTTAAGCCTCGGAGAGGTGTTAGCCAAGCTAACACCCACCTTAGTTTAAAGGTGTTTTGCAGAATATGTTTCGGGATATAGCTCCAGGATACACACTCAGGATACTTCGAAAGATTAGAGGATTGGTCCCCTCTCTCACGTTTAAGGGATCCTGATCCCTTCACAGGTTTAAAGGTATTCACCTTTCTCAAGAATTGGGTTTAAACACCCTGCCTGGAGCGCAAGTTATCCAGGGATAGTTTAAGGTGGCGGGACCAGTTCATGTAAAAGTGGCTGACAATTTCGTTACTGTTGGCTATACCCTGGATCCTTAAGGTATATGAGGATTGATCACCCTCTCTCACGAAAGAGTATTTTTATACTCTCTAAGGTTTAAAGGTTTTCACCTTTCTAAGTCTTGGAGTTTATACACTCCCGCCTGTAGCGCACAAAAAATTGGGATTTTCCCTAGAATACTTAAGGGTTTATCCCGAGAATATTATGGATCTATCTCCAGGATACTAAGGGTTTATCCCCAGAATATTAAGGGTTTATCCCAGTGAAACTAAACTTTTTGACAAGTTCCAAAGATATGACGAACTACGATTGTGTTTACACACGTTCTTCTGTTGGTGAAAAGTTACGAAGTTCAATCACTAAGTGAAGTAATACTCAAGTATGTCATGCACCAATGCAATATCCTGCACGGACAGGGGAAATCCATGCCGGGCACATTGCAAAGGACTCAAAGGTTGAGGTTGGAAATTATTGCCTAAGTGTTTCTGGTATGATTTATTATTTTTCAAGTCTTGAAAACCTTATCTAAATGATCTATGTTTTCTAAAAAAAAACGTCATTTTCAACCAAGTTTTGTTTAACATTTTGATGGCAAAAGTGTTGGACATTTCATCAGTATCCTGACCAGGATATTTGATCAGGATATTCATGTGACAACTGTGCTCTGTGATCGATGTACAATGTAAAACTATGTTAGTTATCAATAAAACAATGTGTTTTGGTGTTATTATATGTGTTTTGGTGTTATTATATGTGCAATTGTGTTTATTTATTTTACAATTTGATTCGATTCCGATTTTAAGCGTTAAATCACTTTCTGGAAGGTTATACGCAAACTGGTGTTTAAACGCAATCAGTTTAACGCGACGTACACTCCGGAACTGTGACGTAAGCCAAACATACCCTAAATATCCTTTACATAACTTAGAAATAAGTTTCGAAGGATTCGGTATGGCAAAAACATGTTTATTTGAATTAAAGAACTAAGTGCGACAAAACTGCGAAACGAACGATGGTGACCGCCCGGATAATATTTAAATCCCAAAAATACTATGTTGTTATTAAAATTTTATTTTAATCAGGTCCGTGTTGAAAAATAAATTTAAAACGCCTAAAAACGTTATTTTTCAAGTTTAAGCGCGTACCGTGTGTTTCTGCGCGACACATTGCTTCTACAGCAAAACGCAGACAACGCAGCCAGTCTTGGCAACTGAAATTTATTTCAGTAATATTTTGGCAAGATTATTTTTATAGAATATCAAAAATAATTTAGAACGCCATAAACCGGGGTTTAAACGCTAGATAAAATACCCGGTATCCAGTTAAACACCCGTTTTAGCCTACTTATGGCATGTTTTTTATAAAAATTCACAATTTGAAGAAAAGGCTTGGAGCTAAGAAAGGAAGATGGGCAGAAGAATTACCCTTTGTCCTATGGGCTGATAGAACGACAGTGAAAAGTGCACTGGCCAAACTCCATTATTCTTAGTATTTGGAGCAGAAGCGGTGATCCCAACAGAAATGGTGATACCTACAGCAAGATCTAATCTCCGGGATCCTGAGCAGAAACCTGAAGCTATGTGCCAAGAATTAGACACTGTGGATAAGACAAGAGATGCAGCAAAGCTAAGGATGGCAGCATATCAACAGAGGATATCCAGAGCATATAACAAGAATATAAGGACTAGAAGGTTTCAAGTTGGGGATTCGGTATTAAGAAAGGATTTTCAGAATACTACTAATCCTGCTGATGGAAAGTTAGCTCCAAAGTGGGAAGGACCTTATGAGATTAAATCAGAATCAGGGAAAGGAGCATACCGACTCAAGAATATGGATGGGGATATGCTACCAAGATCCTGGAATGCTATACAAGTGAGTTTAGAATTTAATTTCTAACTTATAATGGTACGAACTCTACAACTCATTTATATTTTTGATATTATCTTTTATTTTGATACCCAATCCTGACTTAAGCATCGGAGGGGGGTTAGCCAAGCTAACACCCACCTTAGTTTAAAGGTGTTTTGCAGAATATGCTTCGGGATATAGCTCCAGGATACACACTCAGGATACTTCGAAAGATTATAGGATTGGCCCCCTCTCTCACGTTTAAGGGATCCTGATCCCTTCACAGGTTTAAAGGTATTCACCTTTCTCACGAATTGGGTTTAAGCACCCCGCCTGGAGCGCAAGTTATCCAGGGATAGTTCAAGGTGGCGGGACCAGTTCATGTAAAAGTGGCTGACCATTTTGTTACTGTTGGCTATACCCTGGATCCTTAAGGTATATGAGGATTGATCACCCTCTCTCACGAAAGGGTATTTTCATACTCTCTAAGGTTTAAAGGTTTTCACCTTTCTAAGTCTTGGAGTTTATACACTCCCGCCTGTAGCGCACAAAAATTTGGGATTTTCCCCAGAATACTTAAGGGTTTATCCCCAGAATATTATGGATCTATCTCCAGGATACTAAGGGTTTATCCCCAGAATATTAAGGGTTTATCCCAGTGAAACTAAACTTTTTGAAAAGTTCCAAAGATATGACGAACTACGATTGTGTTTACACACGTTCTTCTGTTGGTGAAAAGTTACGAAGTTTAATCACTAAGAGAAAAAATACTCAAGTATGTCATGCACCGATGCAATATCCTGCGTGGACAGGGGACATCCATGCCGGGGACATTGCAAAGGAATCAAAGGTTGAGGTTGGAAATTATTGCCTAAGTGTTTCTTGTATGATTTATTAATTTTCAAGTCTTGAAAACCTTATCTAAATGATCTATGTTTTCTAAAAAAAACGTCATTTTCAACCAAGTTTTGTTTAACATTTTGATGGCAAAAGTGTTGGACATTTCATCAGTATCCTGACCAGGATATTTGATAAGGATATTCATGTGACAACTGTGCTCTGTGATCGATGTACAATGTAAAACTATGTTAGTTATCAATAAAACAATGTGTTTTGGTGTTATTATATGTGTTTTGGTGTTATTATATGTGCAATTGTGTTTATTTATTTTACAATTTGATTCGATTCCGATTTTAAGCGTTAAATCACTTTCTGGAAGGTTATACGCAAACTGGTGTTTAAACGCAATCAGTTTTACACGACGTACACTCCGGAACTGTGATGTAAGCCAAACATACCCTAAATATCCTTTACATAACTTAGAAATAAGTTTCGAAGGATTCGGTATGGCAAAAACATGTTTATTTGAACTAAAGAACTAAGTGCGACAAAACTGCGAAACGAACGATGGTGACCGCCCGGATAATATTTAAATCCCAAAAACACTTTGTTTTGATTAAAATTTTATTTTAATCAGGTCCGTGTTGAAAAATAAATTTAAAACGCCTAAAAACGTTATTTTTCAAGTTTAAGCGCGTACCGTGTGTTTCTGCGCGACACATTGCTTCTACAGCAAAACGCAGACAACGCAGCCAGTCTTGGCAACTGAAATTTATTTCAGTAATATTTTGGCAAGATTATTTTTATAGAATATCAAAAATAATTTAGAACGCCATAAACCGGGGTTTAAACGCTAGATAAAATACCCGGTATCCAGTTAAACACCCGTTTTAGCCTACTTATGGCATGTTTTTATAAAAATTCACAATTTGAAGAAAAGGCTTGGAGCTAAGAAAAGAAGATAGGAAGAAGAATTACCCTTTGTCCTATGGGCTGATAGAACGACAGTGAAAAGTGCGACTGGCCAAACTCCATTCTTCTTAGTATTTGGAGCAGAAGCGGTGATCCCAACAGAAATGGTGATACCTACAGCAAGATCTAATCTCCGGGATCCTGAGCAGAAACCTGAAGCTATGTGCCAAGAATTAGACACTGTGGATAAGACAAGAGATGCAGCAAAGCTAAGGATGGCAGCATATCAACAGAGGATATCAAGAGCATATAACAAGAATATAAGGACTAGAAGGTTTCAAGTTGGGGATTCGGTATTAAGAAAGGATTTTCAGAATACTACTAATCCTGCTGATGGAAAGTTAGCTCCAAAGTGGGAAGGACCTTATGAGATTAAATCAGAATCAGGGAAAGGAGCATACCGACTCAAGAATATGGATGGGGATATGCTACCAAGATCCTGGAATGCTATACAAGTGAGTTTAGAATTTAATTTCTAACTTATAATGGTACGAACTCTACAACTCATTTATATTTTTGATATTATCTTTTATTTTAATACCCAATACTGACTTAAGCATCAGAGGGGGGTTAGCCAAGCTAACACCCACCTTAGTTTAAAGGTGTTTTGCAGAATATGCTTCGGGATATAGCTCCAGGATACACACTTAGGATACTTCGAAAGATTATAGGATTGGCCCCCTCTCTCACGTTTAAGGGATCCTGATCCCTTCACAGGTTTAAAGGTATTCACCTTTCTCACGAATTGAGTTTAAACACCCCGCCTGGAGCGCAAGTTATCCAGGGATAGTTCAAGGTGGCGGGACCAGTTCATGTAAAAGTGGCTGACCATTTTGTTACTGTTGGCTATACCCTGGATCCTTAAGGTATATGAGGATTGATCACCCTCTCTCACGAAATGGTATTTTCATACTCTCTAAGGTTTAAAGGTTTTCACCTTTCTAAGTTTTGGAGTTTATACACTCCCGCCTGTAGCGCACAAAAATTTGGGATTTTCCCCAGAATACTTAAGGGTTTATCCCCAGAATATTATGGATTTATCTCCAGGATACTAAGGGTTTATCCCCAGAATATTAAGGGTTTATCCCAGTGAAACTAAACTTTTTGAAAAGTTCCAAAGATATGACGAATTACGATTGTGTTTACACACGTTCTTCTGTTGGTGAAAAGTTACGAAGTTTAATCACTAAGAGAAAAAATACTCAAGTATGTCATGCACCAATGCAATATCCTGCGTGGACAGGGGACATCCATGCCGGGGACATTGCAAAGGAATCAAAGGTTGAGGTTGGAAATTATTGCCTAAGTGTTTCTGGTATGATTTATTATTTTTCAAGTCTTGAAAACCTTATCTAAATGATCTATGTTTTCTAAAAAAAACGTCATTTTCAACCAAGTTCTGTTTAACATTTTGATGGCAAAAGTGTTGGACATTTCATCAGTATCCTGACCAGGATATTTGATAAGGATATTCATGTGACAACTGTGCTCTGTGATCGATGTACAATGTAAAACTATGTTAGTTATCAATAAAACGATGTGTTTTGGTGTTATTATATGTGTTTTGGTGTTATTATATGTGCAATTGTGTTTTTTTATTTTACAATTTGATTCGATTCCGATTTTAAGCGTTAAATCACTTTCTGGAAGGTTATACGCAAATTGGTGTTTAAACGCAATCAGTTTAACGCGACGTACACTCCGGAACTGTGATGTAAGCCAAACATACCCTAAATATCCTTTACATAACTTAGAAATAAGTTTCGAAGGATTCCGTATGGCAAAAATATGTTTATTTGAACTAAAGAACTAAGTACGACAAAACTGCGAAACGAACGTTGGTGACCGCCCGGATAATATTTAAATCCCAAAAATACTCTGTTATGATTAAAATTTTATTTTAATCAGGTCCGTGTTGAAAAATAAATTTAAAACGCCTAAAAACGTTATTTTTCAAGTTTAAGCGCGTACCGTGTGTTTCTGCGCGACACGGTGCTTCTATAGCAAAACGCATACAACGCAGCCAGTCTTGGCAACTGAAATTTATTTCAGTAATATTTTGGCAAGATTATTTTTATAGAATATCAAAAATAATTTAGAACGCCAAAAACCGGGGTTTAAACGCTAGATAAAATACCCGGTATCCAGTTAAACACCCGTTTTAGCCTACTTATGGCATGTTTTTATAAAAATTCACACCTTGGCCCACCCCCCCCCCTTGATATTTTCGGTTGTAATATACATGGCCCCACCAAATATTTCAATATCTTGCAAAAATATCATATTAGAACTTTGTGGACAAGTGTCACACATGCCTTCACTTCCATTACTTGGAAATCTCTACATAATCCCACAAGATCACTCAACCTCTTACAACACTCAAACTCTCTTTTCTCTCCCTCACCTAAACCGTCCCCAACCCTCTCTCTCCTCCATCTTCATCTTCTTCATAACTTCAAGCTTTGTTCATCACCTTGAAGTCCTATTTCAAGCAACCTTCAAGTTAATATGAAGATCTAAGGTGATTCCAAGGTGTTGTCAAGTGATTACAAGCTTCCTATCATCAAAATCTCATCCTACAACCTACTTGAACCTTGAAGGTATAACACTTATGTTTAAATCATACTTTGATTCTTGGTTGTTCTTGGTGATTGAAGTTTCTCTTGAATCTTGGGATTTTCACTAAACTTCAAATCTAAAAGGAAATGGGTCTTGAAACAAATAATAATGGTGGTGTATATATATATGTAAACCGTACATATATATGTGTGTGTGTGAGTCTTGAAGTTCGATTTCTTGTTAAATACTTGTCTATGTTGTTACATGTTCTTGAAGGATGGTAAAAATGCAAGTATTTGGTGATTTATGTATGATTTGTTAAAAATAAATTACATCAGCAAATACATCTGAATATATCACATATTTTATGCATCTAAACCCATATAAAAAGATGATGAAATGATAGTGTGCTTTAGGCACTTGTACATGTGAGAATATGATGATTTAAAGCTCAAGAGATGATGAAAAATGGTAAATGACAAAAACTGTTTTAGATCTGGTTATAAACACTAAAAATAATATTATTTGATGTATTATAGTGGCATGAAACTTTGACATAGGTTTGATAGCTTTGCATGTTGTACATATGGCTTAGAAAGTGGTAAATTAGGTGAAATTTGCATGATTTATGTGCTTTGTTTAAGACCTGCACTATCATGAGTATAACCATTATTTTTTTCAGTAAATAACATGGTTTGTGTCAAAATTTCAAGTCGTTTTAATTTCGGATGGTTCGGGTAACGTTTGATGCAAAACTATGCGGTAAAACGGTCAAAAATCGCCTTTTCGGAGGACTTTTACAAAACTGTTTTAGATCAGTAACCAAACTGATATTTTTGCTATAAAAATAATTATTTTAACTTCTATTAAGTTTACTTAGTGTTTGGTTAGTCATACGTGACTTCCGACGCCCAAAAATGTTACCGAAACGCTAAAATAAGTGTTTTTCAACATACACTAGAATGGGTTGTTCATGGGTTGTTTTAGGTGTTACAATGTGCTATGTGTTGTACAATATGTGTATGATCATGTGTTAGTGTTGACAAGATTATGTGTGTTACGCTTGAGTACATATATACAAATACACCAAAATAATAAAAAATAATAACTTTTTGAGAAAACTCAAAGTTATGTGAAAATTCTAAGTATCGGAGAAACTTCGGTATTTTTATGGGTTTTTGATTATTAAATCATTCTTGTTTAATTTTGGATGAATAAATTGAGGGATTGTGTTAACGTATAAAAACGCACCCAAAGGTGAGTACATAGATCCCCTCTTTTTACTATTTTCGAATGTTTTGGGGTGATTCATATGTATCAAAACGATTTCGATATTCTAACGATGGTTTCAAAAACGATTAAGATGATTTATACAAAACTAATAACGATTTCGATAATGTGAACGAACTTGTTGGTGGTAATTACATAACGAATGACATTCATTAGCATTGATCAAGCCGACCAATATTAGGTTATGGTACCATAGGATCTGACAAATCCCGTTATTAGACCGCACCCATGGTTATGTGTGGGTTAGGTAGATAACGACTGAATCTGATGATTGTTAACTTACCCTTTGGTGGTTTGTTAATACGAGAACGAGTGGAACGATGAACAAGTCACAAAGGTTTGAATGTGACGAACAAAAGTAGTTTTCACAATTAAAACGAGAACGATTGGGAACGAGAACGATATTAAACGATTGAACGATTTTTGAACTATTATGAACGATTTAAACAGATGAACGATGATCAATAACGAGAACGAGTTAAACGATGTCACACAACGATGTTTACGAAACTATATAAACCATACGAGTTTTACTACAAGAACGATTTACGATTTGGTTTACGAAAACAAATGTTTTGGGTTAAGATTCATGGCATCGAGGTTTATAAATTATAACCAAACTATTCTGATTTGGTTATTCATTTTACGATACAAACATTTTACAAAACAAGGTTTTCTAATGTCGATTAACGAAGTTGTACGAGTTATTTCGATATGCAAACGAGCCATGAATCTGACACTCTCACAAAACCTATGTACTCGCCAGCATTTCTTGCTGACTTTGTTTTTACATATGTTTCAGGTGATGTTGCTTAATGTTGATTGCGAATAGGATGCATGCTCACTTAGGAACTGACGAAGCCTTAGTGATTTAATAATGATAATAGTCTATGTTTGATTTGCTTGTTTAACTCTAAGACAATGTTTAATATTTAAAAAAATGAAACTCTTTGTATCCATGGTTTGAAACAATAATTCTGTTACAACACTCCCCGACGTTTCCGCCACGGTTTGTTGTTTTACGTGGTCGGGGTGTGACAATTCAAAACATACCTTTCAAAATAAAAACATAACAAATGAGGCTAAAAGGTTAGTTTATTATTATTGGTCCAAAAGATTGTATTCTTGGTTTCATCTCAAAAAGAGACCCATCCACCAAGGGTACAACAAAGTCTAAAGCATATTAATGATAACAGTCGAAGGCTTCGTCTTGGAACTCAAAATCCCTCGACCTTCAACTGTTATAATAATCACATCAACGACCAACGACTTTGTCCAGAAACTCAGGATCCCTCCACCCTTGGTCATCATATTGTACTAATGTCTAAAGTGTAGGAAAGTAAATCGTTCAACATGCAAGAAAAAGAAAAGTGTTCAACAACCAACAACCATTGAACTTAAAAAAGCGGGCTCTGGCGTAGGCATAAACATCCATCATCGCTCACTTTGCCACCCACTCACGGGGTAGCACCAGATCCACCATCACCAGCTTCTTCCGCCGTCTCACCAGCCTAGGAAGATTCGCCAATCTCCGGCTTGGTAGGATACGTCACAGGACTGCAACCAAGATCCTTCAGTTTCTTCTAGACATCAACGGTCCAGGTTGGGCATTTAAAGCCCGCTATCCTGTCTTCATAAGCCATCTTAAGCCTGGCCTGAAGGAGGGAAAGTACGACGGAACCCTCGAGGCTATCCTTGAATGAAGCCATATCTTGCTTATGTTGGACCTCGGCGACAACCAACTCGATCTCAGCATTCTGAGTGGCCTTCTTCACTGCAGCTTCGGCATCCAGAGTCACCTTTTTTAACTTATCTTCATAATGTTGTGACCTGGCTACAACGATCTTCCCCTGATCCACGATAGTGATCTTAGCTTTCTTCAACTTGGCCTCCGAGATCTTCACTGTTTCATAAGCTTCGGTTTAGAGATGCGTCAGATGCTCAAGACCCTACAAAATAGAACTCATGTATTGTTAATATAATCTAACCAGGGTATCGATTCAGCATATGTGTGCAGGATGTAGGATAAGGATATTTACCTGGTTAAGGAAAGAAGTCATGAAATGGCTAGATTCCATGAAACCAAGGTTCTCGTAGGAAAAGACTTCAGCGATGATGAGAGAATCAGATTCTTTCCTCTTACGGGAACAAGAAGCACGGAGCTTCGCTGCTGAGGAAGGCTTGGGCATGGCTTCAGGTTCAGAACTAGTTGAAGGCTTGGATGCTATGGAAGGCTTGGAGCTAGGATCTTTCTTTACTGGATCGGTTGCCGGGAAACTGTCAAGCTCTTCCAGATCGAAAATTGGAACAAGTTTGTTGGAATCTACATAAAAGGGAAGTAATTTCAATTTTTAAATGTCAATACATCAACTAACCAAACATGTGTAGAAATGTATTTACAACATACATCCTTACCCGATGTATTGGAGGATGAATGCTGACTTGAACTTGAGTGACTAAGCCAAAAAACAAACCCACTCAGCTGAAGAAAAATCTGACGGGATGTTCCAATCAAATGGCCGGATGACGTACCCTCAAGGAAGGCTCCAGAGGCACGTAGAGCGGCCATGTCGGCATTATCAAAATTGCAAACCTCTTTCTCAGGTTTGCCAGGCAGATTGTGTGCCATGAAGGTTGGGTCGCCGGAGCATGAACGAGTGCGTTTTTCCATGAGATCGGTGACGACGGAAAAGATGCACAAAGAAAGAATAGAGAGAGAGGGAATACCTGAATGGTCCGGTACAATGTGATAATTAACAAGAAGAAAGTAGAAGATATAGGGCGAAGATAACTAACTATGAGAAATACTAGCCTTGAAAGCTGCATCAGGTCACATCACATCTCTATCCATTAAGACTTCAGATAACGTCGGAAAAATACATCTGTTAAGATCAAAGGATCCCAACTGCTATATTTTTGGGGACAATTGTTGTGGGTGGAATTTTCTAACCTATATCCCGAAATTATATCCTGACTTTATATGTCTATTTTCGCTGCCAGGATACTGGACCAGGATATTGGTAAGATCCTGCGAGGGTATCCTGCGTGCTGTTAACAATTTGCTTTGGCTACAAGGTACAAACGATCATAAGGCTCGGTCTTCCTGAAGAATAGGTTAAGGTGGTTACAATAAAGATGTTGGAAGCTTGGAGAAGGGGTTTACAACGGTCAAATGGGAATATTCGCAGGATCCCGGAATTTTAGCATTATATCCCGGATTTTTAGCACAGTTAGTTAAACTTAGAAACTATATAAAGGGGGTGCCAGATCCATAGGGGACACACAATTGGAGTTCTCTAACTCTCACACTCTTCTTTCCAGCAACAATCACACATTTACACTCACAAATCACAATCATTGTAACACTTAGTAGCGATCTGAGCATTATCCTGCACTGTATCCTGGTTATTCAAGCAATAAGAAGAAAAGGCAGCTGACTATTGTCAGCTCCCGAGATTTTATGCCGGCGATCTAGAAAGATCAAGGGCATTCCTCGTACATCTCGTGTCAATTTTTACTTTACTTGCATTTCGTTTACAAATTGATATAGTTCTGTATCCCGTAACTATATCCTGAAACTGTTTATATTTTCAACAAAGTTAACACATTTTTACAAGTTTACATAGCACACTACCTCACAAACTATGTTTGATCACTAAATTGCTTCGGTAAATTTTGACCAAAACAAGGATCGAAGGGGTATTACAAAACAAATAAGAGGAAGAGAGAAAATACCTGAGATTTCTGGGAAGGATGGATGAATATCAATGAGAAAATGAGAAGATATAGGGACGTAATAGACAGCCATCGAGTGTAAACCGCGTTGGAAGTTGCACGCTGTCACTTCAACCGTCTCTTCAACTTAATTGCCTCGATCCAAGAGATAAGGTTTAAAATATATTCGTTGGAATTTAGTATCCTAACATATATATAATTTTGGGACAATTGTTATGGGTGGTTTTCTGAACATATATCCTGGATTATATTCTGACTGTATTACTTTTGATTGTGATCAGGATACCGGATCAGGATATTGGTAGCATCCTGATGTAGTATCCTGGTAATAGCTAATTATTTCACGTGCAGATTATTGAGGCATGCTTATAACGGTCAAGAAGACTGGTTCTCCTAAAGACTCGCACTAAGTGGTTGAGATGAGAACGTTGAAGCCGCAAAGTAGGGGTCTCCAACGTTCGTAGGGGAATATTCGAAGCATCCCCCATTTTTAGCATTGGTTGTTATTTCATTTGCTATATAAGGGAATGATCGGATCAGTAGGAACACACATTTTTTTCCGTACACTTCTGCTCTCTACTAGCTACAATCACCCACAAACACTTACACTTGTACTCGAATCTCATTGTAACACTTAGTTGATCCGTATCATATCCTGCACTGTATCCTGAAGTTTGAAGTAATAAAAAGAACAAGGCAACTGCGATTGTCAGCTCCCGAGGTTTTATGCCGGCGATCTAGATTGATCAAGGGCTTTCCTCGTATATCTCGTGCCACCCTTTACTTTTTTGCTCATTGTTTGATTGTTGATATAGCTCGGTATCCTGAGCTATATCCTGAAAACTGTCTTTGTTAGCAACATAATCAGAATATTTCCAACACACATTGTTAGCACATTACCTCCCTTAACTAATTTGATCAATTAATTGCTTCGGTAATTTTTTACTAAAACAACTGTTATACTACCATGCCTTTCGGTTTGAAAAATGCAGGTTCAACGTATCAAAGATTGGTGAATATGATGTTTAAAGATAAATGGGTGGACACAATGGAGGTGTATATTGATGATATGGTGGTAAAGTCCAAGAAGGCGGAGGATAACCTCTAGGATCTTGAATCTGCCTTCAATATCCTGGACCAATACAATATGAAGCTGAATCCGGCTAAGTGCCATTTCAGAGTAGGGGCAGGAAAATTTTTAGGATATATGGTGACCAAGAGGGGGAATGGAAGCAAGTCCAGAACATATCAAAGCTATCCTGGATCTCAAATCACCTTCCAACATGAAAGATGTGCAAAGGTTGACAGGACGAGTAGCGGCGTTGAACATATTCATATCAAGATCCTCATAAAAATGCAAGGAATTTTATGATATCCAGAAGAAGAATAAAAAGTTTGAATGGGGAGAAATACACGAAGCTGCTCTACAAGGATTGAAGCGGTATGAAGCCTGAGGATGGTGAACCCTTATCCCTATATCTTGCAGTATCAGGGAATGCAGTATGTGTTGTTCTGGTAAATCCTGAAACCAATGAGGTACTTCAGGATATACACGAAGGAGACTGTGGCAACCATACTGAGGGTAGATCTTTGTTCTCGAAGGTGTTAAAAATAGGATACTACTGGCCGACAATGAGAAAGGATGCTGCAGAGTATCCTCGAAAGTGTGATGCATGTCAGAGACACAGCAATATACTACATCAGTCTGCTGAGCCACTGTATCCTATTGTATCCCCTTGGCCATTTATTAAATGGGGTATGGATATAGTGGGGAAACTCTCGAAAGCTCCAGGAGGAAAGGTTTTCATGTAGGCAATGACAGATTATTTCTCCAAATGGGTTGAAGCAGAAGCCTTTGTCCAGCTTAGGGATCAAGAAGTGGTATCCTTCATAAAGAGGAATATCCTGACAAGATTTGGGGTACCGACCGAAATAATTTGTGATAATGGCTCCCAGTTCATCAGCAAAAGAACTACTGATTTTTTCAAAAGTTGGGGAATCAGGATGATCACATTAACTCCAGTACATCCTCAAGCAAATGGACAGGCAGAATCCTCGAACAAGATAATTGTCAATAACTTGAAAAAGAGGTTAGGTGCCAAAAAAGGAAGATGGGCAGAAGAACTACCATTTGTTTTATGGGCTGATAGAACAACTGTGAAGAATGCTACTAGGCAAACCCCATTTTCTTTGGTGTTTGGGGCGGAAGCAGTGATCCCGACAGAAATTGTGGTACCAACAGCCAGATCAACCCTAAGGGATCCTGAATCAAATCCTGAAGTCTTATGTCAAGAGCTGAATACTGTTGATGAAACTAGAGATGCAGCAAAGCTGAGGATGCATCCAAGTCATATAACAAGAAATTAAGGACTAGGAGGTTTCAAGTTGGAGATTGGGTGTTAAGGAAGGCTTTTCAAAATACAACCAATACTACTAATGGGAAGCTAGCCCCAAAATGGGAAGGGCCTTATGAAATTGAATCAGAATCCGGAAAGGGAGCATACCGACTCAAAACCAAGGAGGGGGATATGTTGCCAAGATCTTAGAATGCTATACACCTTAAAGCCTATTTAAAGTGAGTTTAGAATTTAATTTCTAACTCAGGATGGTATGAATTCTATCTCTTTTAAATATGTTTGATTTAATTTATTATTCTTTGAAACCCAGTACTGACTTAAGTATCGAAGGGGTGTTAGCCAAGCTAACACCCACCTTAGTTTAAAGGTGTTCTGTAGGATACACTTCAGGATATTACTCCAGGATATATACTCAAGATGAATCGAAAGATTAGAGGATTGGCCCCCTCTCTTACGATTAAGGGTTTCATATCCCTTCAAAGGTTTAAAGGTATTCACCTTTCTCTCGAATTGGGTTTAAACACCACGCCTGGAGCGCGAATTATCCGGGTATAGTTCAAGATGGCGGGACCAGTTCATGTAACAGTGGCTGACAATTTCGTTATTATTGGCTATATCCTGGATCCTTACGGTATATGAGGATTGATCACCCTCTCTCACGAAAGGGTATTTTCATACTCTCTAAGGTTTAAAGGTTTTCACATTTCTAAGTCTTGGAGTTTATACACTCCTGCCTTTAGCGCACGAATTATGGGTTTATCCCCAGTTAATTATGGGTTTACCCCCAGCAAAACACAGGATTTTGCATAAGCTAAACTACTATTGTGTCCAATTTTACTTTTTCAGCTCATTGTTTGATTATTGATATAGTTTCATGGGTGGGGTTCGGCTACAAAGTCTATTTTTCCTACAAAGTGTACAAAGTCATAAAACACCACAGTTTCAGCCATAAAACACACTCAAAACCCACAAATAACATAGTGAAGATCACTAAAACACAATATCCAAACCCTAACCATCCTTAAAAACTTCAAACACTCTATCGTACAACTATGAATATAAAACACAACATGATAATCAACATAAAACACACTAATATTAGTCATTCGATAATCAAAGCCTTATCATTCAAAACACGTCACAAAACCCACAAATATGGTGTTTTATTAATCTTCACTATGTTTTGAGTGTGTTTTGAGTGTGTTTTATGGCTAAAATTGTGGTGTTTTATGACTTTGTACACTTTGTAGGAAAAATGGACTTTGTAGCCAACTCCCACCCTAGTTTCATATCCTGAGGCTATATCCTGAAACTGTTTTTGCAAACGAACAAACCAACATATTTTTCACAAGCATAGCACACTACCTCACAAACTAATTTGTTCGCTAAATTGCTTCGGTAATTTTTGACCAAAACAAGGACCAAATCCGAACTCTGAGGATCTTTAAAACAACACTGTGGACCACCATTACAGCGTCTTATCCCCTTACTTAATCCGGACAACATAAGTACCGTAAATTCGGACCGCACCTTTTTCAGATCAAACCTCAAATCTGAAACTACTTGGAAAAAAAGAAAACATCTCAGTCAACGAAAAACTTCAATTTCTTCAAGTTTTCTACAGAATCTTCACATCTTCATGATGTTTGGCAGAAACAACCTTCAAATCAAGAGCAATGGTAATTCGGAAGGCGGTTAGACCATTCTGAATGGGTAACCATGCTCTGATACCACTGTTAAAGCACTGGATCAATGACGAACATCAACATTGCACTTGATTCATGATGTGAAAAACATCAAAAACAAACAAGATAGAAAGATGAAGAAGATAAAACCCTTTATTATTCATTCAGTCATCACAGATTACATAAAAACGAAAGAGTATACATCATCTACAAGCTGGTTATATCACAAACATCTAAACCTAGCTTTCTCTCACTAACATATAGTCACTCTGTAACACCTCGCAAAAATTTGTATAAAATTATGTGAAGACACGTGTCCTAAACCTTACACGTGTAATAAATTTCCTTAGAAGTACCAAAGTTAACAAACAATGGAAAGATATAAGATGAAGGGGTTAAACGTGTCAACATCTTAATTCTTACCTCTGAGTGACCTTTTAACGAACCCGGAACTTTGTAATGTCCAATTATACTTCCAAGAATGTTAAACGATAATTACATAGGGTTTCAGTGTCATCATTTAATAAGTTATGCAAGATCTCAAGAAAAAGGGTTAAAAGCGTCAACGAGAGAAACTAGTGCATTTCGGGTGATCTCGTAACCGAGCGGAAGCTTAACGATGTTGATTATAAGTCCCAAGATTCTTAAAAACTAACTATAGGGGCCAATAGTGCTAAAAATGAAAGTTATTTGAAGTTATAAAGGACCAGGTACTGAAACTGCCAAGTTTAAAACTTGTTTTACCGAAATCCAGGAGGGTCGCGAGGCGCGACAGCCCACTCTAATCTCTTTCGCTGCCCACGAGGAAGTGCCTAGTAGCGAAAAACGGGATAGCTGCATGTTGCAGCCTTGTACACCGCCTTTGCATGCATGAAACTCGAAACCATGGCTTGTTTGATGGTATTTACTGACACTAGGACACTTGGGAACATCTGGGAACAACACTTAACACCTGGATTGATATTGAGGATCCTTGTTTCACTATAAATAGGACCTCAAAGTTGCCTTTCATACTTGCTCATTTCAAAATCATATCTTTCCTCTCTTGCTTGCATTCTCTGAGGTTCCTGATAAAAAAGGAAGCTCTACTTAGTTCAAGATTCGAGCTAGGACCCTTTATTAGTGTCCTTAGTGTCGCAACCCCCGTCCCCTAACTACCAGGGAACGGGCGGCCGCGGCCAGTTTCGGTGGTATCGGTGTTTATCATTTTGGCAGTGGAATTTACATCAGGACCGTAGTTAGGAAATATTTAACCAGAGTAAAATACCACGCTTTTATAATATTAAACACATGGGGAAATCCCAAGTTTCAAGTACATACATTTTTATAGGGATAAACCCTATTTTATTTAAATAAAAACATCTCTTTATTTAGGTAACTTTATAGCCACTTTTCCAAGCCTTCAGTGCTGTCCAGCTGGCTTCTATTTGGCTTTCACATTTTGTCACCTGAAACGCGTTTAAAAATATTTTTTCAGTGGGAAATACTGGTGAGTGAATCCTAGTTTAATCAAGACAAGTAAAACCGTTTTATAGTATTGAGGGCGGTCACACAATTACATTTGTTTCCATCTACTTTAATTACCACCCATGGTACTGTCAACCCGACTTGTGGTCATGTTACCACTCACAATGTAGTAACAAATTTTGTATACAAAACCCCAACAAACCGACGATAATTGTAGAATACAAATACTCAATCACTGTTTAATATAAATTAATTGAGGTTTTGTAAAAACAATTTGCAAAAATTAGATTACTCACTTTGCTGTCTTAGGGTTTTCCTTAAGGATTTCCTGGTGATTATCTATTAATTACACAAATGAAGACGCGTTAGTATAATAACCCAATATTTACATTAGTAATACCCTCCCCGAGACGGCATGCCAACGACTACGTCGGGCAGAACCACGACAGCCGTTACGGAACCCTAGATCAATCGGGCAGCGTATCTAATATGTAACCGTGGTTATAATACTTACAGCGAGGCAGAACTTCGTTAATTAGGGAGGTATTATGCCCGGGAATTATGTGTACTATGCAGAAATTGAGAGAGAAAGTGAAAAACTGAACGATTTGAAATGGACAACCGATGCCATCTATTTATAGTTGTGATTGGCCAATCTCTCGCGCCCCGCGAAGACCTAATGGTGGTCTTACGCGGCCCGCAACATAGGGTGTCTAGGCTCTAGCTGCGCTGACTCAAACTCATAGACTTGACACGGATTGGGACATGTGGCATCCTGGGGGCTCGCCCTGGTGATTGGCCTACGAGCGCCTATGTTTTTTTATTTTTATTAAATTATTAATTATATAAGGTATTTTGAGCTCGGGTTTTGCATACGGGGTATGTTTTAAGACATATAGGGACATTTTATTTATTTTAGAGGTGTTGAAAATAATTTTGGAGGGTTGTTATATCCTCCCCACCTTGTTTTAGAACACGTCCTCGAGGTCTACTGAAATAAGTGTGGATATTTCCTTTGTATCTCTGATGCAAGCTCCCAAGTGTATTCTATTCCTCTTTTAGAGTCCCATTATACTTTGACTAGAACCAATCTCTTTTGTTTGAGATTCTTGACTTTCCTGTCTTCAATATGTAGAGGCTTTTCTATAAACTTTAACTTTTCATTTACCTCTATATCCTTAAGAGGCACTACTAGAGATTCATCGGCTAGGCATTTCTTGAGATTACATACATGAAATACATCATGTATTCCTGCCATTTCCTTTGGCAGTTGTAGCTGATAGGCTACAGGTCCTATTCTTCTATTAATCTCAAAAGGTCCATTATACCCGGGGCTTAGCTTTCCTCTTTTGATGAATCTTACCACTCCTTTCCAAGGAGAAACTTTTAATAATACCTTGTCTCCTACTTGAAATTCCAACGGCTTCCGCCTGTTATCAGCATAACTCTTCTGTCGGCCGCGTGCTGCTTTTAGTCTTTTCTTGACTTGAATGCTCTTGTCCGTGGTTTCTTGTACTATCTCAGGTCCATATAGTTGCTTTTCTCCAATTTCTGCTCAACAGACTAGGGTTCGGTACTTTTGTCCATAAAGTGCTTCGAATGGTGCAGCGTTGATACTGGTATGATAGCTGTTATTATAAGAAAATTCTATTAGTGGCAAGTGATTATCCCAATTTCCTCCAAAATCAATTACACAAGCTCTAAGCGTATCCTCCATTGTCTGAATTGTTCTTTCGCTTTATCCGTTCGTTTGAGGATGATCAGCGGTGCTTAGATTCAACTTGGTCCCCATGGCTTTTTCGAAACTTGTCCAAAAATGAGAGGTAAAACGGCTATCTATATCAGAAACAATTGATAAAGGAATTCCATGTAATGAAACTATTTCATTTACATACAACTTAACTAACTGTTCCATACTGAAAGTTTCCTTCATTGGTAGGAAATGAGCTGACTTAGTTAGTCTGTCTACAATTACCCAGATTGTATCATTACCTTTCCTTGTCTTGGGTAATTTGGTAATAAAGTCCATTGTTATCAATTCCCATTTCCAAACTGGCATTTCCAACTGCTGCAGCAAACCTAAAGGTTTCTAATGTTCAGCTTTAACCTGTGAACAGGTTAGACACTTGGCAACATAAGCTGCTATATCCTTTTTCATTCCTATCCACCAGAAATTCTTTCTTAAGTCCTGATACATCTTATCACTTCCAAGATGCATCGTATACTTAGACTTATGGGCTTCTTCTAATATACGGTGGCGTAGGTTTCCTAGTTTTGGTATCCACATTCTCTTCTTATGGAATCTCCAAATACCATATGTTCCTTGTTCTAATTCCTTAATCATTCCTTCCAGTTTCTCAGTATCAACCTTGATTACTGTGACAACCCAAACCCTCAAGGTTAACGGTACTTGATTTCCTTGATCTCTAGGTCGTATATTTACACTTCATGTCTCAGCACACGTTATAATCGAGTGTCTGTGAAGCTAATCGTAGATTGATCTTTTAGAGTGTTATTTATTCGTACACTTCATGTCGCACATCTTACCGAGTCGCACACCTCTTAAAGGATCACACACCTAGTTAAGTGGGTCTCGGCCCAGTTCTTTGGAGCCCGAAACAGAACCCAAATAGGCCCAGCCACATCACTCGAACATGAACACTTATAGGCAGTTGTGGACGAGTTTTATAATTTTAGAAAGCAATGAGATAACAACCATAGCACCCTCATGCCTCTTCTCTTGATATCGGCGGCTGCCCAATCCTTTGGTGGAGCCTTCCTCGTTCGATCTAGCATGTATTCTACACCTCCTCGGTAAGTATGTCCTTCATTTTGTATTGCATTCCCTACTAATTAGATCGTGTGCTAGAGGGTAGACTCATGATCGATACGCATGCGCGAGTACGTATATGACATAAGAATCATGAGCCGAATGGCATGAAACTGAATATATGTCTCTGTATTGATGATCAATAATCTAGGGTACTATACATGTCTAGACAATTACGATCGGTATCGATGCCTAAATCTAGATTTGTTTACACGTTGGATTGGAATAATGTTTGTGAATTTCTTAATGATCGATTTGTTATGTGTGGTATAAAGTTGTCAAATGATAAGATTGGTTAGAAATGATTGGATTTAATTGTATATGCCTAGTCGAGAATTCAATAGCAAGGAGGAATTCATGAATTGTATTGCATGATCGTACCGTTCGATTTCCTTGATATATAAATGATGGTGCAATTAGTAAATAATTACTAGGTTTCTTATGAACTGCAAATATGTAACTGATTTGATCGAGACTGGATGTGTGCACGTTGTTACTTGTGATTAATGTACGATTGATAGAAATAAACTGTTTAAGCAATAATTAAGGAGTTAGAGTATACTTTTGTAACTGACACATCTTGGATTATTGGAGAATCAAGGAAGGAAGTCCCCGACGAAGAGTCTAGGGCAACGAACATTATTCTTCGTCGTTATGACTTCTTGACGAACTATATGAATCTTCGTCACAATCCAACCCGACAAAGGTTGATTCTTCGTTGATAGATGTCCGACGAACCATTAGGGACTTCATCAAAAGAGAACTCGACGAAGGTTAATCCTTCGTCACAAGGATACTTCGCCGTGCAAAAGTATGGGTGGAACAGTAGGCACTTATGATGATGATGATGATGATGGATATTTGTATGTATAAGAGCTATGTGCATGTTAATAAGAATAAGAAACCTGGTTTGACTAGTATGAATAGCAAACTCACCTGTTATGTTATGTGTTACTTTGTGATATTCACATGAGATGTGAACTTGTGTTAGAAATGTGTATTTGCTACATGATACACTGTGATCTGGTGAGAGATGAAGCTGTGTGAAATTAATGACTTTTTTAATTGTGAAACTGATGTTGATTGGTAACCACAGTAGGGTATGGTTGACCAACTTGGAACGGGTAAAGTAACTTAACAATCCGAGCAATCAAAGGTGAGTTCACTTCTCTTGAGCATGCGTCCCGGTGGGTGGGACAGTCAAATAGGTATTCCTGAGAGGAATAGGTCTTTGGGTAAATCAATGGATATTCCTGAGAGGAATAAGCCTTTTGGGTAAAAACTGGAATATTGGATAATACACTCATCCTATCACCCTTAAGTCGCATCTTGTTTGTTACCTGAGAGGTAACGGGGTATTAGTTGGTAGCGCTATCTAGGTTTGGCACCCTCACCTCGTACCTGAGAGGACGGGTGTGAACTAATGACCTAGTCTTGCCCAATGCTTTGATAGGAGCATTGGGGAAAAGGCAAAATAATCTGGAGTCGTCTTGTATTCGAGTTATTATCAACATTGTAATCAATGAACTGAACTAAACACTTGGTAACTAACGTTTTCGTAATATTATGAACTCACCAGCGTTGTCTGATACACTTGTGTGCATGCTCGCAGGTTACTTGATGTGTGTGGATGTGGAACTTATGTCTGGGATGCTGGAGTGGTCATGGGTCGAGATACATGGAAATTTGAAACAAGACTAGTTGATTTCATACACTTGGGTTTTGATTAAACTTTATATTTTGCTTCCGCTGAACACACGAGTTATAAATAATGTTTTGTAACACTTTATCTTAATAAATGAAAGCTTTTATTTTAAGTCTTGTTACGAGTTCAATGTGATTAGTGGCTAGATCCTGGTATGTCACACGTCTCGCGGTGTTTTCGCATGTGGTATTTTGGGGATGTGACAATTACTAATTCATGTGCCTTTCTAATCTGTTCATTTAAATCTACTTGTAGATTTAATTTAAGAGAACGTACTCTTTTTGGATTTTCATAATACTTTCGACTTAAAGCATCCACTACTACGTTTGCCTTTCCGGTATGATACTGGATATTACAATCATAATCGCTAAGAAATTCCATCCAGTGTCTCTGTCTCATATTCAACTCCTTTTGCCTGAAAACATACCTTAAACTCTAATGATCTGTGAAAATAGTAAACTTACTACCGTAAAGGTACTGTCTCCAAATCTTCAGGGAAAAAATTATAGCTCCTAATTCTAAATCATGGGTTGAATAATTCTCTTCATGATTCTTAAGTTGTCTACATGCATATGCTATAACCTTTTGGTGTTGCATCAACACACATCCATAACCTAACTTAGAAGCGTCGCAATAGACTACAAAGTCTTCAGTTCCTTCTGGTAATGCTAATATGGGTGTATTGGTCAATCTTTGCTTAAGAATTCTAAAGGCTTCTTCTTGTTTTGGTCCCCATTCAAACTTAACAGACTTACAGGTTAACTTAGTTAAGGGAATGGCTATTCTAGAAAAATCTCGAATAAATATTCTATAATAAACGGCCAATCCTAAGAAACTTCTAACCTCGGTTGGCGACTCAGGGGTTTTCCATTTGGTAATCACCTCGATCTTGGTGGGATCCACATGAATTCCTTCATGGTTGACTAAATGTCCAAGAAACTGTACCTGTTCTAACCAAAACTCGCACTTTGAGAACTTTGCGTAAAGCTTTTCTTTTCTCAATAAACTTAGAAGTGCATGCAGATGCGCTGCATGTTCCTCTTTATTCTTAGAGTAAATAAGAATATCATCTATAAAAACAATTATGAACTTATCCAAATATGGCTTACATATTCGGTTCATCATGTCCATAAATGCGGTTGGGGCATTGGTTAGACCAAATGGCATGACAGTAAATTCATAATGGCCATATGTTGTTCTAAAAGCAGTCTTAGGAATGTCCTCTTCCTGTACCTTTAATTGATGATATCCTGAACGTAAATCGATCTTAGAGAAAAATCGAGCTCCTTGCAATTGATCAAACAAATCATGGATTCTTGGTAATGGATTTCGATTCTTAATCGTGACTTTATTTGATTCACGGTAATCAATGCACATAATCATCGGTCCGTCTTTCTTTTTGACGAATAAGATCGGCGCTCCCCATGGCGATGAACTTGGCTGTATGAATCCTTTTTCTAACAGTTCGTCTAACGGTTTCTTTAACTCTTGAATTTCTGCTGGTGCCAAGTGGTAGGATGCTTTGGCAATTGGTGCTGTTCCTGGTAGCAGATGAATTCTGAATTCAACTTCCCTGTCCGGCGGTAGTCCTAGTAAATCTTTTGGAAATACATCTGAAAACTGTGATACTACAGGAATATCTTTCAATTCTTTTCCTTTAGTGTTAGTGATTATGGAAATCAAATACACTAATGATCCTTTTCTTACATAACTTATTGTTTTCATCACAGAGATGAATTTTGTGGATCTAGAGGGTTTATCTCCTTTAATTGTGATCTTTTCACCTTTTGGTGAATTTACTTGGATTGACTTTTGATCACATAGAATACTAGCTTTATTGGCTATTAACCAATCCATTCCTAATACAACATCAAATCCTTCCATATTCATTGGATAAAGATTTGCAATAAACTTTTGATTTAAAAATTCTATTATTGCTCCCTGCAAGATTTCAGAAATCTTAATGGTTTCCCCATTCGCTGTCACTACTAGACATTCTTGTGGGAGTTTAGTTAATGGTTGATTGAGAAGTTTGCAAAACGAAGTATTAATAAAACTTTGGTTCGCACCAGAGTTAAATAATACTTTAGCAAAAACATCATTAATTAAAAACGTAGCGGCTATCACATCCGGAATCATCTTTGCTTCTTCTGCGGTCAGAAAAAATGCTCTAGCATTTTTAGCATTCTTGTTATTCATAGCTGGAGCTAGTTTCGGGCAGTTTGGCTTGATGTGACCCTTTTCTCCATAGTTGAAGCACATTCCATTATTAGGTTTCTTCCTACAATCTTCTTCCTTATGTCCTGGTATCTTACAGAAATTACAGTAGGTGGAGCATCTTCCTGAATACTTCTTTTTGCAGGCCTTACAGTAAGATGCAGAGGTAGAACCTACATTTTTCCCATGGTTGGAATAGCGAAATTCCTGGGTAAGCCTTTGAGCTAGGTTCCTCCTCTGGTCCTCTTCTCGTGTACGAATTAATTCATCAGTCAAGGTATTTGCTAGTTCTACAGCTTCTTCTATAGTTTCAGGTCTAGCTGCCTTGACTACATGCCTAATCTCACTGATTAATCCCCATATGTAACGGGAGATTAATACTGGTTCTAGTGATGCAAGGGTTGGCACTATTCTAGCATATTCGAAAAATAACGTAGTGTAACCCTTAATATCTACTCCAGTCATTCTAAGGTTTAAGAACTTATTTGCTATTTGTTCCTTTTCTTTAGGAGGGCAAAATTTTCTTTCCACCATGTTTTTAAATTCCTCCCATTCCATATTGTAAATCCTGTCACTTCCCCTAGACTGGTGGATAGTGTTCCACCGTTCTAATGCTGAGTTCTTAAACAGATTGGAGGCAAACATTATCTTATACTCTTCCGCACACTTACTTATTTTTAAGATTGCCACAGTCTTTTCTATCCAGCGTGGAGCTACAACGGCCCCTTCATTGCCCGAGAATTCCATTGGTTTACAAGACCCGAATTCTTTATAAGAACAACCATAAGACATGGTTCTTCTTCTTTTGGGAATGGGTACTTGAAGTATTGGTCCATTGTTTACGTTGTTTTCAGGTTCAGTAGGTCATTTACTGTCATGATTACTTTTATTATCCGCTTCCTTAACCGTTTTAATAATATATGGTATTGCGTCTATAATCCCTTGTGCCATTATGTGTTGGATGGCACTGTTATCCACTTGGTTTACATTGTTATTGTTATTCGGGTTATCGCTATTCTGGTTTTCCTGATTCACTTCGTTGTCCATCTGAATTTTTAACATTATCCACATATTAATATCACAAAATAATATTTAATGCAAACGATCACATAACACGCATATTGATCAAAATCGTCGAACATTGCGACTTACTCTATTTTATATTATGCATCCATATATGTTACACTACAACTGCAATAAAAATTATAATACTATTAGGCATCCGTAGCTATTGTCTAGATTTTTTTTTCAAACATACACACATATTATATATCATTATTTTATTATTATTATTATTATTATTATTATTATTATTATTATTACTATTACTGGTATGGGTTCATCCAGAACTCCATATTACGCTCGTCATACTTCTAGACGAGTCGTTCTCCTATCTGCCTCATCATCTCACTTCCTTCTAAAATCTCCTCACCAAAGGTTCGGAGTTCTTGCACATTTTCTGCACTCATTGGGGGTGCAAGGGCTGGTACCGAGTTTGGGAACTAGGGCATGGGTTCCTAGTAAAGGTAAGGATTTTCTAGAATTTCCCTGATGAATTGGTCATTATCATAGTAGGGATCTAGAGGGTCCAGGTCTGGGTAGGCTGCTAGGTTTGGCATGGGTTCGTCTTCTGGTATTGGGTAGCGTTGTTGGTAATCCCTATGGTCGTCAAACCACGGTTCGTAGTCTAGGTCTAAAGGATTGGGTGCCGGTATTCTAGGTATCTCAGCTAGGTCAATGTCAGGCATTGGGATTTGGTTTTCTGGGTTGTTTTCAATTTCCATTGGCTGTATGGGAAACAGTGGTAAGGGCTGGGGTGCTATGAGTTGCTCTAGATTAGGGTCTGCAGCTGTAGTTGTTAAGATATGAAAATTTGCTAGACTCCTATTGAGCATATCGTGAGTGTTAGCATCTGTTTCTCTCTTAACGACTGCCAAAGCTCGCTGTTGTTGTAACTTTTTCATCATTTTTCTATGTTCATGCACTCCTCTGCTGAACCATCCTCTCTTCTTAGGAGGGAATGGCTCTTCAGATTGTGCCTTGAACACAAATATCTCATCTTCGTTGTTAGCCGAATACCCTGAGAGGGATGGCTGTGAAGTGGTGCCTTCGTCCCTCGGTGAGCTGGACAACTGACGGTAGGCGTCGGAAGGTCCTTGGTCACTCATACTGTAAACTAACAAATTGTCAAATAACACACAACAATAATATACGGATATGCACGAAATCCCGTAGATTATTTCCTAACATATTGAATAAATTTTGGTGTTAGCAGAACACTTAAGTGGCTGAATAAGTGGCTTAGCTCTGATACCACCTTCTGTCGCAACCACCGTCCCTTAACCACCCGGGAACGGGCGGCCGCGGCCAGTATTGGTGTTTATCATTTTGGCAGCGGAATTTACATTAGGACCGTAGTTAGGAAATCTTTAATCAGAGTAAAATACCACGCTTTTATAATATTAAACACATGGGGAAATCCCAAGTTTCAATTACATACATTTTTATATGGATAAACCCTATTTTATTTAAATAAAAACATCTCTTTATTTAGGTAACTTTTATAGCCACTTTTCCAAGCCTTCAGTGCTGTCCAGCTGGCTTCTAATTGGCTTTCACATTTTGTTACCTGA